>JAEQBH010000576.1:1800000-2385254 GCA_016808115.1 Tetrastigma voinierianum
TGTGCAGAGTATGCGATCGTCACATCGCGACTTGAAGATCTTGTACTCATTCTTTCTTGAGTTACGACAACATATTTTTTGTTTGCGACATTTTCTTTCCTTGATGTAGTAACTTTCGCCATATGAGTTTGCTATCTAACAATATTTTGTTCATTCCTCAAACATGTATGTCGTAGCATCGATACCCATGTCGTAACACCGTTCCGGTCGACAGGGTTGGTGTCGCGTTTGAGTTTCCATGTTCTTCCTTGGATTCGATCGCGACGGTGTTTTCTTAGTCCGCGACAATGTTTTCTTAGTCCGCGACAATCTTCGCTAAGTTGCTTCTTCAAATTGGTGTCGCGACCGGCACTCTTGTCGGGACAACATTTACATTACGGTTCTTGTTGCAACAACGTGCGCATTATTATCATCGGTCAGCGACCCAAAAAGTGCAATAAGTGATAGGTTAATAACCGCGCTGCTTTGTTTCCTTGTTGCAACTTCATTATTTATGTTGTGACCTAGACTTTTATGTTGGGGGTGTTTTGCATGTCGCGACCCCATTATGTTATGTCGCATGCGCGCTTTTACATGCTAACGCGAAAATATTTTTCTTTTATGCGACCTGGTTTTTACCATTAAAGCGAGCTTGTAATATTGCCTTTAGCTTGTCTTTGTGTCACGACCCATTTTCCCTGTTGCAACAGGACTTTTATGTGTTTAGCTAATTTACGTATCGCGACACGAAGATCTGTCGGCGACATCAAAGCATACCTTTAGCAGTATGTTTGCAAGATTAACTCTCAGCATTGCGGCGAGTCGATTCGTACGGTATTCGCACCCTTTGTCGCGACCTAGTTTTCTTGTCGTGACCTAAACTTCTTCTCCAGCATATTTTCTGTCTTAACAAACTTTTCCTTGTTGCAGAAGTCAGTGTTGCGACAAATATTCTGCCTTTAGTTCAGCATTATGTCGCAACACAAACTATCTTGTTCCCAGCTGGCATGCATATGTTTTTCCCATTCTCTGTCATGACCTGCTGTTTTCTGTCGCGACCTAGCTTAATTGTCAACAATTAGATTATTGTGTTGCGACATAGGAAATGTTGTTGCGACACGATTTCTTTGGTAATTTCTTGGAAGTTTGTGCATTGACACACAAATTTAGTCAGCGACATGAAGCTATCGTAATTGTTGTTTTTATCTTCTTTCTTCTTTGGATTTTTCTCACCTTTTGGTAGGCTGCAAAAAACTACAAGTTTTAGTAAATATTCATAATTTGGCATTAAAATAGTTTTTGAAAATACTAAAAACAAGCCAAAAAATGGACCTAAAAATAAGCGAGTTTAAGACTCATCCAATTCCCCGAACTTAAAAGTTTGCTTGTCCCAGCAAAGAAAGAAAATTTGTTTAATCCTCGAAACAATTTAGCTTTATTACAAGGACATTTTTACATTTTGCTTGAAAATGCGCAACCCCTAAATTGAAACCCGGTCGATTTGAAACGATTTCAAATTTAGTTTTTAGTTCAGACTTAAGATAAATTTTCAATTATTGTTACAAACAGACTAATGAATTCTGAATATAAACAATTCAGTCAATTAATCTTGAACTTTGTGTATGTGATGGTTTTCTTTCCCTTCCTCCTTGGCAGGATTAGCTAATCTTAAGGACTCACACCACGTTGGTTTTCAATTTCTTTTAGCTCTTCAAGTCCCATTATGCTTGTTTCATATTAATCCACTAATGTAGGCAAGTACCACCTTGAGATCAATTAGGTCTTTAGGCTTGTAGAGTTGGCAGGCAGTGGTAGGTAGGTAAGTGGAGAATTTAGGCTAAAAATTTACCTAGATTTCACTCTTCAAGTGTTTATCTTTGCCTCTATCCTTCATCATTTTCCTTTCTACTAATGTTTAAAAATATATTCCCCCAAACTTGTCCTTGATGTATCATACTACCTATTCTTAGCTTGGCATCTTTTAGAGAGAATCTCCTTTTTGCTTTTCTTTTACTTGTCAAAAATTTTTAGGATTAGTGCAATGTCTTGTCTTCTTAGGCTTCTGCACTCTTAGAGAGACTTTGGGTTAAACGACTCCTATACCAGTTGGCATTAGGGTACTAGGTGTTGAAACACCCCTAAGAACTTAATTATTCAAGAGAGGAAGGCCACAATATAAGACTTAATCTTAATTGACAATTTACCACAGGCTTCATCTACGAATTCTTTTCCATTTTCCGTTTATTTCTTTTCTTTCCATCTTTCATTTCTTGTTTCTTTTAAATCAAAATAACATTTGAACTTGTCATTTACGTAATTTGAAGATCTTGTCCACGAAACACGGGCAAATAAGGGTTCTTTATTTGGCATGATTAGAATAAAGGAAGTGCGAGAGCTTTCTTTTCTTTGTTTAAATGAAGAAACTAGGCAGTTGGCTCAAATCTAAGAACTAGAGTATATGCTTATGTATTATGAGGAGTAGGCTTGAAGGGCTCGAGCTTCCAAGGATGGCTTTATGTAAGCTACGGTGATGGTATTGCCTAGGATTTTGCCTTGGTAATATTCCTAACAAGTTCAGAACCTTGGACTATTTGGTTGTGATTGAACCCGAGGAAGATGTCCCTAATCCTTTACAATTTGTTAAGGAGCAGACCATGTGCATTGTTTTTCAGGACTTTTACTGACCTTATTGTTTATACAATAGTTTCAAAAGTCTTATTTGTGCAGTCAATTGATACATTTTCTTAAATATGAACTTAAAACTTCATTCTAGAATACACATGCAACTTCCTGTTCCAATTCATTGAGGCCTACCACAATTTCAATTCACATATTGTTTGGTTCTGAGTAGTTTGTTGTTGTGTTGTTCTAATCAAGTTAAAGAGTTCATTTGATCATGATTTTAGCTCAAAACATCACAACACACCAACAATTGTAATCTATTCATTTCAACCCAAACATGCTGCAACAACTAATTTTCCACATCAGATTCATTCATTTATTCAAAACAAAAATATAATATAATAAGCAATTAACAGCAGACAAAAAGAATTTGACACAGAATCTTTCAGAAAATTTATGTTGAACTTTTATTAAGAGGGATGATTACAATTTTTGGTTTGGAGAGAAAGAGGCTACAGGGGTTCATCTCCTTCTCTTGTGGGATTTGGGAATTTTTAGGTTAGAAGGTTCAAGGTGGAAACTAGCTAAAGATGGAGGATACTTAGGTATTGAGATGTTTGGTTTCTCTTTCTCTGGAGAATCTTCCTTGTTGAAGAGGCAGTGATCATTGGTAAATTCCACCTGAGTGATCAATTCATCTTGCCTTTGACCTATGTTGTTCATGGTTCCTTCAAGTTCAGTGAGCATAGTGTGTATGTTCACTAAATTTGAATTCACCTGATCCAAACTTTCATTCCACAACTTTGGTCTGTAGTTGTTGTCCATCTCTAGCTCCTTGTCCCTCTTCTCCACAAGCTTCCCAAATTCCTTGAATTGTTCCTTGTAGAGATGTTGAGCCCCTCTTGCACACGGCATACTTCCTTCGACTTTTCTTCTCTTTTGTCTCTGAGGTTTGTAGCGCCCCCGACTCGGCTTTACGGTGTCAACGAGTGTCATTTTATTTTATTTATAAAGCTTATAACCTTTAAGCTGTTCATTCTCATATAATGTTAAACATTTTAACTTATAATATATTTTGTAGCGACGATTACAAAATATACTCTGAGCTCCGTATATGGAAGTGTTCAGCATTTACAATATTTACAATTGTTTACAAAAAACAAAACTTATTCAAAAATAGACACAAGGTCTTTGGTAGACACCAATAGTGTGCGGTTGTTGATGTGGAGTGTGGGACTTCTACGTTTCTGCTTCTGCCTTTTTACATGAAACACCGTGCTGCTTCTATAACTTAGTGAGAATTAATACATATGGATTAATTCCTGACAAGTGTCATCACACTTATACACATGCATACACATATAACATATCATATCATTTAATATGCTTATACATATTTCATATTTACTTATCATACCATGTTTCATTTCTTATCATTTTACACTTTTCTTTCATGTTCTCACACAATATACTTGTCATCTAATGAAGGTACTATGCTTCTCTTATCATACTACATCATCACATATCATATTCAAGTAATTTGCTTTATGTTTCATGCCCCGTAGACAAACCTTTAGAAGTGGATAAAGGAAACTATAAGGGTCCTAAGGCGCCTCAGACTTCACCGCACGGGGGCCAGTGGGTCTATAAAGGGCCCAAAGGCGCTGTTATCATTGTACGAGACAATGACCATCTATAAGGGCCATCTCGCGTTGTAATGACCTAAATTCAGCCAACTTATCGCATGTCAGAGACTTGTTTCTTTTTCCTTAATGTGCACACTCCATTCATCCTCTACTGTGCTTCAAATGTCGCACAATCCATGTGTATTTTATGTTCAGTACATATCTTATATTCCCAAATAATTATGGTCATCCAGTAATCATATGCAATATGTACAATCATTTATTCGAATCTTTGCATTTTTCATATCTCTTTATATCCATAAATAACTATGGTTACCAGCAGAGCCTCCTTTTTTTTTCATGATTTCTGGACCTAATATGAGTTCCAATTTTAACAAGCTATATATAGATGGATTCTTGACTCAATGGGATTTCTATAGAGTCCAAGAAAACCCAAAAATAAGAAGTTCGCACGGCTAGAAGTTATGACCAAGTCGAGGTCGCACATGAGCAGCTACTCACTCCCGCCAGCCTGGCCCGACTCCGCCCTGCACCGACCTGCCCTTTTCGGCTAGATCCAGAACCCACTGCCCTCCACAAGCACATGGATGGAATCTTGACTCAATGGGCTTTCCATAGGGTCCAAGAACACCCGAAACAGAGTTCGGACGAAGAAGTTATGACCTTTCCTCAAGTTGGGAGGTCCCATGAGTAGCCAGCCTGACCCTACTAGCCTACCCGACCTTCTCGATCGATCTGTCCTTTCCAGCCGTGATCCAAGACTCCACTCACCTCCACAGTCACATGGTTGGAATCTTGACTAATGGGCTTTCCATAGAGTCCAAGAACACCAAACTAATTTGACGTAAGAAGTTATGACCTTCCTCGAATTTGAGGTCACATAGGTAGTCAAACCCAACTCCAGCCGACTGACCTCGCCAAGCCGACCGATCCGGCCGAGCCGACCTCGCTGGGTCGTGAAATGATCTGACCTAGCCGAGTTGATCTGGACGGTCAGCCGACCGGGCCGATTAGACTATTCAGGGTAAACATACCATAACTTGGTTTACAGAGGTCCGAATTGCGAAATTCAAAAACCTAACATCAAGTTCACTGATGTGGCTACAATTTACCAGAAGGACTCACTACCAAATTCCCTTTCTTTCTCACCCAAAAACCAGTCCTAAATTCTGGCTAATGCGTATGATAAGGAAAACAGGGTAATTTCCCTTGGTTCAAATTGCAACTAGACATTTCCCTTGGGGAAAAACACCACCCCACAACCCTTAAATGAAAAGGAACTCGAGTAGGAGAAACCCCTACACACCACGGGTTAGATGAGCTCTGGGTCTAAAAATTCTTCGGGGAATCCTGGGCCTATACAACCCCAAATCAACTCAACCCTAACAAGAAATGAGTTTGGGAGTTTCCAAACCCAACCCATACACAAAATAGAGGGTTCCAAACCATGTATCTATACTTTCTATACCAAAACTAGACAAATACCATACTCAAATTCCATACAAAAACACTAGACTTCCATACCTTTGATCTTATTTTCTCCTTCTTTCTTCCTTCTTCTCTTCTTCTTCTTTTCCTTCTTCTCACTCTCTCTACTTTTTTTTTCGTCTCCCAAAAATGAGAGACCCCCTTGATCTTATCCCCTTTTTGTCTCTTCTCCTAAGACCAAAATGAGATATTTTTGGCATTTGATCTTATCCTCCTTTTCGAGTTAAGGCCAAGGTTCGTTTACTCATTTTGCTTTTCTTTCCTATTTTTGCATTTAGGTCCTCTCCATTTCTATTATTCTTACTTTTAACTTTATACATATTCCTACTTTGCATATGAAAATGATCCTTTGGTCTTGAATTGGTAAATTATTATCTTAATTTCTTTAAACTTTTCAGATAATTCGGTTCTTGCTTATTTTATTTTTATCTTTATTTTATTTTGGAAAAATATACTTTATTTTTATTATACCCTAAACATTATAAAACCGTTAGGTATAATTGGGGTGTTATGCTGTTAGCACATCTTCATCCATTTTTTAGTCGCTTCATTGTAGAAGGATCGTATTTTTGAGTCCAATCTTGTATAAGCACTCTTCTCATTTCCATTTCTTCCTTCCATTCCTGTTCCTCTCGTCAGGTTGCTCCCATCTTTGCTCTTCTTCACTAGAAATTCTTCTCTTATCCTCTGCATTGTTCCCTTCTTCTCTTTCTCTTCCATTTCCTTTTTCATAGAAACCAACATCTCCATGATTTCTTTATTTCCTGTGTTGCCCTTGGACCACTCTGCTGGTTCAGAAAAGTTTTCTCTTACATGAGGAGGAGATTGAAATACTGGACTTAATCTGCTCTGAAACTCGTCTTCAACTGGCATTTGGCTTTCCCCTGGGAATTGTTCCATCTCCACTTGTTCTTCTTCTTCTTCTTGAGGCTCCTCTGCAACTTCTACAATCTCCATCTCCTTCATTTTTCATCTCTTTGGGCCCTTGATGACCCCTATCGTGTCAAAAGGAAGTCTGGAAGCGGGTTTCTCTTCTACCCATGCCTCTTTTACTCGGCTAGAATCTGATGGTGATAATAGGCTGGATGGGGATCGATCCTCTTTTACAACCTTGTGGAAAGTTTTGTTAGATGTTTCAATTATTTTCCCCATCAAACATAACCTTCAATAAAGATATAAGATGATGGCTTCATTCTTCCTTATTGTGCAAAGATGCTTTGTAGGGATTATAACAAAATCTATAAAATAAAACCAGACCTTGGCTTCTCTTGTTAGGGAACCCCTAGGGATAGATTCATGAGGATTTTTCTTCGTTGAGTTCCATTCCCCTTTCCATCAATCAGGAAACCCACTATTTTTTCGTGGTTGGGTTCTCTGATCAACTTCTTGTATTTAGACCCATTTTTGGGATCCCTGATTTGCAGAACCTTGTTCATCCTTTCATGAACCAAGGGGACCCGTACTCCTCTGACATACACTACATCTTCCTTCATGTCTATCATATTGGAATAGAACTCCCTGACCACTGCAGCATAACCAAGTGGCTTGTGCTTGCAAAACAGGTTCCAACCCCTCTTTTCGATGATCTCTACAAACGGTGAGATGAAAGTACTGAACCCCTTTCTCCAATAAAACCTTTATTGCTCATATTCTCTTTCCAGAAGGAGTAAGCTTCATCTGAAATGAAAGCTTCGTTGTCTTTTGCTTCTTTCGCTTGCTCAGCTCTACTTTTTTCAGCTCTTTTTCTTTTTTCTTTCTTTCTGAGTAGGGTTCTGTGCCTCTTTCTGCACCTTCGGTTATGCTACTTGGGTTGTCTTAGCCTGTGGTTCCAGATGAACCTCCTCTTCACTAGCTGTGTATTCTTCCATCATCTCGTTGAGGTTTGGGACTAAGCTCTAGGGTTCTGCCATCGATGAGATCTGGATTTGGGGTTTAAGGTCTCTGAAGTCTAGTGTTTAGGGAAGACGAAGAAAGACAAAGAGTTGAAATTGGTTGAAGGTGTGAATGATTTGAGGCATTTGGAAGGAGGAGGGCTATTCAGTTTTTGAAACATTTTCAGTTAATGGCTCAATAAATGAATGTTTCTCTTCATGTGTTGCGACAATAAATGATTAGGTCACAACAATAACCTTTAATTTTAACTGCGGAATTTATTTTGTGACCCTCAAAATCAATATTTTCGCTCCAGTCTTTATTATTTAAAACCTCATGTCACGACACACTTTAGGTTTGTCGCAACAATGACTAGTCCTGACATTAGAAAATTTTGTCGCGACACATGTTATTGGACTCAATCAATTTGTGCTGTATCATTCAGGAGTACGATGACGACGTATATCGTAGACGAAGATGGTTTATAACCAAAATAGTGTTTCTTATTGAAGCGTTCTTCAACTAAACATTTGTTATATTGCGTGTTGAGAATACCAGCGAGCAGGAAAAACATTTGCAGTGCCGGCACAACAACATATTTCCGGCGTGAGCTATGTTGCGGCCAGAGACTTTTAATGTCGACCTAATCTTCTTATAAATTGTCTTGACAATTAAATCTCTTCTTCTGACAACCCTTTTCCTCACTTATAAAACAATGTCGCGACCATGATTTCTTTATGTGACGAGTTATTGTTTCCCCAACTCTCTGACTTAAGCGCCTTCCAACTCAATTAATCACTCACAACTTAGTCAAAATTTTCAATTATAGCATTGTGAAGACATATTTAGTAACAGAAAATCATCAATTCAATCATGAACAACTATCTCATCATCATGAAAACACTCAATCAAAGATTTTAAGCAATTTGCAGCAAATTTCCCCAAAATTAATATATGCATTATCATTCAAAATAAGTTTAGGGAATGAGAAATACTCCCCTTTGTAGTTAATTACTGCATATTTTAATTTGAGATACTCTATTGTCTAATGAAATTCTTCTTGAATTTTGCTTCATTGTCCTGAAAATGAACAAAATAGAAAATAAAACTACTGACATATATAAACTACAACCTCAAACACAAGATTCAATTGAAATACTCAAACTATTAAAACTTTTAAGAAAATTCCTGCTTGGGTTGCCTCCCAAGAAGCTGCTCAGTTTAGTGTCCATAGCTAGACATTTGTTGTTCTTTGTCTTCTTTTCAGCATTCTTTTTGCTTACTCCTCTAGTTTGAGCTTTTCTTCATTGATTCAGTCTCCATGCATGCTTTGTCCTACATTTTCTTGCTTCCTTGCAATTCATCACTGCCTCTCATTGCAGTTGGTGTGAGATCTTTAGGATTGACCTTAGTATTGCTGGGAAATGTATTTCTAGTTTGGCTTTGCAAGGTTAGGGCCAATTGCCCTACTTGAGTCTCCAAGTTTCTCAATGTAGCATTGATATTTGTTTGAAACACAGTTGTGTTAGCTTGGAAATTCTCAAGTTCATAAATTTTATCTCAGCCACATTCAGGATCTTTTTGTTTTCTATCATGAATTACGCTTTTTGATCTTCAAAGGTTTGAGTTTTTTTCTGCCCTTAATACTCTCCTCTGTTGTCCATATTTTGCTCCCTCTTTACATTGTTGTTCTTCTTCTTTGAAACCCAGTGATGGCGATGGTAGTTCTATCCATGTCTAGGACCCTGTTGTGCTCCTCCACCATAGGAAAAGCTTTCATGGTTTCTTAGTGCTGGACTGTAGTGTGTTGGCAAGTTGGGGTTAGGCTTGAAGTGGTAACTTCTCTGGTCATTTGTATACTTTGTTTCCTCAACTTGGTAGGGCTCTTCTTCCTCAAACCCCTCAGCATTGCTTCTCCTTCCTTCTCTCATTGCTCCAACTTCATGTGCAATGTGCATCCTCCTCTTATTGCTACTCAACTTGTTCATTACTGCATTAAACTTGGCTTCTATGGTTGTAGTTCTATCCAATCCAATCAGACCATTTCCCCTAAATTCTACTTCTTTGCTCCTGAAGGTCGATGAAGTCTTGTAGTTACATTTGGCAAGGTCTTCAATAACTTGCCTTGCCTCATCTGCACTTCTTCTTTTAAAACCTCCACAACAGGATACATCAATTATACCCTTGGAGGTATAATTCATGGCATGGTAGAAAATGTCCATATGAGTTGTCAGATCTATCATATGCATAGGGCACCACTTCAGCAATCTCTTGAACTCATCTCTTTGTGTAGAGATTCTCATCCTCCTGCACTTGACTCTGATGATTTCTCCTCTTCTCTCAGCAGTGAGAGTTGGAGGGAAAAATATGCTCATGAATGCCTCCACTAGTTCTTCCCAAGTATTCACTGATCCCACTGGCAGTGAGTCAAACCAAGTGGCTGCCACATCTTTCAATGAGAATGGGAAGAGTTGAATCTTGATTACATCAGGTCTTACTCCATTCAGTTTCACAGTGTTTGCCATCCTCATAAATCTCCCCAAGTGCTCTTTTGGATCTTCAAAAGGGTGGCTAGTGAACTGGTTTTGCTGAACCATTGTAATCAAAGCTGGCTTCAGCTCAAAATTGTTTGCTTCAATAGGGGGTTGTTTCATTGCAGAGTACTCTTCCTGAATGATAGGCCTCCAAAATTCCTCCATTGTGTTAGGCCTCTGTGGTCTCTCTGCTTCTTCTTCTTCTAGAATAGTCTGTAATCTTTCTATTTGATTAGCCATACTTATCTCTTCAGTATTGGTAGCTTTTCTCAGAATTTTCAAAGTTCTTTCAATTTTTGTATCTAGAGGCAACAATTCTGCTTTTGATTTTCTATGCATTTAATATTTTCATGAAAGTGGAAACACACTGAGATCAAATAGAGTCAGTGGTAACAAAAATTATATATCTATTAAGCTGCCAAAAAGTTCAATAGCTTATTCAGCCATTGCTGTTAAAACTGTTGATTTTTTGAAATTTTTGTAAAACAAAGAAAAATGTCCAAATTAGCATTTCTCTCTTTTGTCAGGATATTGATTTTTAAATTCTTTCTGATCCCCAGCAACGGCGCCGAAAACTTGTTGACCAAACGTTGTGCATATTCAAAATATTGAAACCATTACTAGAAGACTAAAAATTAATCCCGAAACCTTGGCGCCAAAACTTGTTGACCATGATATCACCTAGGTATGCTCTTTATTGCAAAGACCAACTAGGATCAGTGAGCACTAAAACCTTGTTCAGACCAAAATTTACATTGTATACTCATAAGAAGAATAATTTGTGTCACTAAACTCAATTAAAGATTTACTTTGGTCTTAAAAACTGCAAGTGCATAGGTCATACAAGTAATAAAGTGGACTTATAAGTCCGGATATCGTTCCCACAGAGATTGAAAGGAATTTAAACTTCAACTACCCCAACTACTCAAGTTTTACACTATTTGAACGTCTAGTTTAGATGAAAATTTAGTAACCTAATAAGAATTTCAAAAACTAGAATCCTACATTTAATATAAAAGAAAAAGTTAAATCTGAAATGTATCTGATTTGAACTAGATCATTTAAGAGTAAACAACGGGATTTCAACTGGCTACATTGAAATTGTCAATTCCTGCATCCTATTCTCATTCTATTTTTCCTTGAGTTGGAATTTGAATTTGTCAAGAGGCAAGATAGTATAGTTTGGATTCCTCCTCTAACCATACTTTTCACTGAGTAGAGGTTCATGTTCATTCCTGAAACATGATTCTAATCAGTACTTGTAAAATAGAATTTCTCTTGTAAGATGCGGGTATTTTCTTTGCAATACTTCATGCCCATTTCCTATAGCTACTTGATTTCTTGCTTCCCAAGACAGGGCAACTGTAATATCTCTACAACAAGAATGATGTCTCATCCTTAACATCTGAAAGATTTTTCTCTTTCCTTGATTAGATCTCATTCTAACACGGGATCAGAATCGTGCTTCCAGGACGGAGAGATCACTAATTGATTAAATTGATATATCACTCAGCCTATTCTCAAACCATGAGCAAATTGAGGATTTATCTAAGTAACCTTTCAGAGCTCATCAGTTCTTCAATGTTAGTTTAACATACCCCTAAGTAACTAGTCTAAGCTCTCAGGAATCTCCATCTCTGTGTCACTCAGAGGGCCTCCTGGAAATTAGAGTCAAACAATAGTCCTTTCATGGGTATAAGCTACTAAAATTGGGAATAAATAATTCTAAGAACAACACCATTCAAATAAACTCAAAATTCAACTCAGGAAATTTTCTTCTCAATTTGCAGAAAAGACCATAACTAACATCATATCTTTCCCAATGGAAGTTGTGTTCTCGAAAACTGGATTACAACATACATTGAAATCTTTTGATAAAGGAAAATTCAAGCTGTACTTCGCGATCAAGCTGAAGAAATGAGTTCAGTTTGTTTAGAGTTCATTGCATTCAAACAGCCATTGTAAATGAATTTCAACATTAAATTTCAACTTCAAAACTTATGAACAAATTACTGTTTCAGATCCAGTAACGAATCAAATATCACGCTAGCGCTAGTCTACGAAGAAATGAAAAATAAGAAAAATAAAAATAAAAAATAAAAAGAAAAGAAAAAAAATATAATACAAAAGAGTCCTCAGCTCCCCAGTTACACTGGTTCGTCGTTGCTAACTTGATTGCCTCGCTTTCCGCAATCGTTTCTATTTATAGAGCCCTAAAAGTTTGGGCCCTAACTTTAATGCTTCTTTTATGAATCCCTAAATTTTAGGCCTAGGTTGTCTTCTTAGTCACGACCTAAAAGTTATGCCGCGACAGAGTTTTGCGTTCTTTGTTGCAGGTCCTTGTTGCAAGTATGCAGTCATCTGTCGTGACTTGAAGATCTTGTACTCATTTTTGCTTGAGTTGCGACAACATATTTTTTTGTTGCGACATTTTTCTTTCCTTCAGTATGATAACTCTATCGTGACAGAGTTTCCTTTGTCGCGACAATATTTTGTTCATTCCTCAAACATGTATGTCACAACATCAATACCCACGTCGCAACATTGTTTTCGGTCTGACTTCTACAAGCAGTTGAACGCCATGACCCCGAGTTTCCATGTTCTTCCTTGGATTTGATCAGCGACAATGTTTGTAATCGCGATAGTGTTCTTTGGCTTGACTTCTTCAAATTAGTTAATAAGCACCCGACTTTTCTTATCGCGATAGCATTTATGTTATGGTTCTTGTTGCAACATTGTCTTGCATTATTGTCATCTCGGTCGCGACCCAAAAAGTCTGTCGCGACAGAGTTCTGTCACCACTTAGCCTGTTTCCTTGTTACAACTTCATTATTTATGTTACGACCTAGAATTTTGTGTTGGGGATGTTTTGCATGTCGCGACCCCAATATGTTATGTCACGACAACACTTTTTCTACATGTAGCACATTTTCCTGTCGCGACCTAGTTTTTAATGGCGACATAACTGTTGCCTTTGCTTTGTCTTGATGTCGCAACCCATTTCCCTATCGCGACGGGACTTTCCATAATATTCGGTGATTTACGTATCGCGACTGAAAGATCTCTGTTGCGAGTTGCAACATTAACTCTCCTTGTTGCAACCATGTTAGTTCATACATTAAGCACCCTTTGTCGTGACCTAGTTTTCTTGTCGTGACCTAAACTTCTTCTCCAACATCTTTTCTGTCTCAACAAACTTTTCCATGTTCACGAGAAGTCGATTGTCGCGGCAGAGAGGATACATTTACAGCAAATATTACGCCTTGATTCAGCATTATGTCACAACACAAACTATCTTGTTCCTAGCTGGCATGCATATGTTTTTCCCATTCTTTGTCGAGACTTGCTGTCTTCTGTCAATACCTAGCTCAATTGTCAACAATCAGATTATGGTGTTGCGACATAAGAAATGTTGTTGCAACACGGTTTATTTGGTAATTGCTGGGAGGTTTGTCGCGACACATAAATTTCAGTAACGACATAGACTGCTCAATTGTTGTTTTTCTTTTATTTCTTGCTGGATTTTTCTCCTTTTTGAATTAAAGCTTGCAAAACACAAGTTTGGTAAATATTCCATAATTTGGCATTAAAATAGCTTTGAAAATACTAAAAACAAGCCAGAAAAATGGACTAAAAATAGATGAGTTTAAGACTCATCAGATATACGACGATAAACGCACTTATTACTAGATTAAATGAACCGAAAAAATGATCAAAACGTGGGTATATGATGAGTGTTTTGGGCACTCATCACACCCTCAAACTTAGCTTGTTGCTTGTCCCCAAGCAAGAAACAGACTCATAACACTATTACACATGAAAATAGACACACCAAAACGCCTATGACATGAGTGTGATATATAAGAAGCCAACACGGAGAGTCAAAATGAACCATATGTGTAATTGTTTCATGATCTCCAACATATACCTCGGTTCCAGTACCCTAAAACTTGAAGTCTACTCACCCATTTGAAAGATTCCAACCATAGAAGGATAAGAACGCACCCGTTTTATTTACATATACCTAAGCATGATTGAACACTAGTACTTATGAGTTTTAGCTGAGTGTCCTTGTAGCGGGGATTCATTGGTGACTCCCCACCAGTTGGTTAAGGGCACCGGGCATTTAGTTCCCCTTGAACTTCGCCCCAAACACTCAACCAAACCTACAGGCCGTAGAATGTGGAAATGGTCCATCTTCTGTCCCATGTAGCGGGTAGTGGAGTTAATGGCTCCTGGCCAGTTGGCTCAAGTTATTAGGCTTTAAAAGGCCCCTCGGTGTGCGAGATTCGATTAGGCGATCCGCATTCCTATTCACACATCTTTTTATTATTATTATTATTTTGTGTATCGGGGCTCAATAGCGATCCTCTTTTCAGTGTCCCATCACTTGAGTGTTTAGAAACCCTCAAGGTGCGAGGACTACATGTGAGCAAGGTCCGAGACCTTAGTATACCCTAGAGATCACAAATGTGTGCGTGTAATAGACTACTTGGGAAATGGCTTCTTAAAACACCCAGGGGGTGACTAAACTAAATAAGCCCAACCTATCTAGCATACTATTCCAGATCAGGAGACAACCTAAGGGTCCCTTTTCATTCTCTGCTCGATCTTTTTGAAATTTTTTTTTTACTCAAATTAACCTCCCATTTGCGAGCGTGACATCCACTCACACATAATACCTAAAACACACTTGAACACGGAAAAATGCAAAAAAAAATCTAAAACAAAGACAAAGACACATGCAACCTAGCTTAAAAACAACCAAAACACTGGAAAAACCAACTAAAACAAGAAAAACCAACTCCAAACAACCAAAACACGGAAAAACCAACTCCAGTGGCGCTCTGGCCCCCGAACAAAAATTGAATGATGTTCTCAATGTCAATAAAAACGTAAGTGAGAGTGGAGTGAACTCCCCTGGTGATCGCTTCAGTCACTCTGGTGGTGAGTAGGGGGTTGAATTGGATGAGCTGCTCGGCCTTGCCCCTTAGGCGCTGCTAGGATCCCGAGCCTGGCCGTGCGCCACTAGCTCATCCTCATTGGAGGTTCATTGCTCAAATAAATACACCTCCTGGCTTAATTTTTAGGTTTGTATTTCTTAACCATGATTGCCTTGATCGGGTGTATCCAAGCCTCATTATCCTCTAAGGGCACCCCGGCTTGCTTGCATAGGCTGTAGATAAGGAAGGGGTGCCCGAGATTTATCTTTGAATCTTTGTTATAGAGGATTGTATCCTTTATAACTTGCTCGACATCAAATGGAATGTCCTAGATGATGGCATAGTTGAGTAGGGCCCTCTTGGCCGTCACTTCACACACATTAGTCATCGGGATGAGACACGATGTGATGAAGTGATGTCATACCTTAGGAATGTAGGCTAAGTGTTTGGCCTCGAAGTGCACTACATGCCCTTCACTGTTCAGTTTGCACTCACCTTGCCCGTTGGTCAACATCCTAAGGACTTTAGGATAGTTGGGATGCTCATGGAGCCTATCATAGGCCTCGAGGTTAATTGGCTTGAGGTTATAGTATCGGTTGATAGACTTCGCACTGAAGTCTACCACAACCCTACGCACCTAGACCATTTCCAGCAAGTGGGTGGCTAAATTGGCGTAGAACTCTCGTACAACACTCGTGGCAGCCGGTCTTGGAGGTTGGCAAAGCGCCCTCCATCCCTTATTGGCCATGGTTTTATGAAAGAAATCATTGGGGTGGTGAAACCCCTTCTCCTTGATGAAGGACCTATTCTTCGAGATTAGGCCGGAATTCTGTTTGCTCTCATTGTAATTTCTCATGATCGTAGTCGCAGGCGGGCTCTTCATTTGCTCGGCTTCTTTTCGAGCTCAGTTTATGTTTTTGCTCCACATTGGGAACTTTATAGAGATTCGGGTTGGATGGCCACAGCTGATCTGTATACTTGGCCTCGACCTCTAACACCCGGTGTGATGCGGCTCATTAAGTGCCCAATAAGCCACCATACTACTTAGGCAAAATATCGAACACCTAGTGTGCTCCCGGTTAGATGGTGTCTTGGCTGCATCCGGTGAAGCCTGTAATCTGACCACTCTATAGGGACCTTCTACAACACAAGCTGACAAAAAATAGGAATAAAAAATCAAATCTATACCTAACTCACCCAAAAATCAGAAAGTATAGAGGATGTCAAAACGAAGGTGAATACTAGGGATTTTGGATTTAGGAACTTGATTAGGGCCTTGGAAGGTGCTAAGATCAGTTGGGATAAGGTTGGGTGAGGTTTAGCTTGGGTACCTTTTTGAGGTTCCGATCCTTGCCCACCAACCCCGGAGTAGATTTTTCGAGCTATCTCTTTGTCGTTGCTTCAATCTCGGAGCCTGCGAACAACATGCATAAATTAAAGTTTTTGAGAAAATTTTCATCCCTAAAATAAACAAACATATGCAAAGCTACACTAATGAATGAAAATTTTGAAAATGCTTGGGTTGCCTCCTAAGTAGCGCTTTGTTTAATGTCGTTAGCTCAACTTCCCTGAATCTCAATGTCGGTCTTCAAAAGAGATTAGAATTGCTAAAAAAACTCCATAGTGATCCAATGCACTGCTCAAGGCGGATGGAATATCTTGTCTTCCTCACTCTTAACTCTATCGATTTCTTTTTATGTCGCATTGAGCTTATCCTTGTAGTTTACCACGTCGCTCTGCATGATCTCCTTGGGGTGACATTCTTGGATATCGTCATTGGGTTCGTCATCCGGATGTTTCGTAGCCCAGAATACATGGAGCATTGACCTCATCTCCTTGAACTCTCAATTTAAGCTCACCTCTTGCCGTTAATTTGAGCTTCCCGTGCTTGAGAAGGGTGCAGTATGATGAGGACACATCACCTTCCATGTCTAAGATGACAAGATCACGCTAAGAGAACCTTCCACTTTCACTAGGATGTTTTCAATTACACCCTGTGGGTGTTGGTGAGACTTGTCGGCCCGATTTCAAGCATTATTGTTGAAGGCGTGTTCTCGACTTCTTTTAAATATTGAAGCGGCGTCAAATTGATGCTTGCTCCCAGTCGTAAAGGGCTTTACGGATTCTTGGGTTTCTATCGAGAATGGTATAGTAAAGCGCTTTCGAATCTTTTAAAGTTCGGGGTGGGAGACTTCTTTTGAAGGATTGCTCTACACTCCTTAGTTAAGCGATAGTCTCTTCTCTGATTTATTCTTATTTGCCAAGATCTTTTCATGAACTTCATGCCAACTTGGCATGTTCTCAGTGCATTCCATAAAGGTATATTGATATACAATTTCTTGAAAGATATCAAGAATTTTGAGGCACTTCTCTAACTTATCCTTCTTTAGTCTCTGAGGATAGGGGATAAGTGGGGGTGGGTCTCTTGCCACTAGCTTATCCCCTTTCACTACCTTTGGGTGCTTCCCATTGGAGTTGCTTAGTTAGGGTTGATCCCCATCTCTCTGCTCTGTATCTACCTATGTTTTCGACTGGTCTGACTGTCTTGTTTCTTTCATTATCATTGGTGGGGGTCTTGGCGTAACTACTTCCTTTCCACTTCTTAGAGTTATTGCTTTGCGATATTTCCTCTCCCGCTCAGGATTATCTACGTTGCTTGGCAAAGAACTTGCCTCTCGATCAACAAAGTGGCCATTGGCCCACTCGTTCATTGTGCTTTGCCAGTTATTCAGTTAAGATTTGATTGATTCTTCATATTCACCTTTGTTTCATTCATAAAAGCTGTATGAGAAGTAAGCATTTGATTTAGTGCTTCTTCTAAATCTATTTTTTTTCTCTACTGGCGGTTTGCTAACTTAGGAAGGTGGCATGCTATTCTAATTGTCCCTCCATCCATAGTTACAGTTGATTCGATAGGTGTTACCCTCATCTTTGACCACATTTGTTGGTCTGGTTAAATCTTGAGCACATACGTACTTTGTTCTGTCATCGTGATTAGCGTGCAGCCATGTGTTGTCTCCGCATGACTCACACATATCTCACAGGATTAGCTTGAATAAATTTACAACTACGCGCTATGTAATTGTTTGGTGAGTTGTGTAACATGATTCACCAAATTGCTCAAGACCTACAGTGCACCTCCCTTGCCCTTCCCTTAGTACATCATCCCTCTCCACTGAGCTATTGGTTGCTATTAGTAGCCATGTACTAA
Source organism: Tetrastigma voinierianum (assembly GCA_016808115.1). NCBI lineage: Eukaryota > Viridiplantae > Streptophyta > Magnoliopsida > Vitales > Vitaceae > Tetrastigma > Tetrastigma voinierianum. The sequence continues at coordinate 1,818,296 of JAEQBH010000576.1, forward strand.
ATAATGATCTGTAGTCTTCTTCATCAATGCGCCCCCTGCTGAGGCATCTATAACTGTTCTGGTAAAATCACTCAAACCTTTGTAAAAGGTATGGACTTGCATCCATCTAGTCAGCCTGTGATGTGGACACCTCCTTAACAGTTCATGAAATCTCTCCCAAGCTTTAGCTAAGTTCTCCCTTTCCAATTATCTAAATGTGTTAATCTCTTGTACCAATTGTGCGATCTTGGAGGATGGAAAGAACTTAGTCAGGAATTTCTGCACCAAATCATTCCATGAGGTAATGGAATCGGTGGTTATTTCGTCCAGCCGGTGTTTAACTATCACTAATGAGAGGAAACAATCTCGATCTTGTGCTTCTTCTATCACTCCATTGTATTTTGAATAAAGTAGCATACTTCCAATAGAGATTTGTCAAAATAATAAACCGGATTTCTCATGATGAACCATGAACGAATATTAAAGCGCTTCAGACATTCTTTGTTTCAACTCAAAATTGTTAACTGAATGAATGAGTCTTGAATATATTGAACAACGTGAATGACAAAGAAAACTCTCTAGCAGCATAATGGATCAACTCAGCATATAACATTTGGGACATGAGTTCTACCATTATTTGATACATATAGGCTAATTTTCTCTTGGCACGTCTCTTGCCTTCACAGTTTGCATGACTATGATTCACTTGGTGTGCTTCTTCTTTGTTCTCTATATGAATAAGTAAGACCTCTCTGGATTGGGGATAAGACGGAAGAAGTTGTTTCAAACCATTCTTTATATTAACTTTTACAATCAAACTTTGAAACACAGACCAAATTTTAAACCTTGCATAGCAGAAGCAAAATATAAAATAACAAGAATAATAACTAACTATTAATATCTAATATCAACACAAAAATTCTCTTGACAACAGCATGTAAAAGCGATGACTTTGTAGAGTTATAACAAAATTAATATAGCGTTGGCCACTTCCTTTGTTATGCCTTAGGTTTAAACAATCTGATGAAATTAAAATAAAGTAGTTCCTGGGAGAGGTAATGTTGAATCACAGCTATTTCTGAACTGTATCTTGATCTCAAATTTGAGTGAATTATGGCTAATGTAACGAAACTTCTAATCCTAAACGATTTCTTAACTCAATTAATGGGGACTAGAATTTTTGCCTCCCCTTACCACACTCAATGGATTACCATCTAGGTAGAATTGATCATTCAATACTTTCACAGATTCACGCTGGCAGGTTGATCATGCCTACGAGATATCCTCTCTCGAGGTATATTCGCCTATCTCACTAGTAGGGTTTATTGCATCTCTATATCAACCCTAAACTCCGAGACGCTTGAATGGTTAAACCTTAATTGCCACACTTGGAATTGGGAGATCTCTACTCTCTGATTTACCAAGTGTCACTCTACCTGGATCCATGGGAACCTTTATCTCTCGATCTCAGATTCCCGGTGAGAGTATGTTAATGTTGGCCAAACACCACCATATAGATAATTCACAGAAAATAGAGCAAGTCAATATCGGATCTATGTATATACTGATTGAGACTGAATTAATTACTAATCCATATGAGTGTGACAAGAGTACAGTAAAAATCTTAGAGATCAAACTAGAACATCATTATGATAATTACGATCATTTTGTTTTCAATCATAGGAGTTCGAGAAAGAAAATACGAAATACAGCGATTACACGATCTCTTCGGTCACCTCGTGTAGTCGTCTTCGTCTTGGATCTCGTGCCTCCCTCTCCTCCTCTGTCCTTATTTTTGTCGTTCTTTTTATTTTTTATATCTAAAAAATTCTTGTTGGATGAGTCCTAGCGTTGGAACGTCGCGACGTTGGTTGATGTAGGCTGCACATCATACGACCTCAACATCGTGACGTTGGGACATCACGACGTTGGAGCGTTGCGACGTTTAGGATGAGCTCTCCTCCAATCTCCTTCTTCAAATCTCCACACAGCTTTGATTCGTGCCACGGTAGGGTGATGCGGAATCAACAATATTTGTAGTCCTAAGTTCCTCCTACTGCCGTAGTTAAGCTACTGCAGCATAGTGGTCTAGGGTCGAACACGGGGATGGGTTTCATCCACATGAATGACTTGCGTCGGTGTTGAAAATGGTGAGGCTTTTAGTTTGGATTTTTGGATTTGTTTCAAAACAGTGGGAGTTGTTTGTTTACTAGCTAACAGTAATGGCTGAAAATGAAGTGTGAAATAGTAACTTTGAAGGTTTAGGTTACTAGCTTGATAACATGGGGCAAACAAGTGTCCTCGGGTTATATCCTCGCATTATGGCAAGCAACCTATAGTCGACCATAGCAGGATCTTTGTTTAACTAAAACCTAACCCTAAAAATACTCCTATTTGGTCAACCACGGGCAACATGCATCCATAGCCCCTAGTTTCAAAACCCTTCTTTTCAGCCTCATTTCGGTGGCTCGTAAAGACCATCACAAGAATAACGATTATCTAACAATAAGTATGCCTTGTACCTAAAAACATGGTAAGTATTGGCCAGTAATGACATTAAGTGATATTCAACCTAGTTTGGAAGATATGGAGCCATAAATACAGTACCTGTAGCATTTAAAACATGAGGACAACTTCTTGGCCCGCCCTGAAAACCAAGCTACTTGACCATACTCTTCAAAGCTATAAGGCTTAGCCAAGCATCTCTTGAGTTGTCATCCTCAAGAGGGGTGTTTGGCAGCCTAGAAAATGAGAAAGGAGAGAAAGAGAGAAAAAGCAAACCTAAGGCGAAGAGCTACTTGGGAGAGATATTTACATAAAATGAAAGTTGCAGGTGCTTAGGGTTACAAAATGATGGGAGCTATACTGGGCTGCACCCAATGTGTGAAACTACAGAAAACCTAAAATATTGGCTAATACAAGGGACCAAGGTAATACACCAAAACGGGGTCGTTTGGCATTAATTACACAAAATTAACAGGGGCAAGAATTTCGCTATGCAGGGAAAATTTCGCTAGGTAGCGAAAATTTCGCTAGCCTAAGCGAAAAATTGCATAGAATGTAGTAAGGAATTTTAAGCTATGCCGCCGATAATTTCGCTAGCTAGCGAAATTTCGCTAGCCTAGCGAAAAATTTGAGAGATAACGAAAATGAAGAATTTCGCTAGGCACGGTGATTTTCGCTATATAGCGAAATTTCGCTAACTGTGAAATTTCTCAATTTCACTAAGTTGCGAAAATTTCGCGATCATAACGAAAATTTCTGGAATTCTTTGTTCTTGCATCTTGCACCCCTCTTTGCATCCTCCATCTTCACTTTCCTTCATTTCATCTTTGATTTGATATGTTGATGGCTGGAAATAGTTTCAATCTTCATGGTTCCACACATCTACGATATCCAAATTAGAAGCTTTATTAAGACGAGGTACACAAAAACCTGCAAAAATAACCACAAATAACCTCGAAATGGCATAAGTGATACTAAGTAGACCTGAACACCTCAATTGGCTTAATTGATACGATTAGTGCGCAAAAAGCACTCAAAACCTATCTCGAATAGGGCTCAAAATAGCACTTTTTGGGCACTAATCAAGCTTCCAAATGCCGCCTTTTTCACCTAAAATGCACAAAAAGTCGAGTATCAGATATACGACGATAAACGCACTTATTACTAGATGAAATGAACCGAAAACATGATCAAAGCGGGTATATGATGAGTGTTTCGGGCACTCATCAACAATAAATTTCTATGTCACGACAGAATTTCATCTCCTTACCATGTTGTGATTGTTGTGACATAAAATTTCTCTATTACGACATAGTCTTTTTGCCTTTCGATGCTCACTCGGAATTTTATGTCGCAATTTATTTTTGTTTTGTTGCGACGTATTTCCTGTCTTGATCTTGTCATATGCTGAAATGTTTGTCGCAACATATAAACCTTTGTCGCAACCAACTTGTCTTGACCTGTTCTCATTACTTTGCCATTTTTTATCACGACAACATTTTGTTTTGTCACGACAAAGCTCTTATGCCATCTTCAGTTTTTTATGTCGTGACAGAGTTGTGAAATGTCACGACAAAGTTCTACTGCCATTTGCTTGGATCAATGTCGCGACAGAGTAAAGGAATGTCGCGACATCCTTCTTCAAGAACATCTCCAGCAATGTTGCGACATAAAAATCCATTGTTGCGACAAGATTCTGTTTTCTAATTTCCATTATGTTGCAATAGTTACTTCTTTGTCTCAACATTTATCAGTTAATCTTTCTCATATTATGTCGCGACAGAGTTGTGAAATGTTGCGACAATCTTCATTTATGACTTGATTTCAGCTTAATCTTTGTTGTGACATAACGCTACTTGTTATGATATACCATCTGCTGGTTCCCTTGAGATTATGTCGCGACATTCTGATATTATGTCGCGACATTTCGATATTATGTCGCGACATTTCTGCCTTAGTCAATTCTTCTGCTTTTCTTGCTAAATTTGTTTTTTTTTTCATTCAAAACTTGCAAAACACAAAGTTGGTGAATATTCTATAATTCAACATTAAAATGAATCATAAACTTCTAAAAATATGCCATAAAAATGGACTAAATGGATGAGTTTCGGACTCATCAAATTCCCCCAAACTTAAGGCTTTGCTTGTCCCCAAGCAAATAAAAGAAAATTTTGTTTGTTCTCAAACAATTAATCTTTTATTTTTGAGGACATTTTTCTATTTTGCACTAGACATTTCTTCCTTGTATCCACAATTTAGCTTAAAAATAGGTTAGTTGTAAAATTAATTTTGAACATGTTTCTAATCCAAAACCAGGAAGATTTTCAATTAAGTTCACTAAACAGCTAAATAATTTCTATGGTGTAAACAATTCAATTATTTAACCCTGATTGTGAGTGTGTGATGGTCTTATCTCTTTTTTTCCTTGGCAGATTAGTTAATCTTCTGAGACAATACTCATATAATAGCTTCTCCTTGATTCTTCTAAGTCCCATATGCTTGTTTATCATATCAATCTCTACTAATGTAGGCATATACCACCTTCAAGATCAGTTAGGTCTTTTAGGCTTATAATGTGTGGCTTGGGTAATTGGGTAAATAAATGGACAATTAAGGCTCAGATTTACCTATACTCCACTTACAACTAGCATATTTGCCTCAATTCTTCACATTCTTTTTTCCGTGATGTATCGAACTTTCAAACAACCCCAAGCTTGTTTGGTGCCACTCTTTGCATATCTCTATTGTGGTGTTTCTTGACCATTAGGGCCCGAATTCAATTTCTCATATTAGAAGCTCTTTCACTTTTCATTTCCTGTCAAGGCTTATGGAACAGTGCAATGTTTTGTCTTTTTAAGTTTTCTACCACCCTTAGTGAACTTTGGGTTAGTAACTCCCATACCAGTTGGCATTAGGGTATTAGGTTTTGAAACACCCATAAGAACTTAATTGTTCAAGGGAGGAAGGCTACAAGACAAAATTCATTCCACCTTGATACTTTCTATTTTCAAAGCTTCTTTTTTTCTTTCTTTTTCCTCATTCCTCATCTAAATTGGTTTTCCTTTCTTAACCTTTCTTTTTATCCTCCTTTGCATTTCAGAATAATATTCCCTCAAACTTGTCCTCTTCAATTATTGATGTACTTGTCATGCAATTTGAGCAAACAAGAGTTCTTTACTATATGATTAGATTTAAGGAGGGATTTAGGCTTTTCATTTGCTGGTTGATGATGAAATTGGCTTGTGGCTTAAATAAGGAACTAAGGGATATGCATATGCATATTTCAAGGGTAGGCTTTGAAAAGGTTCAAACTTTCAAGAATGACATATATCATTTACTGTTAGTGGTATTGCCTAAGATTTCACCTTGACTAATAATCTAACAAGTTCTAGGACTTTGGGGAGATTAAACTGTGATGGATCCCAGAAGATGTTCCTAATCTTAGCACAATTTGGTTCCGAGGTACTTTTGATTATGTGCATTGTTTTTCAGGATTCATAATAACTAAACTATTTACAAAAACAGAACTATAAGTCTTATTTGTTCCATAATTTGTTTAAATCTTCTTGAATCTTTAAGTTCAACTTATTCATTAATAATATTACAACTTCCTCTTTCAATTCATCTCCTCCTACCCCAATTTTATCTATCATTTTCTTGTTTGGTTTTAGACATGTTGCTATGTTGTTCTACAATTCAAAAGCTTAAATAGATCAATCCATTCATTTCAGAAAATTTTTAACATAGCAAGCAACTCAATTAAACAATTCAATTTCCACCAAATAGTACACAACTCAATTCAGCAATCAAATTCCATTTCAGAAGAGTACAAAAACTTTCAACACTACAAAATTTTCATTATTTGTTCAAAGATATTTCATTTAACTCTTTAGATAATTACACAGATTCAAAAAGCGCAACACAAGGTTTTCATTCTTTTCTTTGGTGTCACATTTTCGGTGATTTTTCTTTAGCCGCTTCCTTAAATATTCTTCAACTTCCTACTGGGTTAGCTTTTCTTATCAGACTCGCAGGTTGTATTTTGAGGTGGTGCTTGACAAGGTACAAAAGGTATTTCTCCACCTGGATTAGGGTTAGAAAAATGTATGGGAGTGTTTGAGACATCTTGACGCACTATTGTGTAAGGTATACAATCGGATATTCTAATTTGTGGAAGTGACACTTTCTTTTTTCTTGAGACTATCTTCATAGCCCAATCCAAAATCTTTGCATTGCTCTTTGTAAGTTCACACTGCCTCTTGGCCAATGATTCCATGAGTGTCTTATTGTTGACCTGCTCATAGGTCATTAGTCGAAAGCTTTCTTTGCAATGCTTAAGACTATTCAACCAATCTCTGTCCCTTCATTCTAGGGCTGCCTTCGTTGCATTGTCTTTGTCCTCCAACATTTTCAATAAACTGGCCTCATGTATACCTGTCTCTATCCAGAAAACTACATCTCTAACTCTTATCACTTCTCTCCACTCTGTATCTCTCTTTTCTAGTTCTTCCCTCCATTCTAAATCCTTTTGCTTTATTTCTTCTCCCCAGTACTGATCTCTCCTTTTCAATTCCTTGTCCAAATATTCGTCTCTCAACTGCAGTTGTAATTTTAGTTATCTATCATTTTCTTGCATTTCTTGCCTCATTTGTTTCAACATCTCCTTTAATTCTACATTATTGCTTTGTTGTCTTGAGCTCTTAGCTGGTTCTTGATGGGCTTCTCTTACATTTGGAGATACATTCCAAATGGGGCTCAAGTTTCTCTGTATCTCTTGCTGCTCTTGAGCTGGGCTCTCAAACTGTACTTGCTTATTCTCTCTGTTGTCCCTTTCTTCTTCTTTAGTTTCTATATTTGTCTCTCTGCTTTTATTCTTTAGTCCCTTTGTTATTCCAGTCAAAGTCAGAGGAGAAACTTTGGGACATGTTTCTTCTTCTTCCCAAGCTCCATTTACACCTCCTAAGATGTAGAGTTTGGTGATTGTTGTTCGGTATGGGATCAAAGCCCTGTATTTGCTTCTATAGTAACTCATAATGGAATCTTCAATTATCTTACCCACATTGATTTTATACCCCTTTAGCAAGGCATATAGGAGTATTGCTTCATTCTTTCTCATTATACTGAGATGTTTTGTTGGCAACAGGACTGAATTGACAAAGTAAAACCACACCTTAGCTTCCTCTATCAAAGAGCCTCTAGCAATGGATTCATGTGGGGTTTTCCTCGTTGCCTTCCATTTTCCTTTTCCATATGTTAGCAAGTCTACAATTTTCTGATACTTTGGCTCCTTTAACAGTTTCTTGAACTTTGACCCACCTTTCTACTCCTTCAGATTAAAATTTTCATTTATCTTTTCTCTGTTGAAAGATATCCACTTTCTTCTGACACATACCATCTTCCCTCTTACTCCCACCATGTTGGCATAAAACTCCTTGACCAATGCCACAAAACCAAGTGCCTTGTGCTTGCCAAGTAATTGTCATCCTCCCTTCTCAATCATTTCAATAAAGGGTGAGATGAGCTTGTTGAACCCTCTTTCAACAATGAAACCCCCATCCTTTAAATTATTTTCCCATAAAACGAGGGCTTTATTTGAAATGAAATCTCTTGCTTTTTCATTATTCTGCTCACTTTCAGCTTCTACAACTCCCCTTTTTCTCTTCCTTATTTCTTCAGTGGTTTGCTTAGTCTCAGTTATTGTTTCAGTTTTTTCTTCCTCCTACATTGCTCCTGACTGAGCTTCTTGAACAATTTCTTCCTCAATCTCTACGTATTCTTCTATTATTTAATTCAGGTTTGGAATCAAATTCGATGGTTCAGACATGGTCGAAAACTGGTTAGGAATTTAGGGTTTTCGAATATGAGAGAGAAATTTGGTGAAGGCTAATGAGTGCTTTGATGGTTTATGAGGAAGGTGGCCTTTCATATTTCAAATTTTTTATTTATAGGCCAAATGGTTGGTTATGTTCTTCTAATCTTCGCAACATTAAAAATTTATGTAGCAACATAAACTTTAGGTTTTTAGGCTTAAGTTATGTTGTGACATAAAAATAATTGTTGTGACAATCAATTACCCTAGGGTTTTTGAAACTTATGTCGTGACAAAGGAAATTAATGTCATGACATAGAAAAATTCAGCTCAAATTAAATAATGTCGCGACAAAGAAGGATAATGTTGCGACATATAATTTCAGCTCATGTTAAATGATGTTGCGACATAACTTCTTGCAACTTCTAAAAGGCTAAACCAGTCTTTATCGCGAGAAAGAGAGATAGTGTCACGACATAGTAGATATAATGTCGCGACAAAGAAAGTATGTTGCGACAATACAATGACCTTTCCTCAAATTTGCAAATTAACATTTTTCAACCAATTGACACACAAAACAGTATGCATTACATTCATACCACTCAAAACATACTTGTGAAGACATATCTAACATCAAATAATCTCAATTCAAGAATGAACAACACATCTTATTTCTTCACTCAATACAATTCAACATGATGATAGTCAAAGTATTCAAAGAATGGGAACAACAAAGCTACTATTCATTTATGCTCTATAAAAATATATTTCAACTTCAACTATGCATTATCATTAAAGAACAAGTTAGGGAAAAAGAAAAACTCCCCCTTGTAGCATTTTCTACATAATGAGTTTGAGAAAGAATGCTTCCAAATAAATTTCATTTCTAATTCAGCTTCACTGCCTTGAAAAATAAACAAAATCACAAAATAAAATTTCAAACAAAATTAAAAATAGGCTTCAAACACACAAAATTTAACAAAATCAAGTTAACTATGAAAATTAAAAATTGCTTGAGTTGCCTCCCAAGAAGTTGCTCATGTTTAATGTCTTTAGCTAGACATTGCTGCAAAATGTTTTATTTTTAGCAAAATTCTTCTCTCTTCAAAATCTGGAACTAATCTTCATTTATGTTTCCTCTAAGGTAATGCTTGAATGTCTGACCGTTCGCTTTAAATTCATTTCCAGCATCAGTTTTCAATGTCACTGCTCCAAAGGGTGTACTTGTTACTACTGTGTAAGAACCACTCCATCTTGATTTCAGTTTTCCTGGAAACAACTTGAGCTTGGAATTGTACAGAACGACTAGCTCTCCTACTTTGAATTCTCTCCTCATAATCTTCTGATCATACCACTTCTTTTTCTTATCCTAGTAGATTCTGGCATTATCATAAGCTTCATTCCTTAACTCTTCCAGTTCATTCATTTGGAGCAGTCTATTTTCCTTGGCAGCTTGGAAATCACAATTCAGTTTCTTGATGACCCACATAGCTTTATATTCAAGTTCTAGAGGGAGATAACAAGGTTTTCCAAAGACAATCCCGTAAGGGGACATTCCAATAGAAGTTTTGTAAGAAGTTCTATAAGCCCACAATGCATCATCTAGCTTTATAGACCAGTCTTTTCTGCTTGAGTTCACTGTTTTCTTTAGAATTTTCTTTATCTCCATATTGGAAATCTCAACTTGCCCATTTGACTGAGGGTGATAAGCCAATCCCATTACATGTTTGATTCCATATATGCTCATGAGTTTTGCAAAAACTTTGTTTGCAAAATAGCTTTCCTCATCACTAATGATTGTTCTAGGTGCTCCAAATCAACTCCAAATATTTCTTTGTATAAACCCCAACCACCGACGCACTCATTTTGGGACAAGGATAGGCGTATTTCAGGATGTGTATATAAAAATTATTCGTGAAAATATAAAAAGAGCTGCTTATTCAGCAAGTATACGCTTGTCAAGTAATAAAGTGTACCTGGGCACTGATATCGATCCACAGGGAAAATGGGGATGCTTAAGTGCCAAAATTATAATGTTTCTTAATATCCAAACTAACAATTGTGATAAGAAACAAAATTTAAACTAAACTAATTGAAATTTCTAAATGTAACTAATGAAGCTCACAATCAAGTGGATACCAAGATGATAAATTCCTGTGGTACTTGGTGCAATCCGACAATCCTCTTAGATCTAAGTTAAAATTCTATTCTATCGTTTTCATGAAAAATGGTTTCCAAGGCAACTCTTGTCTAATTTAATTATAAGCCTCCTCTCGAGGTCGAATAACCTACCAACTACCATCAGGTCTTTGTTTCTTCAGTCAACCCTGCATTAAAGATGCTTTAAGATCCAAAAGTCTCACACGCCTCCCACTTACCGATAATTTCTACACTACCAGTTAATTAGGTTGATTAATCTATGTCTAGTTCCTTTACCCTTCTCGTATCTTGCAAAGAACCACTCACCACATTGAGATTAGCCGGGAATCAATATGTAAATAGAACCAAGTATGAATCAATAGAGGTGCATTCACAAGTCATTAGAAACGGAACATTAACAAATAGATATAAAACTCATGTTCAATATACAACCAAACCCTAGATCTACAAATTTAAAGCATGATAGAGGTTTGAGGCATTTATAAACTTAGATGCAAAAAACATGAGAAAAGAGGGAGAAGAAACTATAATGATCAAATGATGGTGAGTCTCGATTTTCTTTCCACAAATCTCATGATCTTCTCCCAAACCTTCAAAAGCCCCAACCTCCTCCTTGTCCCAAAGTGTGGACAGTCCTCTTCGAGCGCCCTGCGCTCCCTGCCTCTTTGAGTTTGAGCTTTAAAAAAAAAAAAAAAACCCTTCATCACGGGCTCAAAATGGGGCTATAAATCCACCCAAACCGACCAACGCCGCGACGTCAGGCAGCAACGTCGCGACGTCGGGATGCTCTTCTCGTAACGTCGCAACGTTGCTGCAGTCCCCTGTTTTTGCTCCAACTTCGTAAAGCCATAACTTTTTCATACGAACTCCGATTTGGGTTTTCTTGGTACCGTTGGAAAGATATTGAAGTGTAGAATCCATCCATATATGGCTTGATATAATATGAGCTCATATGATATCTGAAAAAATCAAAATACAGTAGCCTCTCCTGCTGAAGGTGCTGCAATGTTTTCTGATTTTCTTCAAGTTTGAACCCACAACTTCTTTGTTCGAACTCCAATTTTGGTGTTTTGCATCCTCAAGCTCTCAAGTGTAGAATCCATCCATATATGGATTGATGCAATAGGGAGCTCATGATGTCTGGTAAACGCTAAAATGCGTGAGCCTCTCCCCGCCGCTTCGCAGCGCTTTTCCACCAATTTTGCACAATTCCACCAAATGGATGACCTGATCATAAGTGTGAGCTTTTAGAGCATTAGGGAACTTATTTAACATAAAAACACTAGAAAAAATAATTAAAGCATAGGGATAAAATGAGTATTTAAGATGCTCATCAACAAGCTATTGCGTCCACCCATTTGGATACATAATCCACAGCTAAGAAAATGTATATATTTCCAAATGAGGATGGGAAATGTCTCATGAAGTCTATCCCCCATACATAAAAAATCTGCACCACCACGGTATTCCTCAGGAAGTACCCATTTCTTTGCTTATGTTGCCTATTCTCCTCGACCTTTATCACAATGTTTTTTACCCATTTAAAACAAATTTTTGAGAGTAGCCAATAAAAACCTGATTGGAGAATTTTATGGGCTGTTCTTTCTCCTGCAAAGTGTCCTCCATATGGTAATGCATGACATTTATCAAGAATTTCACCTTTTTTTTTTTTTTTTTTTTTCTGGTACACATCTCTTGATAATCATATATGCTCCTCTTATAAAACTGATGTATCATCCTAAATATAAAAATCTGCTATCGGGCTTCTAACTTTCTTTCGGCTGGTGTCGAACTCAGTGGCATAATTCCATAGTTAAGTAATTCACAATATCGCATATCAAAGGCACTTGACTTATTAAAATTAAAAATGCTGCTCATTAGGAAAGTTTTCTGCTATTTCAATTTCCTTTTGATCTTTAGTAGTCTTTTCCACCTGCATGCGATCACTATCACATCATCACTACCCTTCTTGCCTTTATTTTTGCAATCAAACTTCTTACGTAGTAATACTCATATGATCATTCTTGGTTTGACATATTTCTTTGTCATAAGATATCTAATTGCAACATGATCAGTGTGTATTATAACATGGGATCCTAAAATGTAAGACCTGAATTTTTCATAAGCAAACACCACAGCAAGAGATCTCATTTTCTATAAGAGAAAGTAGTTCAGGCTCTTATCAAGGCCTTTGGCCGCATAATATAGCGGCCTTGAATATCTTCTCGCTCTTTGTCCTAATATCATTCCATTGCACAACAATCGCACCACACATTATTTCGACCTTGCTCCATCTGTGTGTTACCATGATGGGAGTTGTAACCAATATGGACTTCATTTCTTCAAATGCAGCTTTGCATGATTCATCAAAATCAAAATTTGCATCTTCTTCCAATAATCTGCATAAGGGACTAGAGATTTTTGAGATGTTCCTTATGAATCTCCTGTAAAACCTAGCATGTCCTAGGAAACTTATTCCCTTAACTGTTGTAGGTGGTAGGAGAGTTTTTATGATAGAAAACTTGCTTGGTCTACTTCCTACCCAGCTGTAGAAATCTTGTGCCCCAAGACAATACCCTATGTTATCATGAAATGACATTTTTCCCAATTCAAAGCTAAATTTTTGTCTTGGCACCTCAAGCAATTCCTGCTCCCAAATTCTTTCCAAGCATTTCAAAACTCAGATCCATATACCGAGGTCATCCATGAAGACTTCATAGCCTCTTCCACCAAATCTCGAAACATAGGCACGCTACACCTTGAAGGTGGCGAGCATTACATGTCAAAACACATCCTTATAAAAGCAAAGGTGTCATAAGGATATGTAAATGTAGCTTTCTTGATCCCTAGGGGCTTTGGCAACTGTTATATCCAATATCCATCAAGAAAACAAGAATAGGGTATCCTACTAACTCCGGGCTCCAACATTTCGTCAATGAAAGGTAGAGGATAATGATAATTTCTCAGGAAGCAAGATTCGCTTTCTGTAGTCTATACACACCTCCATCCTCGTCACGCTTCAGAGGAATCAATTCATTCTTCTCACTTCTGATCACCGTGAACCCACCCTTCTTGGGAACCACATGAATTGGGCTCACCCAAGGGCCGTCTAAGATTGCATATATGAAGCATGTATTCATCCATTTCAGTTTTTCTTTTATGATTGGGAACTCTTCATCAAGATTCAAATTTTCTTGATGTTCAATGGAGGTCTTTGCATTATTTCAAGAGGATTTCAGGGCATGCATAGAAGGATCGATTCCTTTCAAATCTTCTATCACCAAGCACCGCTTTCCTTTTGTATTTTTTGAGAATCTCCAGTAGTTTATGCTCTTCAAGCTCATTCAATGCAGTTGAAATAATAACTGGTTTTGCTTTTTTTGGTTCTAAGAAAGCATACTAAATGTCCTGGTACCCTTCAAGGTTAACCTCAACTGTTATGTTTCTTCATTTTCCTTCATTGTCGCTTGATTTTTCTCGTAGATCGTTTCCTCATTTAAACTAAAGACTATTTTTAAATCAAAACTCGGAGTTAAGAATTACAATCAAGATCAAGATACTAGAAATTCATCTCATTTTCTATTGATTGAGTTTTGAATGAAACTCAAAACCCACTCCAGACTAATGGGAACTATTGTTTCTATAAGCCTTTACAACTGTACTTTCACACTCGCATCAAGTTTATGCTTTTATTCAAGTTGAAGTGTACTGCTTCTTCTCCCACCCTGAGAGTGAGTTCTCCCTTTTTAACATCAATCAAGGTAGCTCCAATGGCCAAGAAAGGTCTTCCAAGTAGTAATGGAACTCGTGTGTCTTCATCCATATCCATGATTACAAAATCCACAAGGAAAATGATTTTTCCCACCTTGATGAGCACATCTTCAAGGACTCTCATCGCGGATATCGACCTATCCCGCCACTGGTGTGTCATAGCTGTTTGGCAAGCTCCAAACTAAAGATCTTACCACTAATAGTGGCATCAAGTTGATGCTAGCTCCTGAGTCACATAAAGCCTCAATTCAAATTCCAATGGTGTGTGGAATTCGAGGCTGCTAGGATCCCCGTGATCTTCTCCTCGTCGCCTTCCGATTATTGCACTGCATGTGGCTGTCAAATTCACTACTATTTTTTCATAAATTTTTTTTTTCTTACTCAGGATGTCCTTTAGAAACTTCACATAGTTAAAGATCCGAGCCAATGCCCCCACAGCTGGCAGTGTCACTTATCTTCAGCATTTAAGAATCTAGAGAACTGCTCCTCCATTTTTGCTTTCTAAAGCCTCTGAGGGAATGGAATAGCAGACATGTAGGCTTGTCTTTCCTCTTTCTTTTTTAGCTCTTCTTTCTCCACCTGCTACTCAATCTGCACCTTTTCTTTCTCAGTCTCTTCAGCCAAGTCTAAACTGCTCAACATGGTCTCTTTACTAGCTCTACTTTTTCAGTCTTTTTCTTCTCTTCTTCTTTTATGCTTTCTATCTCTCTTCCACTTCTTAGAGTCATCACCATACAATCCTTAGGATTATGCTTTGTACCACTTGGGAAGGCATCCTTGGACTGACTTACACTGTTGTGGCCACTCGCCTCTACTCAGGTTCCGCATTTTTAAGAGAATCATTCGTGACGGGCTTGAAACATAGTCAGGTTTGCCCGAAATGCCTCTTAGATCAAAGAAATTTCGTCATGAATGTTCGTGAGTCTCATTTTCCCATGAATGTCAGCATTTGATCTTGATGAGTGCCTAAAACACTGCAGTATACCCGTCTGCCTAGGGCTTGGCTGCTATTTGCCAAATATGTATTTTTATACCATACCCGAGTATGGCAAATTTCAGGAATGCAAAGTAAAGGAAGCGTGAAAAGAGCAAACTTTTGGAAGCAATTGGTTGCGCGGCGCAATGCATGAGGATCGAGCGCCGGCTACGCCCTAACGTCGCGACGCCCCAACGTCGTCATTGGTCAACCAATGTAAAAGTTCACAAGCAGTAACGTCGCGACGTCAGCGTGAGATCTGCCCTCCATCATTAAAAGCACCAAGGGGTTCGCACTGGGCATCAGGAGGCGCATCAATTAAGGGCACGAATTCAGAGTAAAAGAAGCAC
The DNA here is from genome assembly GCA_016808115.1 of Tetrastigma voinierianum. Classification (NCBI taxonomy): domain Eukaryota; kingdom Viridiplantae; phylum Streptophyta; class Magnoliopsida; order Vitales; family Vitaceae; genus Tetrastigma; species Tetrastigma voinierianum. The sequence continues at coordinate 1,833,846 of JAEQBH010000576.1, forward strand.
AATCCATCAAGAAGAGCCCGTGATTTGTATTGCTTCCCATTTTCGACAATGTAATGATGTTTTTGAGATTAGATATCTACATTTTCTTATTCAAGATGTTTTAGATCTATATCTAGGTGTTGTTGAACCCCATTACATGTTCATGGATTAAAGATCAAGAATTTATGTTATTCATTTTGTTTATAAAATTGTTTGCACCGCTTATATCTATAATTCAATTATATGGTGATGTCCGGCCAACATTAGCATAATCATACTGGAACCGAGGATTCGAGATGAGGCTATCCGTAGATCTGAGAGTTCTCCACTGATCTGGCAAATAGAGATATCTCGATCCCAAGGTGGCATTTCCGAGGGTAGAACATTTAAGCCGCTTTCTGAATACCGAGTTGGGATAGAGATATACTCTCAATTCTATCCACTAGACAGCTGGCCATACCCGAGAGAGTATCTCGTAGCAGCATCACCTCGCCATCAACAAATTATAAATACGTTGAATAATAACATCTTTAAGAAATAATCCATCGAAGGTGACAGGGGGAGACATAACCCTAGTCTTCAATACCAGTAATTCATTAGAATCAATAGCTTAATTGAAATTCACACACTAGATCTCTTTCAATACAATTATTCGATATTATCTAAAAAGCAACATCTTTGTATTCAACTCACCTGTCCCCGTGAATCGATATCCGTGGTCTTGGTACACACTGAGACATTTGGCGCGCTTGCACTTGCGCACATAGGCGTATATTTTTACACATCACGCTTTCGGCCTATCAAGTTTTTGGCGCCGTTGCCGGGGATAGGTTTAGATTGATATAGAGAATAAAGCAATTAGATATTACTCTGGAATTTTTTGTTTTTATTTGTTTTACAAGGCCGGTAATTGGCATTACTGCCTTGGTGGTGTGATTGCAAACATGATTTCAAAGAAGTACATGCAACAACGACCAAAGCTGGACCAATATCTCTGCTCGACCGAGCCAGTAAAAGAACATTACATCGTGACACGTCGAACGTAGATCGAATGATTAGAAATCTAGCGATCATGGAAAACACTGAAGAGCAGAATCTTGGCACTGAAAGCAATCCAAACTACGTAGAGGCCGAATGGAATAATGGAAGGACTCACGCGACCTGTGCCATTTATACAAATGATGATCCATTCATGTTACTAGAGGAATTTGCACTTCGCCTACGCCGTCTGTATTAGCCTATCGACGACCACCCATTCGTAGTAAACAACTCGAACTAAAGTCAGTAACATTACAGATGCTGCAGAATATATTATTTCATGGACTACCCCATGAGAACCCGACATGCATTTGACCAATTTTGAAGTTTGTGATACGATCAAGCAATGCTTACTGAAGAAGCACCGTTGAGATTATTCCCACTCTCCTAGCGATAGAGTTATCACAATGTCAGCCACTCAGGATTCCATTACTTTAACCACTTAGCAAATTTCCACCTGCCCTTCCTTACCTTCGAAAAATCACAACTGCAAGATATCACCACGCTCGACGTCGGGCGGGGAGAACTTGGTAGAGGCGTGGGATAGATTCCACGAACTATTGAGAAAATGCCCACACCACCGACTGACCAGATGGATGTAGGTTCACACTTTTTATAATGGTTTGAGGAATGCGACTAGAACAGTGATTGACGCCTCGACTGGAGGATCCCCTTACGAAGAAACCACAGACTGCTTATGGAAATCTGTAAGATGTCAGTAAACAATACAACCGTTGGCCTAGAGAGAAGGTTACACCAAGAGCGGTGGCACCTGATAATGAGGTTCTCAACAATCTGGTTAATCATGTGGCACAACTGACTAAATAGTTAAATAGACAGCAAGGAACTATGAATGCCATACAGATCAACCCATGGGAGTTATGCAGAATTCCCAGGAGGACAAGACAATAGTTAATGTGAGTGTCAATCAGAACCCAAACAATAGAGCAGCCCAAGACGTGCCGAGGTTCAACTGCAGGTCAATACAAAGAAGAAGGGACAAGATGGGGAAACAATTATCATAATCATGTCAAGCGCCAAGGGTGGCGCAATAATCGACCAGAACAAATGTAACAATCATGCGGTAATGGATGGAGGAATAATCAACAAGATGTTATCGAACCGAAGCAAGAACCACCTCCTCGAGAAAAAGGTGAATTTTAGAACAAGCTCTTGCACGCGATGTTAACCTCCACTTTGCTTTCTATGAATGAGACCAAGGCGAATATGCAGCAGCAGGCAACCCGCTTGAATAACTGGCAAAGACAACCGAAATTGGAGGTACAAATGGGTCAAATGGCAAACTTATCGATTGTAAAGGCAACCGGTTCCTACCAAGCAACCTAAGTAAACCCGAGAAGAGACAGAATGAACATGTCAAAGCAAGTATACGAGAAGTGGTAAAGAATTGAGACCAAGGGCAATCCCCAAGAGTAGAGGAAGTAGAGATCGAGAAAGTCATCCTGCCCCTACGTAATGATGATGCGTATAAGGAACAAATTTAATGAGAAACAACAATCGTAAAACCCATCAAGCAAAGGCCAACCCGCTCATTCCTTACCCACAACGCCTAAAGAAACATGTCGGACAAGCGCTCACTCAAATTCATGGATCGTGTTCAAAAAGTTACACATCAATATCCCGTTTGTCGATGCCCTAGAGAGCAAATGCCCGCTTATGTGAAATTTATGAAAGACATTCCTCATCCCATAAGAGAAGATCATTACTTCTCAAACAAGAACTTAACTCGAGGAATGTAGTGCCTTACTTCAGAGAAAGTTGCCATAAAAGCTCAAGGACCTGTGTGCAGCTTCACTATCCCACTATTGAAATGCGGTCTTAGAGGTCCCACGGATTCGTGTCGCACAATCTCTACGCCTTATCCATTTTCAAACGTCAGGGATTAGGTGAAGCCCGCCCGACGAGCAGCCCCACTCACACTCGATGAGATCTTAAATATCCAAGAGGGGCATGAGAAGATCTGTAAAAGTTTGACAAGTTTATCTCTTCCTCATGATTATCAGATATATATGGAAGAAGATAAAGAAATACCCATAATCTGAATAACGCTTTCAGAACCTGCAAGAGCAATGATTGATGTCCAGAGAGGAGAACTGAAATTGAGAGTGCAGGAAGATGAAGTCAAGTTCAACGTGTTTGAAGCAGTGAGACATCCCACTAAAGTGACAATTTCAAGGTTCATGGCGTAAATAGTAAGAGGGCTATATGGTTCAGCCAAAGTGGTCTCACTCGACCTGGAGGCTAGCCTAGTGGAATGTTTGAGTCCCAGAACCCGAGCCAAGGAGGCAGAAGAATATGTTAAATGGATGGACTCTCTTTCTGATTACCAATAGAAGGAAACACTTCACTTGGGGGAAGGAGTTAAAACTCCAGCCCACTCCGCTGAACAACCAACCGTGATGAACAAAACCCTACCTAGCCACTGCACACAATTGAGTAGCATCTAATTCGCCAAGATCATCTCAAAGATCTTTGACTCCGAACTAGAGGAAGAGAAGTTATCGAGGGTCCTTAGAGATCACAACATGTACTCGGATGGTCTCTAGCCGATTTAAAAGCGGATTCAATTTTCTATGTGCATGTGATCGTATTTACTAGAAGACGGACATAAACCTTCAAGTAGCGCAGAGAGGTTGAATCAAACAATGAAAGAGGTAGTCCGGAAGGAAGTTTTAAATGGCTAGATACTGCGATTTATCCTGTATTTCGTGATAAAGATACGGGTAAGTCCGGGGTTTCAAGTAACATCGGGCATGAGTAAGGAACAACCGTCATCGACCAAAATAACATCTACCTTTCAATGCTAATGGTGAGGATTCAGATGATTATCGGAAATCGAACAAAGCCACTGAAAGATCATTTCCCACCGCTGCTTTAGATCGGGGATAGTCGATCACCGATTAGCCTGCACATGAATACTATTGTTTGGATGGATATTCCGCCACAATCAAATTAGTTATGGGCCCCGGAAGACCAGAGAAGACGATATTCACTTGTCCTTATGGAACATTCAGATTCGTGCGAATGCCCTTTGGGTCAGGTATCATCGCACTTTTCAACGATGTACGATGGCCATATTCTTCCCCGATATACGAGCAAAGAATTGAGATCTTCTACGCTGGACGCATTTTTCGGCATTTGCAATTCATTTAACAACCGTTCAAAACTTCGAGTCAGGCTGCAAGATGTGAGGAGACCAACTTAGTACTCAATTGGGAAAAGTGCCATTTTATGGTATAAGAGGGTATTGTCCTTGGACATCTGATTTCACCGCAGGGATAGAGGCAGATGGAGGGTGATTGAAGCGATTGAAAAGTTGTCATCTACTCAGGTGGATTGTGTCTTACATTGACTTATAAGATGTCACAAAGGGACTGATGATCAGGTAATGTTGTTCAATTTCCGCCGTGGGACTGATTTACCTGATCATGCCTCGACGGCTCGATGCTTTAAGATGCAGCACATTCCATCGCCAGGCCCATCGCTTAATCCGGCATGGATCGCCGATCACCACGGCACGCAATAACAGAGAAAACTTCATCCACTATAAGAACCCGAATGACGCCACCGAATTATGCCACTACGAGAAAGAACTCTTGGCTATCGACTTGCTTTCGGCACCGTGCCATATTCAATGGCAACAAGGTCGCAGCACACCGATCATTCCGCCATTAAGTACTGATGACTGAAAAGACGCCAAACCCATTAACGTGGTCCTTTGTCGCAAGAATTCGACGAGATTAAAGACAAGAAAGGCACTGAAACCTAGTGGCATCATCTTCGCATCGGGAAGGGGCCGTAGATGATGCTCCAAAGGAATGACTAATTTTACGAGAAACTCTGGGCCTATTGAAGACAAGAGGGCAGTTCCATGGTTCGCAGATTATGTGAATTATTTGGTGGCCAAGGTAGTGCCTCCGGAATTTAACTATCAACAGAAAAAGAGGTTTTTCGCACACTTGAAACACTACTATTGGGAGGAGCCAATTCTTTTTACGTAGACACTCACGATCAAAAGATTAGAAGATGTGTACCGGGAAGATGAAATGCACGTATTCTCGAATCCACTCATTACACCCACTGTGGTGGTGGACATTTTGGCGGCCGTGAGAACAGCAGCTTAAGGTGCTTCCAATCGTGCTTTACTCGGCCTACCTATTTAAAGATGCCTCATCAATTCAAGTTTCCACTCTCAGCACAAATGTCAACGAATGGGAAACAATTCTGTAAAGGACGAGCCACCCACATCCCATTTCGAGGTAGAATTGTTTGACTTTATGGGGATGATTTACGGACCATTTCATCGCTTAACAACTTGTACATCTTGGTCGGGCAGTGACTGGCGTCTCAAAGTGGGTTGAAGCGATTCCTACCCGCACTAACGATGCAAAGGTCGTAGCTCAATTCTGCACAACCACATCTTCTCACGCTGAACCTCGAGCATTGATCACGCATACGGTACCTATTTCGCAATATAATTATCATACTGCAAAAAGTACAATGATCATCTCTCTTATACCACCCATACCAAATGGACAAGCAGAGGTATCAAATCTAGAAATTGTCCATCAGAAGACAAGCATCAGCCTGTGAAGGATCGGGCTCAAAAAGATCAAGATGCACCTGGCGCATCGCACAACATTTAAACTCCCTTGGGTGTGTCACCGTCAATTGTTTATGGTAAAGCATGCCATCTTCAAAGAGGGAATGGAACATCGGTACCTACCGGGCAACTCGGACAAGCAAACATGGATAAGACATCGTCATAGAAACGACCGCACAAATGCATGAACTGTGACGAATTTAGAAACGGTTTTTACGAAAATGCCCCATTTACAAGGAAAAGACAAAAGCCCGCACGATAAACACATTACCGTAAAAGAGTTCACTAAGAGACAACAAGTTCTTTATTATTCACTCTCGCTAAAGCTCTTCCGGGAATGAAGTCTAGATGTCCTAAGCCTTCACAGTTGACCAAGGTCTTTTCACATGGTGGGGCAGAGGTTACACATCCTGAGAAAGGCACATTCACAGTCACCACCCAACGGTTGAAGCCGTATTTCGGAGGCAAGTTTCTTGCAGACAAGCAGCTCATTCCTTTGACCGCATCAAATGAAGTGTAGTAAGCGATCATAAGAGCTCGGGTTCCCGGTTAACAGATTCAGGGTCGCCGAAAGCAATCGACATTAAACATAGCGCTTCTTGGGAGGCAACCCAAGTTTATTTTCATGCAATTTTCCTTTCTATGGTTTAAATTTTTATTATCTGCTTTCAGTTATGTTGGGTTGATGATTTTGCCTGTAATCGGTATCTCTTTTTGGTTGTTTACTTTCAGGACTAGCGAAAGGTGTAATTTGAGAGGATCAGCATGCAGAGCCCCACAAAAGTCTACAGAGTCACATTTACAAGAGGGGAGGGTCACTTAGGCTACCATCAGGAAATTTTTTTGAAGCCTTGTAACGCCGCGACGCTCCAACGCCGCACAAATTCTATTCTTCGAACGTCAGCGACAGGAGATTCAACGCCGCGACGCTGATTGGTGCGTTCGTGAAAACGCGACGCTGATTTCCGCAACGTCGGACGAGATATCAACGCCGCTGGACGCTGATTATTAGTAGTCTCTCGAACGTCAGCGACGTTGATATCCAACGCCGCGACGCTTGTTTAGTACCAGCTCGAACGCCGCTGACAAGGTTCTCGAACGCCGCGACTTCGCATATATCCCCTTCCGCGAACGTGAATGACGCGTTCCAATGTCGCGACGCTTGCCCCGCGGCTACAAACAAGCCTTCCATTTTTTACCCCACTTGTCTCACCCCTGCCTGAACACTAGCACCCTTGCGCACCCGTCCCTCACGCACTCGCCTGAGCACACCTCCATTCCGGTCGAAGCCCGCAGCCGCTCCTTCTAATAATCTCATCACTGCCACCACAGGTCCACCATCCTAGTCCATCGTCCTTGGCTAGCTCCATTCCCACAACCAGTAGGTGTCCATGCCTCGGTTAGGGTTTGTTCACTCATCCTTGGTCTAGAACCCCCCCAGTGGTCTCTGGTGTGCCACTGGTCATCACATTCCATGGTCAAGGTTCACTAAGAATTATCAGCCTCCGTTAATAGTGCGCCCCGTGCCGTTCAATTGTCCAACACTTTGAAACACATTGGCACAAGCATTGCTTCCCATCCTAGAAGCTTCACACCCGTCCATCATCAAACCGGAAAATAAGCAGAATCGCTTATTGCTGGCCTGGCCCCATGAAAACTGACCACCGCCACGTCACGCTTAGAATGAGGGCACCGACGGCTCTAAGACCATCTGCAAGAACCGCTCGTTCATTAAGGAAAAGGGTTTTCATCACCCTGACGATTTTTTCCGGAAAACGATCGCGGCTAAGGGATGGCGGGCACTGTGCCAACCACCTCATCCAGCGGCGATGAGTGTGGTGCGAGAATTCTACGCCAATCTCGCCGCCCACGTCGTTAAGAAAGTCCGAGTGAGGGGAGTATTGGTCGACTTCAGTGCGGAGTCATTCAATAGCTATTATAGTCTAGATCATGTCCCTTCGGAGCCGTTTGATCGGCTTTACGAGCGCCCCGACTACCCCGAGGTCATTCGGGTCTTGACTAATGGCCGAGGTGAGTGGAAAGTTAATAGTGAGGGCCATGCAATCCATTTCAAGGCCAAACATTTGGCCTTTATACTTAAGGTCTGGCATCACTTCATCAAGTCTCGTCTTATCCCGACGACGAACGTGTGTGAAGTGACAAATGGGGCGCCTGTCAACTATGTCATCATACGATATACTGATAAGTCAAGGACATGGAGATGCCATCCCCATAACCGGATCGCCAAGATGAACTGGGCACCTCTTTTTCCTCATCTTTGGTTTATGCAAACGAGCCAGGGTGCCCCTTGATGACAATGAGGCGGGTTACACCCATAAAAGCCATATCCGCTGCCAGGACAAACCTGTGTCCGAGACCTATAGTCTTACGATTCCGCCATAAGCTCCTGGACGATGACGAGCTTCACGACATCGTGCTCGCTTATGGACTCCTCGGGCGATCCCTTAAGGACATTGCCACATCCGTCCCACCCACCTCCACCACCACCACCGCAGCCCCCGACGGCAGCTCCCTCCAGTCCCTCACCCGACCCCGAGGACCCGGTGCTCTCACTTACTGAGCGCTTTGATGCATTCTGGGACGAGACCCAGGAGCACCGAGTCCTCATCACACAGGATATGGAGGCACTCGCTTACAGGCATCTGTCGCCACACCAGCCACCATTCTTCGCCAGCATGTCCTCAGCCCAGATTGCACGCTCGCTTCCACTCACTACCACCACCACCACCGCAGCGGATAACCAAAGGGAGTTTTCTTCACCTCATCGTTGTTATTGCCGTGAGGACACCGGCTATTTTGTTCGGGGGTGGGGTAGTGATCATGCTGTTAGATATGTTTAGTTTTGTTTTGATTATTATGTTTAGTTTTGTTTTGATTGCATTTGTGTAGTAATTTTTGTTTTTGCTCAAGCATAAGGTTGTGTTTCCAAGTTTAGTTGCGCTTACTTTTTTCACTTTAATTTGATGAGTCGTGTTAGTTTGTTTGCGTGCGTGTTAGGTCATTCACTTAGTATTTCATGTGTAGGTAGTTGTGTATGTGTGCCATGTTGAGAGTCGAAGATCACTTTTGGACCGAATTCACTATTGACATGGAAGAACGGATGCATATGATGTTTGATGCTCGGTAATTAGGTTGAATAGGTGGGAAGGCTTAGTAACCACCCGGTAGTCACAAAACTGTTTCTACGGAATCTCTATCACACTCACACGCTAATGACCTACAGGGTATGCATAGGTGCCGAGACCAACTACTAAAGCTCGACAAACCTTGGGAGTCTCTAACCGTCTAAGTGATGGACACCCAATCAAAAGAGGGATTGCCGCGCAGCCCAACTAAAAAGAAAAAAATGAAAGAAAAATTATGGAATAAGCGGATCATCCAATCGAATCCCGCAATGGGTCCGAGGGGCCTTTCAAAGCCTAACGCCTAAGCCAACCGGGTTGGGAGTCATTGACTCCCACCGCCCGCTACATGGGACAGTAAGATGGATCATTCCTACAACCTAGACTTTGAGTTTGGAATGTTCGGTGAAGTTTGAAGGGAATTTAATGTCCGGTGCCCTTAACTAACTCAGCGGGGGAGTCACCAATGGATCCCCTACAGAACACTCATCTAAAACTTTCGCACTAGGTCTTCCTCATTTTTAGGTATTTAGAAATATTTAGATATTCTTTGGTATGAATGAAAAGTAAGGTTTCTATCCTTCTTAGTTAGCTTCTTCCAAATAGGTGAGTTGAGCTCAAGTTTGGGGGTGTCGGAACCTAGGTATACACTAGAGGTCATTCATTCGACGCACATAGGGACCTTGGGAAAGGTTATTGAAGATCATGGAATTTGAGGCACTAGTCACTTTTACCTATTCCAACCGAGTTTTTCCGAAAGTCAAACACCTGTATGCATCCCTGAACTTCGAACAAAGCAAGAGCAAAGTGTGAGTCTGGCCCAATTTGATCCCGCCATCAAGACGTGCATCACTATCTTCGTACTGGGACTCTCGCATGTCGGGTGTGTGTCTTGTTTGGAGTCCATTCTTGCTTGAGGACAAGTAAGAAGTTAAGTTTGGGGGTATGATGAGTGCCTAAAACACTTAGAGTATACCCGCGTCTATCCTAGGTTTAGCGTTATTTTGCGTTTAAATATGTATTTTTATAGCTCGATACCTGAGTATGGCAAATTCTGTGAATGCAGGTGCAAAGGAAGTGAAAAGAGCAAACTTTGGAAGCAAATCGAGCAAAGTGGAAAGTACGCATGAAAGTGACCGGATGGCTACGACGCCCCAACGCCGCGGACGCCCACCGCCGCGGACGCCCCCAACGCCGCGACTGGTCAAATCCAATGCAAAAGTCCACAGCGTAACGCCGGAGCCGCTCAACGCCGCTGACGCAACGCCGCGGACGCCGCCGCGCATGGTGATCCGCCTCCATCATTGCGCACCGCGGGTTCGCACCGGCACGGAGGCTGCATTTCAACAAGCGGGCACGGAATTCCGCAGCGCGCACGACAACCACTTCTCGGCAAAGAGCCCACATTTGCATTGCTCTCCATTTTCTATTTGTAATAGAATGATGTTTTTGAGATTAGATATCTACATTTTCTTATTCAAGATGTTTTATATCTATATCTAGGGTGTTTCATGAACCTCGTACATGTTCATGGATTAAAGATCAAGAATTTTATGTTATTCATTTGTTTATAAAATCGTTTCAGATCTCGCTTTTATATCTATAATTCAATTATACGGGTGATGTCCGGCCAACATTAGCATAATCATACCAAACTAGATTCTCAGAGATGAGGCTATCCGTAGATCCGAGTAGAGCAAAATTTCTTCAATGATTCGCAGAATAGAGATATTCCGATCCTCGAAGGTGGCATTTGAGAGTAGAACATTTAAGTGTTTCCTCGAATATTGAGTCAGGATAGAGATATACTCAATTCTATTCACGAGATACAAAGAGGCTATACTGAGAGAGGATATCTCGTAAGTAAGATCACTCGCCATCAACAAATTATAAATACATTGAATAATAACATCTTAAGAAATAATCCATCGAAGGTGACAAGACATAACCCTAGTCTTCTAATACCGCACTCATTAGAATCAATAGCTTAATTGAAATTCACACACTGCATTCTCTTACAATACAATTATCTCGATATTATCTAAAAAAAGCAACATCTGTATTCAACTCACCCGTCCCCTCGTGAATCGATATCCGCACTTTGGTACACTATATTACTGGGGGCGACGCTGCGGCACCACAAGACCTAGCGTATATTTTTACACATCACGCTTTCGGCCTATCAGATCTTCAAAGGAAAAAGATCTTCTTTGTCCTTATTTTTTGCTCTCTGACTCCCTTATTGTTGCTGATGCTGTCCTTGGAACCCAAGTGAAGCATACTGTTGTTGAAAATTCTGCACAAGTCTAGGACCTTGCTGTGCTCCCCCTCCATATAAGAAATTCTCATGATTCCCGAAAGTGGCTTGCGGTGTAATGAGTCAAGTTAAGGTTAGGTCTTAAAGTTGTGAGATTCTATTAAAGACAGATATTGTGCCTCCTCAACTCGATAAATCCCACGGGCTAGTCCTCTTAGCACTGCTCCTTTCTCATTTTCACAATTGTTCCCACTTCATGTGTTTGAAAAAGTATCTTCTTCTATCACGGTTTCATCTCAGTCTTCATCAATGCATCAAGTTTTTCTTCTATGGCAGTCATCCTGCTCAGCTATATCACCCCACTTCCTTTCAGTCTGTTGCTGCTCTCTGAAGTCTCAGATGGAGCTCTATAGTTGCATTTGGAAAGGTCTTCAATTAAATGCTTTGCCTCTTCAACACTTTTTCTCTTGAAAAGCTTCACAACAGGCTGCATCATTTATACATTTGGAGGTATAATTCATAGAGTGATAAAAGATGTCTATCTCAAGCACAAATCTGCCTCGCATCTGGGCAACTTTTTCTAGTTCTGTATCTTTCCCATGCATTATAGAGACTTTCATCCTCTCCTTGTTTGAACACTATGATTTCCCCTCTCCTTTCTGAAGTGAGGGCATGAGGGAAGAATATGGTCATGTAAGCCTCCACTAACTCTTCCCAATTGTTCATTGATCCAACAGACAGTAACTCAAATCAAGTTGCTGCGACATCTCTCAATGAAAATGGAAAGAGTTGAAACTTGATCACCTCAGGTCTCACCCCATTCAACTTTACTGTATTTGCCATCCTCATAAATCTTTCCTTATGCTCGTTGGGGTCTTCACTAGGATGGCCAATAAATTGGTGTCGCTGCACCATTGTGATCAATGATGGTTTTAATTCAAAATTGTTGGCTTCTATAGCAAGTTTTCTCACAGTAGAGTATTCATCTTGAATAATTGGCCTCCAAAAATCCTCTATAGTCATTTTCCTCTGAGGTCTTTGCTTCAAGCTCTGGAATAGGGTTGCGCTTTTCTTCGCTTTCACACAGTTGTTGATTCAAGACTGTGAACTTTTCTCAAATTTCTTAGTGTTCTTCCAAGCCAGATTCAAAGCATCGTTTTGCTTTTGGTTTTCTATGCATGTAAATTTTTCCTGAAATAGAAACACACTAAGATAAAATGAAATCTGTGGAAAACAGCTAAATCAATTTAAGCTCATAAAATATTTTTAGTAGCTTACTCAACTACTGCAGTTAAAACTAATTTTGCGATTTTTTTGAAATTTATGATAAAATAGAGAAAAATGTCCAAATTAGCAATTCTCTCTTTTGTTGGAATATTGATATTGAAATTCTTGTTTTCAATCCCCGACAACGGCGCCAAAAACTTGTTAACTAAACCAAATGATGTAACTAAATTTCTGATTTCTAACATAGACCAAAATTGATGAAGTAATTAGCAGTTCCTCCAAAGACTTTTCAGTCCCCAACAGTAATGCTATAACTTGATTTGACTAAATTTGATAAAATATGTTTTTCTGCCTTTTATAAAAAGACTTCATTTAAAAATTGATTTTGGTCTAGATCACTACAAGTGCACAAGTCATACAAGTAATAAAAGTGGATTTAAGTCCAGATATCATTCCTACGAGGATTGATGAGAAATCTAAAGATCAATTACCTCATCTACTCAAGATCCTTACTATTTGAACTCCAATGTTTTAAAATGATTTGTTTAAACTAAAGGAAAGTAATACTAATCAAAATTCTATAACTATACATAAAGAATTTCAAAATAAATTGGATTGGAGAGTTCATTGAGTAAAGTTAACACTGGGAAATAGATCAGTATACAATTATCAATTTCTACATCATTTTTATAACATAGTTCAGTCATTAGTTTGAAATTTGAACTTGTCAAAGATGCAAGATAGTATAGTTTGGATTCCTCCATAAACCATACATTTAACTAATAAGAGATCCATGTTCCTTCCAGATACACTAGTCTAATCAATTACTTGTAGAATATAATCCTCTTTCTAAGATCTGGGTATTTTTCATTTTTAGTACTTCACACCTAACTCTTAGGACTAAAGAATTCTTGCCCTTATAGACAGGATAATGCAAGCCTTCTCCAATTTATCTAGTATCTCATCCTTTGAATCTGATAAAATTTTGTATCTCCTTGATTAAATCTATGCTAACACGGGATCAAGATCCTTTCATCAGAAAGAGGAGAAACCTCTAATCGATTGAACTAATACATCATCTAACTAATCCTCACACCATGAGTAAATTAGTGATATATCGGAGTAATCCTTCAGAGTTCATTAGTTCCATTATATTAGTCTACCATACCCTTAAGTAACTGCTCCATACTCTTAGAAATCTCCATCTCTGTGGTTACTTTAGAGGCTCCAAATGAAAAAGATACAATGGTTTTTCTGGCACACGCTACTAATATTCGAACAATTAGCCAAGAACAAATAATTTCCAATCAGTACAAATTTAAGATTTCTAACTATGACGTTCTTTCAATTTGCGCAGAAAACAATAATTAACATCGATCCATTCACAGAGGGAGCTCAATCTTACAAAACTGGATCACAATTAACAGTGACTTACTGATCAGGAAATTCACTAAAATTGTAAGCGAACTCAAATAAATGAACTCCAAAAAATTCCCAAATTCCATTGAAATCAGACAGTAATGAAAACGACAATTTTACAATGAACCCATCGACAATTTTACAATGAACCCATCTCGAAACTTCGCACCAGATCATTACTCAATTCCAAGAAAAACTAACTAAAATTCTAAGCAAAAACTAAATTAACGAAAAAGAAATAAAAGAAAAATAAAAGAAAAAAAATATACAAAAGAGTCTCCAGCTACCCAGAGTTTCTGGTTCGTCAGAAGCTGTGCATAATGCTCTATGTACTTCTATTTATAGGTTTTCCAATTATTGGGCCTAACTACGAGGTTGAAATTGTGGATCCCCAAATAAAATTGGCCCAAGTAGGGTCTTTGTCGTGACATAGAAAAATTATGTCGTGATAATAAAACTAAGTTTGTCCTCCAGCTTTGTCGTGGCTTGCAGTGTTATGTCGCGACAGAGTTCTATGCCTCTTTCTTGAATTATGTCGTGACATGCTTTGAAAATGTTGTGACAAAGTTATGCTGAGTTTGTTTTGTAATGGTCACGACATGAGTGTCTTCTATCGCGACATTTATTTAGTGCCTTGCAGTTTTAAATACTTGAATGGTATGTCGCGACATTTGTTTCTGTCACAAAAGTTTCCTTTTTGTGCTTCTTGGATTGTGTCACGACATAAACTTTCGTCAGAATAGTTTCTTAACCTTCGCCTTGTTTTATGTCGGCATAATTTAACTCCCTCTCTTTCGCACGCATCGTGTCATGGCAATCTTATGTTATCTTCTAAGCTGCCATTCTATGTCGCGACAGAAGCTTCCGACATCACACTCAAGACTTCATTTCACCATTATACGTGATATAATTTTCTGCTGGTCATGGGCCAAATTCTATGTCAGCAAATGTATCTCAAATCTCCTTACCATGTCAGGATTGTCGCGACATAAAAACTAATCGTCAGGACATAATATTTTGCCTTTCAATGCTGACTCTAAATTTTAAGTCATGACTTTGTTTTGTTTTGTCGCCACATATTTCCTATCTTGATCTTGTCATGTGCTGAAATGTTTTTCACAACATAAAAACCCTTGTCATGACCTGTTCTCATTACTCTGCCATTTTTTGTAGCGACATCGTTTTGTTTTATCGCGACAAAGCTCTTATGCCATCTTCAGTTTTTTATGTCACGACGGAGTTGTGAAATGTCACGAAAAAGTTATACTACCATTTTCTTGGATCAATAAAATATTAGTAAAGGAAACGCTCGAATATTCTTTTTCTTAAGAACTTCTCCAAAGAATGTCGCGACATAAAAATCTACGGTTTGACAAGATTCGTTTCTACGACATGTTGCAACACTCACTTCTTTGTCGCAACATTTATCAGTCAATCCCTCTCATATTATGTCGCAACAGAAGCTGTGAAAACGCCGCACAATCTTCATTTATGACTCGAGTTCGAACTTAATACTGCCTTCGTGGATATTCCAAATTATGTCACGACATTTTGCCTTAGCCACCTCTTTTCCGCTTCTTGCTGGAATTGTTTCTTTTTCATTCAAAACTTGCAAAACACAAAAATGGTGAATATTTTATAATTCATCATTAAAATGAATCATAAACTTATAAAAATATGCCAGAAAAATGGACTAAAAATTAGATTAGCTTGCAACTTAATGTTTTGAGGGAGCTTGGGAAGTGGAGGCTCAAGACTAGTTGGTAGAGCTGGCAAATTAATCTATGACCAATCGTCGGTGTTTCGACTACCAAGGTACGGGTGAGATTAGCGTTGTGATAAGGTCGCAACATCTGGTGAGGTCGAGGACCTAAAGGATGACGACCGCCGACGAGTAGGAGGTGGACCATGGCCCTTCTGTGTTGGACGCCCGGAGGCCATGTTGGTAGTGACTAGGAAAGATAAGGGATCATACTACGAGTGTTTGAGTGCCAGTTCCCGATTGATCAATTTTTCATGTAATTCATCAAAGAGAATCGAAGTGTCACTTCGCCAACAATATCGACATCGTAGCCCATCAGCTAACTGGGCATTTCGCCACAGATTCATGACGGCGCCCAAGAGCGCCATTGATCTAATTGACAATTTGATTGGCACTGTATTTGGTGATGGTTTAAACCCTTGACGGTAGTCTTGAGCTGGTCCTTGATTTGCTCTTGATATGCTCACGAGATGGACGTTAGCTGTTGGAAAGCAGAGCCATGCGTCAGAGGTGGTGGATTGTTGAATCAGAGGGATTAAGGGAGTAGAAATGGATCCAACAAGAGCACCAAAAAGTAGTTTGTCTTGGCGGATTCAGGAGAGAAAGTCCGGATTTGGGGTTTCCTTATCGACAGAGCGAGTAGTGGTTAGGGGACAAGGATGAGAGCCATCAATATATTTGTAGAGGTCGTAGTCAATGAGGATAGCTTCAATCTGAAGCTTCCAGGAGAGGTGGTTTGTGGAGGTGAGTTTGATGATATTTTGATGTGAGATGGTGATAAGGGTGAGAGGTAAAGGGAATATGAGGAATTGGGAATGGTGATTAGTTGTTGTTCTTGAGTCATGATGTTGGTAGAGCAGGACATGAGCCGAGGACTAGGGAGAAGGGCAAGGTCTTAATCGTGGCTTCATACCATGTAGAATACTCAAAAGTTGGAAGATTAATCATTCAATATCTATTGAATCACATAAGGTATAAATAATACAAATGAATTAAACAAATAAGGTGACTAATGTTCGGTGTGAATCATACCTTCATTTTGAGTGTGTTTTTCATGTATTTATATAACTCAAATGCTAGATTCACGCCCTATTCATCAATATTACATTAATCCTCAATTTTCTTATGCTTTGCAGGATTAGAAGGAAAATCAAGCAAAGTGATAGAAGAAATCAAGTGAAGATGAAGCTTTGCTGATACGAAGCTGAAGGATGAAAAACAGAAGACCTCTCGGGTCCGCCTAGGCGTAGGCCAACCTTTGCCTAGGCGAAAAGGTTCGCTTAAGCGGAGGAGCAACTCGCCTAGGGAGGAGCATCTCGCCTAGGTGGAGGAGCAGCTCGCCTAAGCGGACCAGCACCGCCATTTGAAGCATGCCAAGACCACTCTCAGGTTCGCTTAGAAAAACCTAGCCCTCGCCTAGGCGAAGCCTGCCTTCTCTTAGGAGAAGGGCCACCACATCAGAAGAAGACACGTGTCTTCGCCTAGGTGAAGCTCAGTTCTCTTAGGCGAAGGACAACGGGTTGGATCAACAAACTTTGAGTTTTGAGCCCATTATTGGCCCATTTTCCAATGCATATAAATAGTAATCTTTTATACTTGTTAGGGTTCGATTTTTTAGGGCGAACACCCTCCTTAGGGTTTCTCCTCTCTTCTTCTTGAATCACTTTTAGGGGTTTTTTTTAGTTTTACTTGATCTTGAGCTCATTTTTGGAGCTAATTTTCAAAGATCTATCGTTAGGGACTTGTATTAGAGTTGAGTCTTGATACATTGATATAATATTTGCTTTTGTATTCAAACTCTTGTTTTATCTTTCTCATTTATTTTGATTGTAAACATGGTATTGTTGGGTTCTTGAGGTCATGTATGAGTGGCTAATTTCTCCCTGTGTGGTTGGTTAAGTTGAAATTGGTAGCTTCCACTTGCTTTACCCTTGGGTAAGAATGAGAATATATTCATTTTAATCGGTATTTTATGGTTATAAGTCAAGAACCCATCAATGGAGACAATCAACCCTAGTGTTAATCATTAAAGTTTTCTTTCACTTCACTTCAAACATTTGTTGATTTTCAAGGTCAGTTTAGTTTAATTTTAGTTAATCATTATCCCATTCAATCACATCACTTAGTGATAGGTGCTTTTCATACATTCCTTTATACCATTAATCACCTATCAATCATATGTTTATGGTACTTACCAACTGTCAAAACAATTTTTATCATCTTATGGCTCTAGGAACATTTTGAAGCAAAGGGAGCATAAAGAGGGCCAAAAAGATGAATTTATGTAGTATGACCTCCCTTGGCTTCTAGGAACATTTTGAAGCAAAGGGAGCATAAAGAGGGCCAAAAAGATGAATTTATGTACTATGACCTCCCATGGCTTCAAGCATGATATGTATGGATTCTATACCTTCCAAGCTTTCCAACGAGTCAAAGATAACCCAATTCAGAGTTCGTATGAAAAAGATACGGCCTTCTGAAGTCAAGGGAGGATTTTCCAAAACACCACATGCAACACCCCTCAACGTTTGTGTATTTTCAGTCTACCTAGTGGCTTCCAATGACTCCAAGCTTGACATAGATAGATTTTACTCTCTTAGCCTGTGAGACCAAAATCGTGATTTGGTGGTCTACGAGAGAGTTATGATCATTTGAAGTCAGAAGAGGTTCATAGAAGTGAAGAGATTCACCAAGGCAAAGCTACCCTTTGCCAAGGCGAAGGAAAGAGCTAAAATGAGCACATTATGGTTTGCCTAGGCGAAGAACATTGGGGTTGGAACAGTAAACCTCATATTTTTAGCCCAACTTTGGCCCATTTTCCATTTTGTAAAAGTATATCATCTTACAATTTGTTTAGTGGCCTGGTTGGGACGGAGAACACCCTCCTAGGGTTTCTCCTCTCTTCATCTTGACCCATCTTTAGGGTTTATGTTTTTGTTCATTTATACTTTGGATTTTGGTGTAAAAGTGAAGATCAAGCTATTAGAGGAGCTCTTGTTGTAAAACTCGAGAAAATTCAAATTTTCTAAAAAATGGTAAAAATCACACTCGCCAAATCCAGAATTTTTCTAGATCTCGACGACCTTAAAAACGACTTCACCGTTTAAATCGCTTTCAAGAAAATCTACTACTACATCAAATTTCGTTGAATTGAGGATGGTTGAATTTCACGCTCGAGACACCTTAGTGTGGTACCTGACACTACAAGATTTTTGAAAGGGCTCAAGATGAGTACACGTGGTCAAGTGGAGAGCTAGTTAAACAGAGCCTATGTGGACCTATGAGAGACATATGGCAACATGTGATTAGGTGGAAATTATGGTAGATGGATAAGGGATAAGGTGTAAACCAAGGTACAAATGTAGAATGATATGGTATGAGAGCACAAGTTCTTCGACCGTCGACCAAATTACTGGGAAGAGAAGGAGAGAGAGAGAAGAGGAAACCGAAAGGGAGAGGGAGAAAGAGAGCTTTTAGAGTGAGAAGTTCTCACTTCTCTCTATATTTTCTAACGATCAATCCGTCGAATCCCAGCTAGGCAAGAGGCAAAGTTGATCCCCACTGATAGAGCTACGTGTGGGTACCGGTATTTGCGGGAGTTTCGCAACTCCGGAGGTGGGTCTTCACTTGATATTCTTTTGTCTAAAAGCCATGAAAATGGTTTTCGTGTCAGGAGGCCTGAAACGGCCATGACCTGATTCCAAGTAGTTCGAACCAATGCTTGATGAGGGGCGGGGGTCATTCGACCCACAACCGGTTTGGGAATCTGCTCGCATGATTTTCTTGTTGGATTGAAATTGTCCATGTTAATTTGCTTGAATTGAATGGCTTGAAATGTGCATGGAAAATGATATGTTAATGCATGCTAATTGATGTGTTAACATTATTTTTTTTAATTATATGAAATATAATTCGCGTGATGGTTTCATTGAATTGATACATATGAATCAAGATCATCGCATTCATGTGCACGATGACATAACGTCAGCCTGGGTGTGGGTGTACTAGACAGGTTGTTCACCACTCGTGAATGCTGGCTGAGTTTATTCTGGACACGTCCGTAATGCGACCTAAGGCTCAAATCATAAAATGAAAAGTAATTAATGTAAAGCATAAGCAAGAAGGGGTTGTTAATCCCTCGTGTGAAAAGCCCTGAACTTGGGTGTAAGAGACCGCGAATGCATCGTCCAAAAATTTCATGGCAGATAATCCACGCAGATCCAAAAGTTCTATCAAGCCTAAAGAAAACACACTAGCCATGCTTCTCACTTAGACCGTGAGTTTTTATGATGTGGTCAAGATTGACCTCGGGATTGGTTACCATTGGAAAATTGCATTAGTGTCAGGAGCCAACAAAGGTTCTCAAGATAAAGGTCATTGGTATTACTAGTTGATTTATTGCCACATCTCTCGCATAAGCATGTGTGAGGGAGTCGGTGAGTGACTCGAGGTATGGGCATGGAAACATTTCATGCATGATATAAATCATTCCATGTATGAATTGTAAATTGTATGGAATGTGTATGTTTGTGTTGTGCCATTACATGTGCATTTTAGGTGGGGAGTAGCCCTAGTAGAAGAATTCAACTACTGGGCATTGCTCACCCCGTCGTGATCCCCTTTCACAAGGCCAAGGACATTCATAAAGACTGGCCACTGTAGGTCTATAAAGAAAGCCACATATGGCTTTGAATTTATAGTCTTGTACATGCATGAAACATCTATTGATACATGTTTGTGTAGTAGTTAACTCTTGAACTATTGTAATATAGTTGGTTATATTTTTTTGAGTATGGATGTAATGGGCTCGACGTGGGCCATTTTTACTCATGCTTGAGTTCCTGCAGAGAGACACTCTTTGCGGGCATTGAGACAATTTAATGGCTATATGTATTCGCGAGTTGACGGATTGTCAACGACCAGGTTTTCATGCTACACTTCAGACCTTGGAGCAAAGTTTCTTGAGACTAATTCTCATCTAAAATTGTTTTGTATCTCTAAACTCTTTTACTTCTTTAATCTTCATCATTATGTTTGTCCAAATTGGTTTCAATTAATGTTTATCTAATGAGTAGCTAAGCTTTCCTCAGAATGATTTATCAATGAGGTTTGGAGGAAAGTTTGAGACGAATTTCATCTAACATTTGTTTTGTATCTCTAAACTTTACTCTCTCTTTTAATCTTTCATCATTATGTTTGTTCTAAACATGGTTTTGTTTGATTTATTGGTTGTAATGAGTAGCTAAACTTTCCTCTAGGGTTGATTATTGAAGTTGATGTTTGGTTTATATATCTTTTATGAAGATTGTGTGAATTCATGTTTCATGGATGTTAGATGGTAAATTCTAGGATTATTATGGTTTTAGCTAATTAGAATGCATACCCAGAGTCGGGTCTTCAATCCTCATACTAGTAGCCTCAGCACGCTGATCATGCCCCTAAAATCCGGTCCTGGGTCTCTTAAGGTATGAATTAGTTAATTGAAATACTAATAAACCTATTTAAAGAAATCTAAGGAATTAGAAATGCCTAGTACTAGATGGATTTCATTAGAAGTAGCACTATCTCAACATTATGTGAGGATTATATGGACCGAGAAGTGATTGATCCGAGTGTAGTTCGGGTAGTCCTATTGTATGGACCGAGAGGTGACCAATACGATTCTTGAGGAAAGCACTGCCTTATAAAAGTATCATACTTAATGACCTAGTGGACTGAAAAGAGAATAAGGAGTAGTGTGAGAAATTGAGGGGAGACACGAAAGTGTAAACCTCATATCGGATTCTTTGGACATGCATAAGTGTACGTTCACTTAATCAACGCTTAATGAATATAAACCATAAATGCATCAATGGAGACAATCAACGCTAGAATATTTCCTTGAGTTATACCTTCAATATTATCTCATTCATTGTGAGTGGACATTGATCACACCTTGTTTTATTTTGTTTTGTTTTGTTTTTAGTTTAGTTTAGGAAACCCCTTTTCCACCAAAACATTGAGTCGCTCAAATAGTGAACGACTTTAGTAGCCGGGATACTCAATCATCACTAAAACCACACCTTCCCTATGAGATCGATATCTAGACTTGTTGGTCCATTGTATTACTTGTGCGACCCATGTGTTTGCAGAAAATCGCTAACAATTAGATAGTGAAAACAACCCCCATTTAAACCAATTTTTTTTTCTGTGAGTTTGATACTTTGGGTTTTTAATTAAAAAGCCACTATATTACTTGTGATCCGTACACTTGTGGATTTGGTTGTTTTTATGCCAAAATTTATATACATGCAAATAACCAAACAACTAACCTAAACTAGGTATAGACAATTCTAAAACCAATCTAAATCTAAATATTACAAATTGGGAATTACAGGGTGTACACTGATTAGACTTTACTTATTTGGATGTGGATCCTGATTCTCTAATACTAAAAACCATGGTCTTGGATCTCGTGCTTAATATGCTTTTTTTTTTTCTTTCTAGCATGATATTTCAATTCAAGATTCATTTTTTCCCTCAATTTCTTGAGAAAATTTTGTATTGGAAATATTTTCCCGAGAAATTTTCCTTTTTTTTTTTACTAAAGGTAAAAAGGAGAATCAACCCAACTAAAACATAAAAGTATAATATACAAGAGGGGAGGATAAAGAAAAAAGGGACAACATAAACAAACCACCCCACAAAA
Organism: Tetrastigma voinierianum; assembly: GCA_016808115.1. NCBI lineage: Eukaryota > Viridiplantae > Streptophyta > Magnoliopsida > Vitales > Vitaceae > Tetrastigma > Tetrastigma voinierianum. The sequence continues at coordinate 1,855,983 of JAEQBH010000576.1, forward strand.
AATACTAAAAGGACAAGCTCCTAGGCATAGCCTGTAAAACCCGGGTAAATTTGAATTTTTCTAAAAAATGGCAAAATAGTAAATTGCAGCTATAATATAGGATATAGACCTGAAATTTTCTAGACCTCGGATAATGAAACAAACCTCACCATTTGATTTGTCTTGCGGAATCTAGCTACCGAGATGAATTTCATTGAATTCCGAGATAGTAAGATTTTTCCCGATTTTCAGGACAACAGGTGTCTAGTGGACCCAAAAAATGGGATTTTTAAGAAAAATCTTGAAAGTGAAAAATAATTTAAATAAAGTTCATATAAAAATAACTTGAACTTAAACTGGGACGAAATTAATCGTTTCGGGGTGAAAACGGACTCAAATAAGTCGTGGACACATGGCGCGACGTGAGCCAAGTATTTAAAATGACGAAAAGGGGTTAAAATCATATTCTGGGCAGAAAATATCTCATTTATGCCTAAGAAACCTGTGGAAGAAAAACAGAGAGAAAGAGAAAGAAAAAAGCTTTCTTCTCATGATCACTTTAGCTTCTGCCTTTAGTTTGAATTGCCGAGACAAGAACTAAAGTTCATCGCTTCACGAGGACTACACACTGAGCAAGCAGTGGATTTCTCACCAAGATCCAAAGAGGATATTTCATGAAATCAAAGATTTCGGGTTGTGAGGCCTCTCACTGTATACGTGTTTCAAGAGGCGGACTCTCCCCGCCTGGTTTATTTCAACCCAGGTTGTTTTAAGGTAGGATTGCTTGTGTCGATGCCCTATCGGGTTGTTTATATTATGTTAAAAAACAAAATTTTAATGGTCAAGCGTAGGTCTCGATTATGGCCAACTTTGTGAATTGTTTTGTGATTGTGTGTAATATGTCTCAAAAAGTGTTTATGGATTGTCTAGATTAAAAAATAATAATTCGGACTGTTGAGGGGTTGTTTGGACTGTGTTAAAATGGCTTTAATGGATGTTTTGCGGCTCGGTTGTGCTGGCTTTGTGAATTTCTTTGTGATAGTGTTTAATATGTCACAAAAAGTGTTTAGAGACTGTTTGGATTAAAAAAATAATAACCCGGACTATTAAGGGGTTGTTTGGACTATATTAAAACGACTTTAATGATCAAGGCAAATTTCGATTGTATTTGATTTAGGAATTGTTTTGTGATTGTGTGTAATATGTCTCAAAAGTAAGGGACTGTCCAATTAAAAAATAATAATTCTGGATCATAAAGGATTGCTCGACCGTGTTAAAACGACTTTAATGGTTATTTTACGATCTTGCCAGGGCTTGCTTTGTGAATTGTTTTTAGGATTATGTGCAATATCCCAAAAAGTGTTTAGGATTGGTTTGATTAAAATAATAATCCAAATCGTTAAGGGGTTGTTCGACCGTGTTAAACGACTTTAATGGTTGTTTTGCGTCCCATTTGTGGCTTCCGCTGGTACTGCTTTGTTATAGTAATATGTCCCAAAAAGTGTTTAGGGATTGTTTGGATAAAAATAATAATAATCCGGACTGTTAAGGTCTTGTTTAATGGTTTGCAAGTACAACAAGAGCTGCTTGTATCGCTATGTATTTTTTTATTTATTTTTATTTTTATTTTGGGCGGGCATTATATATGCCACAATTGCTCTGAGGGAGTTAAAGGTGTTATCACTGGACGTGATAACATGTTTGATAATTGTTGTTTGATTAATGCTGATATGGGCATGCTTATATATTGACATTGAAATGAATGTTTGTTTTGGAAATTATATACAATATGATTGTCCACGATACATAACAAAGTATATGGTTTATATCATCTGGTAATAATATTCATTAATATGAGATATATTGATATGTGAATGGTATCACATTGCATATGCAAGGGGAACATCGCATTTCATGGGTGTGAGTGCATGGTTAGAATCAACACCGCATTTGGTGATTGATGGGTGGGCTTGGTACCATTGGACGAAGTCCAATAGAGTCGCACGGTTGCATGAAATGGGAAACTTGTGTCGGGTAATAGCAAGAAGGGCTAGACACTTCCTCAAGTGAAAGACTCGGTTACTGGTTCATTACATTCTAATGGAAAATGTCCAAAAAGTGTAAAAGGCGTATGGAGCCTGCTTGTGAGACTCCAAAATCGACTACCCACAAAAGACACATGGTTTGAATATGAAATGATCATTTAAGGTATAACATCCAACAAGTTTTGGTTTGTAAACAAATGAATTTTGTTTTAAAAATTATCATTGGATGTAAAGACTCGGCATTGTATTGTGTGATGAGAGTCGGTAAAGACTCGGGGTTATGGTGCATGAGTGAGTCTCATCTCATTTCATAACATGACATGTAGAATTTGCCATAATTGACATACTTATTTTTGGAATGTTGATGGAATTGTCAAGTGTAAACATTGCATGCACTTAGGGCGAGGAGAGCCCTCCTAGGAATTACTTCTACTGGCATGACCAATTCCCATACGGGAAAACATTTAAGGTGCAGGACTTGGTGGACGGTGGACTGTGTTCTCATCCAGGCCGTAGTGGCAAGAAGCCAACACGCTGACTTTTTTATAATTAGTTTTGTAAAATAATTTGGAACAAATTATTTTTAGCATGTACTAATATGTAAAAAGTTATAATTTAACTCATATGGACTGTTTTTAATATAGTCTTATATGTTGGTATGAATGTGATAAACGGGTCGGTGGTCAATTTTTACCATAAAAGGAGGACTCGCATGGTCATCAGGTTATATCAGCCCTCTGATGGGTCATGTATTTGCATATCATGGGCAGGCCAAGCGGATAGAAATGCCTCCTCAGACAAAAAGCGAGACTGGCCTTATTCTTGTTATAATTGCCGATCCCGATAAACTGGACACAACCGTATGTGGTATCGAAGCTACGAGTATTCCATACATTCCGTGAGCACGGGTGATCAACGGACCCCCAGATTTTGGGGCGTCACATAGCCATAGATACAAAGGCAGCCTAACAAACAAAAAGGCTGCATTTGTTCACCAGCCTATAAATAATGAGAATGGCGTTGTCGTATATATTCCAAGATCACTCCATTTCTTTTCTTTCTAAATAGCCAAAAAAAAATATTAAAGAAGCTATTCTCCACAAAGCTTTGGCGAAAAGTGCATCCAACTGAGAAGGATGTCTTTAACCAAAAGGGGGCTACGCATCAAAATCAGAAAGAAGATCACACCAAATCCCCTAAATTGGAGAAATTGGGGGCCTGCCTAACTGAGAAAAATTTCTATCTTGTTTGTAGTTCCTTAAATATTTCTATCTTGTTTGTAGTTCCTTTCGTACTTCTGTAATGATCTTCAAGTCAATGTCTTTCAACTTTAATTTTATTGATTATAGAAGATCTTGAACTAGAATCTACTGGTTATGGGACAGTATACCGTTTGGCCTTTGGTTTCCATGGTTGTGTGTATGTAATTTTTGAAACAAGTAATGATATGAGGTGTTTGCTTTTCTCGCGGCCGAATGTGCTCCCACTCACATGGCTTGATCAGAAAATATGGTTTGATGTGTTGTAGGCAGTGTTTTCGCAGTATCGCCAAACAAATAGGATTTGTCAAGGTAGCTTATTTATCCTTGTAGTTTGTGAATCTTGTTCATCGTTATCTTCCTTGTTTAAATTAATTTCCTTTTTGATGAATATTAATTTCTTGGACATAATCTTTTTGTTACTCAGTACCGCTGAAGGATAGAAGAAGGAATATTGTGCTAGAAGGTTGAAGGTTGGACGGAGATTGATGAAGATTTGATTGAAAACAACAAAAGAAGCTGAGTGATCCGTAAATTGGATTGAATGATTAATAGATTGATTGGACTAGAGAATCCTCTGGTTTCTTCGAATTTCTTTCTTAAATTTAGGATCAGTAAAGGAGTCTCACTAGCCATGCTTCAATTTTTTTAAGGTTTTATGGTTAATAATGCATATACATGGATAGAGTCTAAAATTGTAAGTTCTGATTTTCTTTTCTTTTCTTTAGACAAGATGTATACGAAGGTGAATGATTTTTATGGGAAGGAATTGTTAAAGTTTGATTTCTTCAACTATCAAGGGACTGAAATTCATTGAACTAATAATTAAGTAGACTAGGAACGTTGGATCCTCGTGGGAGGAGGAATGTTGATTCGTATCTAATTTGTTGGTATTAACTATTAAGTATTTTATGGGCTTCATGGTTGAGTATTTTAAACCATGATCTTTATCTTGTTTTCCATTAGCTTTTGATTAGGTGAAAAGTTACAAGATATTAATTCATTGCAAATATCTTGAGAGTCTAGGTGGCCTATTGTCCTATAGGCCATGCTATACGTTATACATTGTTATGAAAATATTGCTCAAGAGTATTTTGGTTTTCTACTATATCATAGATGATAATTTATTAAGGTTAATATCTAAAATCTTTGTTTTAAAAATTAAATGTTAATGATTGCAACTATCAGAGTCCACCTGTTTTAAATATCCTAAAAACATTCCACTGGCTCATTTGCTTTTGATTGATGGATACTTATGGAACTTCAACAATGAAAAATTGAAAGTGTCATGCGTGGTAGATCTAATAGGTACTTGGTTCTTGGATTTACTCAAAGTATAGGTAGTTGCAGTGTTATTGATCCAGAATCTTTCAGGGTATTCAGGGTTTTAAATGCATGGAAAAAAGGCTATCGAAGAAGCTAGTTACTGGTAGAATTGGAGTTGGTTATTGATTGGCTGCATCTACGTCACGTACTAGCTCCAACAGATGCATCGGCCTCACTTGCTAGATGCTTGCAAGAGAGAACTGATATGAAAGAATTTTGAATAAGAGAGGAATAGGAGAAGGGGACTATTGGGTGAATTAAAAACCGCATATTTTTATTGAACTCATTCAAGCTAAATATAGCCATACAACTAGAAGGGAAAATAACAACAATGCTAAAGAACAGGAAATGCTGAAGAATAGGAAAAAGAATAGCAACTCAATAACAAACTCAACAAACAATGACTAAATCGAATTAGACCAAGTCTTCCATCTTGTCAGTGGCACATATCATTCCCCAACGCTTAAGGATACTTGTCCACAAGGATGAAATCAGGATATGACTTGGTGAAATGCCCCTCATTCTCCCAGGTTGCATCTTCTGCTGGTACACTGACCCATTTCACTAGGATTTCAGATTTTGGGTGGTATTTACCCTTGTAGAGCACACGTCTGTCTAAGACGACTTCAAGTTGTGGAAGGACAATCGAAGTATCCGAGACAGGGGTAAGTTGGATAAACGTTGGAGTGACTGGTCCCAAATGCTTCCTTAACAAATTGACATGAAACACATCATGAATTTGAGAACCCGGAGGCAAAGCCAGTTTCCAAGCCACCGAACCAACTTTCTCAATGACTTTGTATGGACCAAAGAAACTTGGGGTGAGCTTCATGGAGGCTCGAAAAGCCACAAAAGTTTGTTTATATGGTTGGAGTTTCAAATACACATAATCTCCCACAAGGAACGAGGCCTCGTGCCAGTGCTAGTCCACGTGACATTTCATCCGATCTTAGGCCAGCAGAAGGTTATGTTGCAGCTCACATAGGATGGCATCTCGGTCATGCATGTACTCATCTACTACTTGAACGCGGGAAGTGCCTGGTACATAAGCTAATAGACTTGGAGGTGGAATGTCATAAATCACTTTCCGAAGGGTGTCATCATGGAGGAGTGAGTTGTTGTCAGGAAGCAATTTGGCCTTGCTGAATCCATTCGAGCCATTTCACGGGCCGGTCAAATTGCAAACATCATAAATACTGCTCCAAAGTTCGATTGACAACTTCAATTTGGCCTTCTGATTGGGGATGGTAACTTGAGCTCATACACAACTTGGTCCCTTGCATCTGGAACAATGTTCGCCAAAAGAAGTTGATGAACACCTTGTCCCGATCGCTAACGATTGAGGTCGGAATACCGTGTAAGCAAACCACGTTGGCAACAAATGCCTTAGCGACAATTACAACGGTAAACGGGTGTTTCAGGACAACGAAGTGAGCATATTTTGTCAATCGACAATTACCATGATGGTAGTATATCCATTAGAAGAGGTAACCCCTCAACAAAGTCCATCGGGGAGATAATACCACATTTGAGTAGATTCGGTAGCAATTTGCTAACCCCACCGGCTTCATACAAATCGGGTTTTGAAATGTGCCTAATAAACATCACGTTGCTGCAAAAAATCCTTCACCATCTGGCGCATATTGGACTAAAAAAAATTATGTTTGATACGAGAGAGGGTTTTATGAAACCTAAAGTGCCCACCTATTGGCAACGAATGGCAGTCAACCATTATCTTCAAAATCAAGGTTAAGGTGGGGCTCAAATAAACTGTCTCCTTTGAACCACAAACCATTACGTTGGAGCAGCTTATGGGCAGCTTGAGAGGATTTTTTTTGTAATAATTCTTCATAAAATGAGTCCTGCTAGACTTCTTTTTGAAGTATTAGCCACCAATCTGCACGTGGTTGAGAAATGGATAGAAATTGGAATTCAACTACACATTACAACGGATTTGCACCTTGATTTTCAGGCCCACGTTTATACTCAATTTCATAATCATAACCAAGTATTTTTGGTAGCCATCATGTTTGTGCTAGTGTAGTCATTAGTAGCTCCAATAAGTACTTGAGACTTTTTTGGTAAGTGCGGATTGTAAATGGGTTTCCAAGCAAGTATGGATGTTTCTTGATTGCTTAGAAGATAGCCAACATTTCTTTCTCGTAGGTGGACAATGCCAAGGCCAAACCTTTCAATTCTTCGCTAAAATATGCCACTGGCCGCTAAAACACTTCTCTCAACCAAAATTCATACTTACTCAATTTTGCATAAAACTATTCCTTCCTCAAGGTTTCTAACACTACCCGAAGGTGCGTATCATGATCTTCCCAATCCTTTGAATACACAAGGATGTAGTCTATAAACACCATGACAAACCGATCTAAAAATGGTCGGAAAACACGGTTAATTAAGTCCATGAAAGCCGCTGGTGCATTTGTTAACCCAAATGGCATTATAAGGAATTCGTAATGTCCATACCGCATTCTAAACACCGTCTTATGCACATCCGCATCCTTAATCTCACTGATGATACCCAGACGTGAAGTCGACGCCAAAAGACACTGCATCTTTTCAATTAGTCGAACAAGTCATCAATCCTGGGTAATGGGTACTTGTTCTTCATTGTCATCTTGTTCAGCTGTCTAAATCAACACACAATCGTAGTGTACCATCTTTCTTCTTAATAAAGAGCACTGGAGCTCCCTGTGGGGATACACTCGGACGAATAAATCCCTTTTATAATAATTCTTGCAACTGCAGCTTCAATTCTTTTAACTCCATCGGAGCCATTCTATACTGTGTAATGGATGCCGGAGCGGCACCGGGAACAACGTCAATTGGGAACTCAATTTCCCTCCATGAATGCAACCCTGGCAATGCCTCCGAAAACATGTCCGGATAATCACAAACTGTAGGGATTTATGAAGAACTAGGCTCCACATTTTCTGTATCAACCACATATGCTAAATAGGCTTTACACCCATTCCGAACCATCGTTCTAGCAATGGCGGCGGATATCACATTAGAGAGGTGGTTCGACCTCTCGCTGATGAAAGTTACTTCCTCGCCACTCAGTGTCCTCAAAGTCACCCTCTTCATTATACAATCAACCACCACTTGGTGACGGGACAACCAATCTATCCCTAATATCACATCGAACTCTCTGAATGATAACTCGATCAAGTCTCTCGGAAACTCATACTCTCATATTCTGATGGGACAGCCCCTATAGACTCTATTCACAACCACACTTTGCCCGAGCGGGTTCGTCACTAAGATATCATACTCGGTTTCACTCTTTGATAAACTACCCAAGCTAGAAAACTGGGCGCCAAACATAAGAATGGGTCAATTTCGGGTCTATAAGTGCATGTACTAGAGTATCAAAGATATAGAAATTACCAACTATCACATCTGGGGCATCTTTATCTTCAACAGCCTTCATTGCATACGCCCTAGATGGAGCACGAACTCCGCTCGCGCACGGGTCGCGTCAATATTCTCTGAGTATTCGAAGGATGCAAACACTCTTATCGGCCCCGTTTCCTTTTTGCACCTAAAACCGGTATTCCCCAGTCTAGGGTGTTGTGAAAGAACGGGTTCTAGAACAATCTTTTACTTTGTGCTCATTAGATCAGCAAACAAGACAAGCACCTGTCAATCTCCAACAATCTCCCTTATGTCTCCTCCCATAATGTGTGCAATAAGGAGGAGTTGGTCCTTTAGACGAGCCTCCTAGGGCACTAGCGACTGATGGTGCTAAAAAAGTAGTCTTACTACTATTTGTTTGAGCTAGTCCCTTTACGATAGGCTAACTAGAACCTTGTGGACCTTTAAATTTCTTATTCTGGTGCTGGTAAGAACTTGACTGCCCGGGGTTTTTCTTACCCTGCCTCCTTTCCTTTATGTCATGCTTTTCTTTCTTTACCCTTTCAACATTTAATGCACAAGCTACTATCTTAGAGTAATCATCATGGCTGAATCTTGTGACGTAGACCCAAATATAGTCATTTAGGCCACCCTCAAATTCACGACACTTTTCTTCCTCTATAACTAACATCTCTGGAGCATACTTGCTCAACTTGGTGAATTCCCTTTGATACTTTGTCACACTCATCTGCATCTGCTTCAAATTGTTGAATTTTTTTCTCGTACTGTTAAGGTAGATTTGACCCACATATTGCTTTCTAAATTCTGCTATGAAAAACTCCCATGTGATATTTTCTGTGGTGCAGTTCTGGTCACGAACACCTACCAATGGTAAGCATCATCCTGAAGAAGTGAGGTCGCACACTCTAAATTTTCCTCTGGTGTGCAATGCATTTGTTGAAGCATCCTCTCTGTTCTTTTGAGCCAATTTTCCATAGTGGAATGCTTATCATCTTTCTTTCCAAGGAACTCGTGGGCCTGCATTTTCCATTCTCTACACGCCTTACTGAGGACAATCTCGATCGCCGCGCCGCTGGTAATGATTAAGCTATTGGTTTGGAGGATATCAACGTTTAATTCTCCCGTGGGCTTGTCCCTGTTCATGTATTGATGGAGCATGGGATGCTTGCCCACCATCCACACTAGCAGGGCTATTTGGGTGACTCCTCGAGTAACCTTTAACCCTATTGGGGCCTGAACTTTCCATGCTTAACCTATTAAGATCGACAAGATCCGCATCAGAGTCACGTCATTCTTTATATGCAAATGAAATGCATGTCACACATAATTCAAAGTCAACTCATAGAATCACCTAAACCTATAGCTCTGATACCAAAATAATTGTCATGCCCCCGAGCTCGACCCGACAGGTGAATCAGCATCCTGGGGGATTTAATCTGCTTCAAAACCATTTCATTAAAACATTTATATAAACATATTTATATATGAATATATGATATCATTACTAATACATTCATTAATATGAGAAATATACATCATATCATTTCAAGATGGCCCATATCTATTGTCACGCCCCGATTCCCGGTCCGATTCCGCATCTCGCCGTGCGAAACCATTTATCGACTTCACCTCCGCTTTTTGCTTTTTTTCTGAACAATATTTTTCTTCATAATCAAATAATCATTTACATTTACAAATGAACTACCACTGACGGTATCCATTAAAATTTATACACATATACTAAGTCCCATTCACTTCTTATACAAATACATATACCTATCTAATACAACATCGTAGATCAAGGAACAAAGGGCTTGTGAGCACCTATCTCCGAGACGGCCTCGTGATAAATTTCTGCGCGAACGCCCCGTCCTCTTTATCTCCTTCTTCGCACCTACACCCGATTGAACACCGTGCTAAGCTTTACGCTTAGTGGGAACATATAGACAGTAACGATCAATAACAATAATCGCCGTCACTATCTTTTACATTTACTAATACTTATGCATACAATCCTAAGTCTATTCTCTATATGACTTCTAACTCATATTATATTATACATGTAGATTTTATTCTTTTCGCATTCCTTATCATTATCTTGTTCATATTACTTTCCCCAGATTGCGTATTTTATTGTGTCAGGAACTCATCTACTACATGTATGATAGATCAAATCATATGCAAAGTAAACCTATACGTATACAATGGCAAATCGTAACAAATCAAATCATATCAATTTCCCTACAGTTCAATCAGACTAATACCAATATGTCGATTCCTCTTTATCACTATCACGACTAAGCCATTAATCAACTCCCTTTAGAAATTACATTTCGTGATCTGGGATGCCCGTTAAATCCTTTTTGTTTTCGCTTTATAAATCTCTTCATTTTCAAAGTGTCACACCTAATCCCCTCTACTTGACCCGACATTGGTGGATCCAATGGAGCCCTACTTAATCTCACGCTTTTAAATCAAAAACATTTATTTCGTCTTGGTCAAAATTTTTCTTCAAAAGTGTCGCGACCGACCTCGACTCGACCCGGCCATGGATTCAAGTCGGAGCCCGTTTACTCCGACATTTTCACCATCTTCCAAACATTTGTTTATGTTATTCCATTTAAAAAGATGTTACTGTTCTGTAATTTTCAATTAATAGCACTTTTCTGCAATCCCATAAACACTTATAATTTCAAAAGACCCTTAACATTTACAAAATGATGCCTTTTTACTATATCCGTGTAATGTAAAAGATACTTAAACAATACAATTTTTAATTGCTATCAATAAGGATTTCACATATAGCTATAGAAGTCGACATTCACCTACGCATTCACTCGAATCCCGCCCCGTTTGTCATTCGCAAGAGCAATGCGGATTTCAATAATCGACATTACCGTCTCACATGTAATATGTGGTCGACATTCACGCATGCATTCACTACCGAACCCGTCTGCTTGTCATTCAAGTAGCAATGTGATTTCGCATTTTACAGTATGATTCACTTTAACTATAGAATTGACATTCATGATGATTCATGCTGAACTCACCGCTTTTTGTCATTCAAGAGTGCACGTGATCTCGCATTCAATTATTACCGCTTCACATTCGCTATAGAATTCGACATTCACTTGGCTGTAGCATTCAGTTGTTGAATCCCCGTCCGGCTTGTCATTCAAGAAGAACGCAGATTCGCATTTAATTATTATCGTCTCACATATGGCTATAGAATTCGAATAAGACCACGACATATCTCGCTTTTGCGAATCCTCGCATTAAGGTCCTGTCATTCAAGAGCAATGTGATTTCGTGATTAGTCAAATACGGCTACCTTCATGACGACCCAGCTTGGTGAATCCCGCCATGTCGATCACCCAAATGATACATTTCAATCAACTCATTTTTATGCAATAATTTCGCTTTATCGCTCAAATACATGCACACATGTATACGCAGATGCATATTTCGACCAACAATCATTCAAATCATATATATATATTTATATATATATATATATATATGTATTTGCTAACAGCATTCATAATCCATCATAATCGCATTTCAATCTCCAATATCACTTTCAGATTATCCTTTCAAAGATATACTAAATCTATGCACTACTTATAGATCACCCACGTATACTCATTCCTATTCTCATTTACGAGGCCCGCCTTCATTTGTTATCGTTTTCGTTATATGATAATAATCATATATCACTTAACCACATTAGTGTGTTCATGACATATTGCTCCGCATGTTCAATCATGTTTCACCTGCTTAGCCATCACAATACTTCTTTCGTGTTTCAATCACGTATTTTACATTTTTCTATTTCTACATTTTCCTTGTTTCATGTGCCACATATATACTTCATATTCTTAGAAGTATGATGTATGTGGAATCTGCCACACTATCCACATAGTTCTAGCCCTCAATCTACTTACCAGGTGGAATCAATCCAATCGATCATCCAAATCCAAAGCTATGGCATTTTCATGCCAATCCAGTCATTTTACCGATTTTTCTAGTGACAGTTTGTATTAATAATTTTTTTCGGGGTCTTAATCATATTTGAATTCCTATTTCATTGTACTCTCTTTAAAGCTAAGGTTCTATGGTTCTATTCCAACTGAATTCACTCATTCTGGAGTAACTAAACTCAAGCTACGTCCGAAACAACCTGGACTACTCTATGTCCAAAGCTGATGCAGGAATTTTTTCTTGCACACGTCCCTCACTTTGAGTGAATTTTGAAATAATTAGGACTGTAGAATTTACTGTAAATGCCTTCTCTTAAGTTTAATTTGAAGCCCTATTCTACAGCTAATTGAATCACCAAATCGATACGAAATGAGGAAGTTATGGCCAAAATATAAAACTGGTCGAAACTGGGAAAGAGAATGAGGGAAGCAATGGCAAGGTCTTACTTACCGCACAAGTTGGCCAAAAACGACTAGAACCGAAATTGTACCGGTACAAGTTCAAATTGTACCGGTACATGACACCCGAAATGCCCAAATTGTGTGTTTTTCTCCCATCTTTCCATGTGTTTCAACCTCAACCAAACTGGCGCCTCATGAACACTTCAAGACCACTTCAATCACCTGCGATCTCTTTTTCTTACCAATTCTATATACCATTCAATCCTTCTCTCTCTTTATTTCAAAGACCTATCATGAATTTCTTTTAAAACATTTTAATATGGGTCTTAACTCCACATAAGCTAAAACTCAAGGATTTGTTAGGCTTTTATTCTAAACCCTAAAACTCACCAAGTATCATTAACCATGAATCCACCTCAAATGGAGATTTACTTTTCTTGTGGATTTAGAGTTTTACCAAGTTTACCTCCAGAATTTTTAAGATGAAACTGAAAACCTGCAATAGATAAGTTATTAATCATACACTGAAAGTCATACATAACTCAGAACTCATGATAAGGTTTATATTTCCATGCTACCAAATAAGTGATCCATACCTTTGTTTGCTTTGATCTTTGCCTCCATCTTCTTTGCTCCTCTTCCTCTTCTCTTTCTCTTTCTTTCTTCTTCCTCTTCACATTTTTTCGCTTCTTCTCCCCAAAAATGAGACCAATTTGGTCTTTTAAATTCCATGTTTGCTAAGGCCTTGTTTGCCCTCCAAAACCCATTTTTGGGTTAAGTTTGTTATCACTACTTTGGGTTCCCATAACTATTCCATTATAAATAACTTCCTTATTTCATTTGCCTCAAATATTCTTAATTCATGTCTGCCCCTTTAGACAAATTACAATTTTGTCCTTAAGTTTTGTAACTTTTCCGGTCTCGCTTCCGTGTCTCGTTTAACTCACGAAACAATCAAATCATACTACAAAACATCCAACAACCAAAACGATGAGTATATCTAAAGGTCACATTCATTTTGAAAGATAGTAATACAAAACACATCATGCCTTTGCAACATACATTTACAAAATATTATTATAGTTCACCCATTCTTCACCCCAATAGTAAAATACATTCCATGAAGATTTATACATATTTGATTTCTATACAAAATAATTATATGTTATCATAAAATGTAGTGGTATGCATGAAATGGAGCATTTACGTATACTCTGAATTGTATGACGGTGACTTATGTGTGTGAGAAATCAACACGCGAAGCATTTTCATGCTTAGTGGTTCTTTACGTTTCTATTCTCATTTCATACAACCACATGTCATATAGGTGCACATATAAAACATTATAAATAACATTTTCCATATGCATCAATTAATCATCTCAATTACATCCAATATATTTATTTTCAAACAACATTTGGGCGTTTGTTCATGTGATCCATGCAATATATATATATATATATATATATATATATATATATATATATATATATATATATATATGATTTTATAATAGTTTAACATACATTTATTTTATCTTGCATATAAAAACATGTAATGATTCACACTTTTCATGTCTACTCTATTTGTGTATTTTGGTCGTGCCAACTTCATCATCTACACAATTTACACATTTGTTAACCATTTTGCCTTTAAAATGAATCTAACTGAAATTTTCGGTGCATAGGATAACGGAATCACCGACAAGGTCCCGCTAGGCTGCTGGCCGATTTAACACTTTTAATAACTCAGTATTGTCCCATTGGGCTATGGATCGGTATGTCACTATCAATCATATCATTTGCAATACTGCTACAATTATCCTTATTGGTATACCAATATATCCCTAACTTGAATATGCTGGCTAACATTCTCTTAAGGGCATTAATAATTAGTCATAGTAAAAGTTACTAGATTATATTCACAAGAATTCCATAATAACGCAAGTTTACAACCAATATGCCTACTTTACCATTATACTAACTATCCGATTAACCCATTTTAAAAATCAATTTATTCCAAGTCAATAATTCTGCACACAAAAGTTACACATAATCTCATAGAAACACTATCTTACATTTGACCATAATCCAATAACTTTTTCTTTATTTTAACTCACCTAATACATGAGTTTTACGCACTATTTCAATTACACCAAACCTTTAACAAATTTGAAAACATAATTTAAACACATACATGCGGTAATTTTGCACCAAAACCGAACCATACACACCAATACACATTCGACTACACATGATTCATGCATTAACATACATTGCCTTCCCTTTTTCATGTTATTCTACTTGAGATCAATTAACAAACACCCAAACCAATTTATTTATGGTTCAAACCAGAAGCACACATGCAGATTTTATATCAACACTTCAGGTTTGATGACAAAATAAACACAACACCAAAACAAGAAGAGCATTATGAAGAACAAACCAAAAGGGTTGTCGATTCTTGACTCCTATTCCTTGAATCCCGATCTTAGCTTTAGGGTTCTTACCATCACTCACCACTAATCCATCAAAAATATCACCACAATCAAATAACAAACAAAGAAAACCAGTCATGCATGCTAGGTTTCTGGTTATGGTTGGACACTCAACACAACCTCACTTGCAATTTTTAAATAAATGGTCATATCTTTACTTAAACTTCCTTCAAGAAAATGATATATCCATGAGTATATTTTCAATAGAAATTGGAATCATCTCATTTGGATCATTACAACTTAACTTATGGCCAAAACACCAAAATTTTACCAAAACAGAGGATAACCCAAAGAAATTTTTACCCATATTTTCACTTCGCCTCAAAAAAATACACTTTAGGTTTAGGGTTCGCTTTCCTGGCACTTCTTATAATTTTGTAGGTCTACTTCCCCAACTAGAATCACTCAATTTGGTGACTAATGGCCAAGTTATGGTCAAAACAAAAACATCACACAACACATAAATTTTCTTGTTTCTAGACTCTGTTTTGGTCCATCTCGAAAACACCAACATGGCGGCTATTTCTGGACTGATTTAGGTCTTTATTTCTTCTATAAATTTTCAGCCATGAGTCTTATGCACCATCTCTAATTGGAATCATCCAATTTGGAGGTCAAGAGGCCAAGTTATGACCAAAACAAAAACATGGGTTTTTGAAAAAAAACTTTGACATCAATTCCCTTCAAAACCTATACATCTCTTTTTACACTTCTTGGTCTTTAAGACCCCACAAGCCAAAAAAAGCAACCCAAAGCAATACAACTCCAATTCAAAAACAAATTACTCAGCATGAAGAATTCTCCCCAAGCACAAAAAACAAAATGAGTTGTTCTTCCACAACCTCAAAAGTGAGGAACCATTACAAACCAACCCAAATCAAAACAATATCAACTCAAATAAACAAGTACGGACATATGAATATAAGAGTTAGTTCTTCCTAACCTCTAAACATGAACAAATAGGGAGTTAGGATGGTTTCCTAACCTTGATTCTTACGAACCTAGCCTTTCCTTCTCTTGATCAAGAAACTGAATCCTAAATGACAAATAAAACCTCAATCATTTCTTCTTCTCCATGTGAACCCCACGAAACATAAATTCCCACTCCTAAGACCAAATTGTCTGACCATCACAAACTGTTTGCAAATCTAATTTTTTGCTTCTGTTGTCATAATTTAAAGTCTTCATCTACTTCTATTTGCAATTCATTTATCACATATTCAACTTTAACATGTATTCTTTTCTAGTTTATGACCCTTAAGTCTTTACCTACATATTTTTCTATTTTAATTCTTGACTCGATATTAATTCTGTGCTTTAATTACAGGCATTTCACTTAGCATAAAAAATCAACAAAATGTGATGACCTACTATATACCTAAACATGTTATAAACTATTTATATAACAAACATGGTAATCTGATTGGCTGTAATGGAATGTGATGAATACGTGAGCGCCCAGAGCAAGTCGCAAGTGATTCAAATACTGAGAGAATTCAGCTAGAGTCAATATCATGTAGGAATTTGGCTTGGTTGTCGCATAGAAAAGAATTATTTGAAAAATAGCCCAATGTCATTCCATTGAATTCTTCTTACGCTAAGGCCCCATGCCCACCTTCTCAATCCCTAGAAGGTATGGGAAGTTCCCCGCCATGTTATGTTCATATAGTTATCATAGTCCCGATGGTCCTATAGTCGCAAGCCATCGCACTCCACACTAACCGCCACGTGACAAGAAGAATATAGTAGCCCATGTGACTTTGGGGTCTTAAATGCAGAGCAAGAGCAATCTCACAATAATCCAAGACATTCTATTTTCTCCCTGCTAGCAACCACACCAGCTTCATCCCGATTGGCCAGTGTCCAATTGGGAGACGATAGCCTAATCAATGAAGTTGTGAGTGCTTCCACCGTCTATTAGCATCGTTACATTCTTGTTTTTCAACTTGCCAAAGAAAAGTATGATTTGGCACCTGCAATTGCATGCAAAGAAATTTCAAGTGTAGCTTCATGATGTTCTAGTTCTGGTTGAACGCCCTCGATATCCTTAATGCTCCTGATGTGGTGAACTCAACCACAAATACCACGGCTGCTTCGCAACGATGTGGCCCAGATCTAACTTCTCATCACAACACAGGCTAACCCCTTCTACATCTTACGCCTCTGACTTATGATTCATTTAAGGTTATTGGTCATCGCCTCCGTGAAACTGCAAAGACAACACGAGGCGCTGATGATGGGCAATATAAATGACAGAATGGGTAAAGTACAACAGACGGCTACGGGCAAAATGGGTTAGTTTCAAGAGGGCTAGTGTTTTGGCTATAGGAGGTTCAAAGAGCTTGAAACTCGGTTAACATCGCTTGTAAGGTCAAGGCTCAATTGATCAAAACCGGTCTCATGTCATTAGATTCACGACATTGTCAGCAGATTCTGCATTTGTTTCGTCGCGAGTAACCATGGTCTGAACCTCAAGCCTGATAATAATTTATATGAAAACAATTTTGAATAAGAGAGGAATTGGAGAAGAAGGGGATTGTTGGGTGAAAAATCGTATATTTTTATTGAACTCATTCAAAGTAAACATGAGCCATACAACTAGAAGGGAAAATAACAACAATGCTAAAGAATAGAAACACAAGAATATGTTGAAATACAACTCCAATTAAATAATTCAAAAAACAATTGACTAAATCAATTAGACTGTCTTCCATCTGTCACAAAACATACCAAGAAACCAAGACAAAATTGGGTGCGAGAAATATATATATACATATATATATATATATATATATATATATATATATATATATATATAGATATATATATATTCAAAGAGTAATGAGTTTAGATTTCTTTCTTCATATCTCTCTAATAGGATGCAAGTTCGGATATATCCTCCTTTAAACATTACACAGATTTTGTATGAAGATAATTGTGGAACTAAATGACTAGGAAGGGTCCTGGAAAGAAATTAGTATCATGTACTTTTGATCTCATCAGGTAGCTCCCTTGATTCAAATAAAAAAAATGTAAATTTAATAATTTTAAGGGGTAATTGACAGGAATAATTCATAGTTTGGCTGATCAGTTTTAATTAGTCCCACCTATTGATTAACTAGAAATAATCCTAAGTTTAGGAGGTCTCGGATCGTATTGGTCTAAGGCACCGATGACCGGCTAAATGAGTACCTTTATCCTCTTTCTCGCCACGTGTCACTGTTTAATTGGCCTAATTTTTTTTTTTAATTTAAAAAAAAAATCCCCTATCCTCTTCCACCTCCATCATGCCCCTTCACATTTAACCCACGCACCCCTGGGTGATGAGCGAGGTGATGGCGAGGTGGTGTTTGAGTGGGTGGCGCCACCTTCGATGAGGGAGGTGATGACAACTGTGAGAGCTACAGTGAAGTTTGGGTCACCAATGATGGCAGTTGTGCGGCGCTCATTGTGTTGGTGGATGCAACTGCTGCTTTGATGTGTTGAGAATATCAACGTATTTGTAAAGTTTGATTCTTTATCCCTTGTATAAAAGATTATATAGATGAGCACGGATCATTGAGATTTATATAGGTAGATTTCTTAGGATCTGATTGGGGATCATACCTCTACTTATATTATGTAATTCTCTCGTTTATGATATGACAGAAAAACTCCATTTTTCTTTTTCTTCCATCTATTATTTCATGGTATTAGAGTCCAAACAAGGTTATGAAAACCTGTACAATCCAAGCCCAAAAATTGTTCAAACAAATACCAACCAAAATCAAACCCTAGAAACCCAAATCAGTTCACAACCGAATGCAGCCACAACCAACCATCACCATCGCAATCTCCTTTGTCTTCATCACCACACAACCGCAATATTTCCCTATGTATTTCAAGTTCATATAGCGACTTTCTTTGAACGATTGAAATGGAAAGTTTGAAGAAGAAACGTTGAACAAATAAAAATAGAAGTGGATGAGTTGGAGCTTAGTAGATCAACATTGGATCAACGTGAAAAGGAAAATGAGCACCGAAAAAGCCGTGATATGTTTTAAATCGAGCTTGAGCTTAACCCTCTCCAAGTTGATACACCAAGCCAATCGTTGCCTGAGGATATTCATGAGTCATCCAGAAGACAATTGCCGGTGTCTCATCGGAGAAGTATTCAAAAGCTGGCACTTGTCACAAACAAATCAGTCACTTGTCGATAAATTATCTACTGTATCTATACCTAACAGTGTGTAGGAAGCATTATCTCATACAAGATGGAAAGTTGCAATGAACGAAGAAATGGCCTCCTTACAAAAGAACCAAACTTGGGACCTCATTGATCGTCCCACAGAAAAAAAAAAAACCAATTTGGTGCAGATGGATTTTCATTGTGAAATATAAAGCTGATGGAACAATTGAGCGTTTTAAGGCAAGATTGGTGGCAAAAGGATACACTCAAACATATGGAATTGACTATACTGAGACATTTGCACCTATAGCCAAAATCAACACAGTCCGAGTCTTGTTATCCTTAGCTGCAAACTTTGAGTGGCCCCTACAACAATTTGATGTGAAGAACACATTCGTACATGGTGAACTCCTTCAGGAAGTCTACATGGATCTCCCACCAGGATGCACGGTAATAGAAAGGCAAAAACATAAGGTATGCAAATTGAAGAAGTCAATATATGGATTAAAATAGTCACCTACAACATGGTTTGGTCGATTCACTAAATCCATGACCACCTTTGGTTACAAACAGAGCAATTCAGATCATACATTATTTTTAAAGATGAGACATGGGAAAATTACTACACCCATTGTATATGTAGATGACATGATTGTCATTGGTAATGACTCAGAATAAATGAAAGCTCTGAAGGAGTATTTGTCCAAGGAGTTTGAAATGAAGGACTTAGGCTCCTTAAAATACTTTTTGGGAATTAAAGTATCCCGATTAGGTAAAGGAATTTTCCTATCTTAGAGAAAGCATACCTTAGATATTCTTCATGAAACCGGCATGTTAGCTTGTCGACCAGTTGATACTCCAGTAGAAGAAGGCCTGAAGTTATGTATTGAGACAAGTCATGTCACGCCCCTACCCCCGCTTGGGCGAAGAGAGAGGGCGCGGCATGGGACTGAGACTCCTTAACCTGCTTTTCGGACATTGGTGGTCCCATTTCATATATAAATCCATAAGGAAGTAAAACTTCTAGTACTACCGCCATAGTGGTGTTTAAACTATCATGTACATATTCCTGAGTCTCATTTACTTGTACATAAACAAATTCCACAATTACTAAAAACTTTAACATTTACATTCCAAAACAAAATCAAAAAGCCTACATCAGGTGGACTCCTATTGTTGTGTTGGCCTTAGCAAATGTGAAATGCCTCGGATGTCCTTTTCAGTACCTACACGGATGAAACACCCGTGCTAAGCTTATAGCTTAGTGGGAAACAGATAACATATATGACCACTTAAAGTGGTCCACAATTATAGGATACATATAACATAATGCATATGTCAGAGTTTACATATAACCTAATTTCTTTACAGAGTTTTCATAAAGCCAAATTCTTATAACAGGGTTTTCATAACTCCCGTGGGAGTTTAGAACATAGATCTTGTAAAGAGGGTACTCTTAGGTACAATACAGAACATAGCAGAACTGATTCCTTATGCTTTCTTATTGTTCCTTATTCAGATTCTTATCATATAAATGTTTCACACATCATTTTATTCAGATACTTTTCATATAAATGTTTGCCTGTATAGACCAGTAACAATGAATGATAGGGACACAGCCTGATAGGTACCAGTGCAGTCTGATCTTGAACACATAGGCGTGTCCTTACGTAATAAGTGTGTGGTACAAAGCAAAGTCTTAGAAACCTTGAATGAGATGTACTACCGTGTAAATCATAAAATGTAGCAAGGTGTAGTAGCATTGAGCGAGCGTGCACGCCCGCATTAGCGAGTGTCGTGATGCTAGCGAGTGTCGAAGCTAGCGATCGAGAGGTGCCTATTCATTCGCTATTCAGTCTTAGGCAGACATACAATTATATATATTACTGATTTTGTTCTTAACCACATTAGCAAATAAGGGGCGAGGTACATAGCATTTTTCATATAATTTTTATACATGTACTGACCCCTTTCATTCAGAATTAACGGAAGAACATAACAAAAACAGGGTTACAGGATTGATACTCGGACCTTAAACAACTTTGAGTACCGGTACTCAACTTTCAATACCAGTACTCAATATCCTCTGGACCAAAAACAGCTTTGAGTACCATTACTCATCTTTTAGTACCGGTACTCAATTTTCAGTACCGGTACTCAATATCCTTTGGACAAAAAACTACTTTGAGTACCGGTACTCAATATCCTCTAAACCAAAAACAACTTTGAGTACCAGTACTCAACTTTCAATACCGGTACTCACTTGCAATTTCTGCAGGTTTGCCACTTTTCACCCGAAATTTCCAACCAAAACTCTAAACCAACCACAAAACTGCACTAACACCAACAAAAATCACTTTTATACAGATATAGGGTTCTTCTAAACCAAACGTAGGCAAAGAGAGAATTAGGAGGGTTTCCTAACCAAAAAATCCATACTTTCCATACACAAACCTAAACAAGTATCCATACATATAGGTTTCATCTGCAAATATAAAGTTCCAAGCACAGTTTCTATTCTTCTTTTTTCCTTCTCTTTGCTTGAACAATTGGAGCCTTAGTATTCTTCTCCTCTCAAAACCGTAAGCCCTAACCTCCTCTAAGCCAAATGGGAAAAATCCTCTATTATAAGGCCATGTTTGGCTTTAAGGCATTTGGTCTCCAATTTTTTCTTTTGCTTATTTGGTCCTTCCTTTTCAATTTATTTGCACTTCAAATTATCACAATTCCTACACTAGCATATCCTCTTCTTGTTTTATGACCTTTGAGTCCTTAATCTACAAAATTACCATTTTACCCTTGACTCTTGGATTAATTCCAGCTTTATCCTTTTTCACTTTTAGCACTTAAATTCCGAAAAATACAAATTTTATTTTTCTTATACTACAAAACTGTAATAAAACTACTAGGGTCTAATTCGGGGTGTTATAAGTCAAGTACTTGTGGACAAGGGAAGATACCAGAGATTCATTGGAAGACTAATGTACTTAGCTCACACAAGAGCGGACCTCACCTACGCTCTAAGTGTTTTTAGTCAATTCATGCACAACCCCGGTGAACAGCATGTGAATGCAGTCATACGCATTTTGAGATATTTAAAATCTGCCCTAGGAAAGGAGATTCTCTTCTCTAAAAATACAAACAAGCAAAATATCGAGGTTTATATAGATGTTGACTGGGCTAGTGCAATTGATGACATGTGATCAACTTCAGGATACTTTACCTTTGTAGGTGGGAACTTAGTCACATGGAGAAGCAAGAAACAAAACATTATTGCAAGATCTAGTGTAGAAGCTGAGTATAGAGGAATGACCTTAGGAATTTGTGAGGAATTATGGTTGAAATTTCTCTTACTGGACCTGGGCTATCCCTTGAATCAACTAATCCAGCTATATTGTGACAACAAAGCAGCATGTGATATAGCTCATAATCCAGTTCAACACAACCGCACAAAGCATGTCAAGGTAGACATGTTCTTCATTAAGGACAAACTAGATGAAATGATTGTGGAATTGCCCAAGATTCGATTAGAAGATCAGTTAACTGATATCCTTACCAAAGGGGTATCCAATCGGGTGTTTTCTAAAATTTTAGACAATATGGGCATGTGTAACATATATGCATCAACTTGAGGGGGAGTGTTGAGAATATCAACGTATTTGTAATGTTTGATTCTTTATCCCTTGTATATAAAATTATATAGATGGGCACAGTTCATTGAGATTTCTATAGGCAGATTTCTTGGGATCTGATTGGGGATCATACCTCTACTTATATTCTGTAATTCTATCGTTTATGATATGACAGAAAAACTCCTTTGTTCTTTTCTTCCATCTATTCCTTCATGATGTTGGTGGAGCTTGGTGGGTTGATGCTGACTCCAGCATGTTTGTAACATCCCAAATTATACCCTAATAGTTTTATGATATGTTTAGGGTATAATAAAAGTAAAATTTGTATTTTTTCGGAAATTTAAGTGCTAAGTACGAAAAAGAATATAACCAGGAATTTTAAAGAAGTCTAAAGGATAATTGTAAATTGTAAAATGAGGACCAAAAGGTCATTAAACAAGAAGATACAAACCATTATAGAATTGTGATAAGTTGAATGACAAATAGAATAGAATTGGAGGACCAAATAGCAAGGGCATAATTTTGAAAACCTAATACATAGACAAAAACTTGTCTATTGAAAGGGAAAGGCAAAAAGGAGTTCTCCATTTTGGGTTTTGGGATCTAGGGTTACAGTTTGAGAGAAGAAGCCATTTTGGTTGCTTTCTCTTCATTTGCTTTGGAGTTCTACTTGATCAAGTAAAGGAAGGAAAGGAAAAAGAGAAGAAAAGTGAAGAAAAGGAAGGCTAGTAAAAGTATTCAAGAAAATCAAGGTTAGGAAATTATCCTAACTCCCTCTTTGTCTATGTTTGGGTTAGGGAAAACTCTAACTCTCATTATATAGGTATTTTGGTTGGTTCAAGTCAATTTTGTGGTTGGTTTTGAGTTTGTTTTGTTTTGTATTTGAGTTTATCCGATGAAATAGGGCAAAAATGCTCGTTTCTATTTCCTGCTCGACATCACTTCGCCTAGGTGAAACTGAAGCCCCAAAATTGCCGGTTTCTGCCTCGCCTCAGCGAAGGTTACTTCTCCTAGGCGAACTTGCAGTCCTGTTTTTGTTTCCGTTCTTCTGCTAATTACTAAATAAGAAGTACGCGACATGGATATAGGTACGAACCTTGCCGCCTAGGCGAAGTAAAATGGGCAAACTTTGTTTTCTTGCCTCTTATTTGCTTACGTTATATAAATACAAGAATGTGATTAAGAACAATATAACAATCTCAGTAATACATATAATTGTATGCCTACCTAAGACCGAATAGTGAATGAATAAACACATTTGATTAGTGTTTCAACACTCTCTGTTTAGTGCTTCGGCACTCTCTGTTCAGTGCTACGACACTCCTACATAGTGCTACGACACTTCTATTACGTGGGTAGGCACGTACTGTGCTTTGACACCTTTGTTTAATACTGTACCATACCTTCGGGTACCTATTATGTTGTGTCCCTTTCATTCATTGTTACTGGTCGATGCAAGCAAATACTTATATGTTGTGTACATGAATAATATGAGACATGAAATTAAAAGTAATCCAGTTCCATTCTGTAGTGTACTTATGAGCAAGGTTTAAAAAGTCGCAATTTATCAACAATATTTCGTCGATACATCGTGTGTCCGTCGGAATCGACACGATACAAGGCTTCGATAATCAGTTTCACAAAGGAAAAATCGATATTATCGTCAAAATATCGGTGATATATTGGTGGAAAAACGATATTTCGGCAATAGTGTCGGCAGTCTGTCATGTGTGCAGTGACACGCTTGTAGCCACTTTCAGATTACGTTCTATGTCGATTTATCAGCATGTTTTGGAATTTATCGATGATATTTTGGCCAAAATATCGGCGAAATATCGATGGTGGAGGAGATCAGTCTACTCTGACTTGATCTAATGGGAAGATGATCAATACTCTCTCATTTTTCGGGAAAATTAGTCGAAATCGAAAGAAATTTTGATCGAAAGAATGGGGGTGTCAGCAATTCTTACATTTTGTCGGAAAATCAATTGAAATAAAAAAAAAATTGTTGATGCTTCATCAACAGGAAATGGCTGATGATCCAGAGCTGGCGAAAAGAAGAGGATAAGGTGTGTCGACCCTAGAAAGAGAAGAGGGGAAGAAAAGAAAAGGAAATAGGAAGAAAAGGAAAATGAAGAAAAAGGAAAGAAGAAGAGAAAGGACAAGGAAAGAGATCTCACCCAACGCCGTCGCCATCAAGGAGAAAAACAAGAAAATGGGATAAGGCAAAAAAAGGAAAAACAAAAAATTAAAATTAAAAGGAAATATATGTTATCCATATCCCTTTCATTTTAACATTATGAAATCTCATATTTTAATTTTTATATTAAAAACTATTTTTACTTAATGAAATCAATTATTTAATGTTCCATATATTTTTCAAAAACTTATATTTATATATTTAAGTACTTATATATTTTTATTGATAATTTTATGCGATCCTTTTATTCTATTGCATTTATAAAATACCTTTAATATATGCATTCTTACTTATATTATCAAAAATTTAAATTTTTTATCATTTTAATAGATTTTAAGTAATTTATATTTTATCGATATTTATGTAAAAATATCCCAGTATCTCAGATATATCCATAAAATTCAATCTTAGATATGTCGAAATTGGCTTGGAAATATTTTTATCGCCCTTTCTTAGTCTGTATGTCTTGAAATTTATGTTATGAACTCCTACGAGAGATGTGAATATTCCAATAAATGAATTATGTGATTATTTATGTTATATGTTTTCCCATTAAACTATAAGTTTAGCACACATGTTTCATCCGTGTAGGTATTGAAGAGGTCATTAGAAACATTCCGCATTCGTCAGGACCAACACAACATTAGGAGTTTTTATGATGTAGGTCCATGAATTTGTTTTTGAATGTAAATATAAAATTTTGTAATAGTGGGACTTGTCTTATATATATAAAGGACTTATGAAACTTATATAAGTAAATGAGACTTATAAGTTTATATAAAGGACAATTTAAATGAGACTTAATAGTGGAACTTATATAAAATTTTGTAATAAGTAAATGAGACTTCAATATATATAAAGGACAATTTAAACACCACCATAATGGTAGTCTTATAAGTTTATGTCATTATGAAATTAGAAATTGAATTAGGCCCGCAAATGTCGAATAATCAGGTTGAGAAGTGTCAGTTCCGTGTGACGTCCCCTCTCCTGCCACGGTTAGGGGATGGGGCGTTACAATGTTCATTAGTCCGTCTGCGCTGACATTGATCCTTAAAGCAGCATGTTTGCAGTTGCTGAAATCGTTAACGCCATGGCCATTGCTGTCGGAGGCAGCGGGTGGTTGTGGGTTCCTTCATATGTAGTTGTCAGTAATGTCCTGTCCTCCGCACACCTTGGAACCTGTGAAGAATTCCATCAATTGTATTAGTTTCATCCTCCAACTACAATTTTGATCGAAAAATTGATTAAAAAACCATAGATCCAATGCATCAAAGATTAATGGGGGGTGATTACAGAATCTCCAGGGACCTTGAACGAGAGCGATATCAGGGTTGTGGACGAGGAAGGGGATGGATCTCTTGAGGTAGTCAGGCTCCAGTTGGAAGTCCACGTCGAAAATGGCGACGAACTTGCAATGTTTGACGTCGCTCCGTTTTAGGCCTTCTCTAAGAGCAACTGCTTTGTACCCCACTATGTTCTCTCTGATTTGGTACCTTATGTTGATGTCTTTCTCCACGCATCCATCTCCACCATGTTCAAATGAGAAAAACAAACCCATGTGATGAGGTGATGAGCGAGGGTGCATCGATTTGTAGTCGTCATTTGATACCGTCGGCGTTATCTCTTACTTTCCTTTCCACCATCAGGCCAGTCTAGGCCTCTACCCATCCACGTGAGCACACTGTTTTCTTTCACTAGATTTCTTCAACTCTTTAGGTGTTGTAAATTGTAATATGGTCTTGATCTTCACAATCTAAGATATCCAAACCAGAAATAACGCCAGAGAATAGATCGGCAGCAATCTTCTTTCCATGGCAAGATTCACTTATCTGAGGATGAAAATATTAGTAGCGGATATATCGGTAATTGAATTTTCACAGTATCAGATATCGGTAAAATATCGGTGGATATTTTTTAAAATATCTGATGATTAAAATTTTTTCATATTTTAATTATATAGATGATGAGAAATGATTAAATATCTTAATTAAGGTATATTGGAAATCAAATGGATTTAGTAATTATTAAATTAAAATATGTTATATTTAATATATTATTAGATATTACTATGTTAAAGATATATGTATTTATTTGTTTTATTTATTATTATAAATATTATGTAGATAATGAGGAGATTCAAATATTATATATTATAATTTTAAATTTTTTAAATGATATTATTTTACTTCTTTTCTTTTCAGATATCTTTGATTTAAAAATAATATAAATTATAATGTAAAATAAAATAAAATAAAATATTATAATCATATGGTAGTAGGATTATGAACAAATAAATAATAAGAGAATATAAAAAGAATTTGCATTATATAATAAAGTATAATCAATGGCAGTGGTTGGAGGTGTCGGCTTGGCGTTTTGGGTGGAGTTAATATTGAAGCATTTTGAGATTTTGGAGTCGAAAAGAGACAAAGGAAACGGAAAAAATTGGAAGCGAAATTTGGTGGAGATATCTTGCTCAGTCTCTCACCCAGATGGCCGATCTTCGAATTTGCGAAATGCGGAAATTTGTTTCTAACTTCATCCAGTGTCAGAGAAACCAAACCAAAGATCGGTGTGAGGATCTTGGTCTTTACATCCATTACTTCATGGGCCCAAGGCTCGTCTGGCCTGTGATGAGAAGCGGTCCGTAACTGCCATCTCTTTTATAACCCAGAGATCCCCTACTTGACGGAGAATCAAGAAAGTCCTTATAAAAGCCGAGTCTCGTAAAGGCTAGCTTAAACGATCACATTTGTTTAAGTCAGGTGCTATTTATCGTATATGTAACTCAGTAATTTATTGATAAATGATAAAGCGGAAATCTTGAAAGATATTTATCTATAAATTTCCTAGTTTTCAAATCTCATATTTCTTGGAGGAATAATCCTTGATGAGGGAAAATTAATTCTAAATAAGGAAAAACATATTTACCACTAAAAATAGGAGATTCCTTCTCGAGATAGGAGGGAGATTCGACAATCATTGCCTATAAATCGGAAGGTCTCTGAGGAAGGTAAGCGGTGGCTGCGTATATTATAATATGCTCCTCTTGTATTTACAACGCTTAGCTCGCGGAGCGCGGGCTACAAGTGCGGATCGCCTTTTGCAGTTTACGTTGCATGCTATGCGAAGATAGACAATCAAAGGTAACAACAATCATGTAAAAAAACCTAAAATGTACCTCGGTAAATGTTTGATACCCATTTTCCAAGGAATAAGCCTCCAATACGGCGAGAAAAAACAATTTTCGGTCGTGTTCACCCCACCAGGACAGTTACAGATGCAGGAATTATAATCTCCAGTAAACCCACAAACTCCATTACTCCTCTCGCAATCAACACACGCCCTCGGATAATCGTTACTGACACTGAACTAATACTTCAGCGCCACTCCATATTTCCAACCATGCGGGTTAGAATCCTGGTCATTAAAACTATATAACCCATAATAAGAAGTGAACTTCAACTTCAACTTCAACTTCAACAAATCCATTTCAAACGACGGCCCCAAATCAACCGGTGGTGGGAATGGCAAGAAAGGTGGTCACCAAATAGGTGGGTTGAAGGTGGAGGAGGAGAGATAGGGTGGGGGATAAAATGGAATTTTTAAAGAAATTAAAATTTTTGGATCCAATTAAATAATGACACAATTGATATTTTTTTTTTTAAATAAAATTTTTAATAACTAATTAGATAATGATACGTGACCCTTTTTAACCTATTAAACCACTCATGTTCAATGACGGACCAATAAGATACGAGGCCTCTAGGTTTTTAAAAAAGACCAATCAAACTAAGAATTATTTATGTCAATATTCCCTAATTTTAATGGATTAACACCTCTTCAAAACTTCCATAAGTATCTTTTAATCCGGGAAAAAAATAATGATGTAGATCAAAGAATATTTTAGAATAATTTTTTCCGAGAAGTTAAAACCCCCAACTCGGGTAGGTCTCCCATACAGCTAAAAAACGGACATTACTTTGATATTGTTAATGTTAATATATGTACCCGGGATGTATTGAAGTGTCTGTTTAGCTCTACCCATATTGGAAGTGCTATGGAATTGGGACTTCATATCTACGTGCAGTTTTTCCATATTGGGTGGCTGCAATTTCTTGGTTATGGTTTTTGTGTTTGGGACACGAACAATTGTCCTGATTTCCAAACGCATACCTCGAAGGTTGTTGAATGTTTATTCGTATGGTCTTCTCTCATGGATGGGCTGATCGAGGGTAATGGTCTCTTAGCCCTACATACCCTACTGGATTCATTATTGACCATTTTCACGAATTTAATCGTATTAAATTGAATTCACAAGGCATGGGTATCATTTATTTTTTTTTCTCGTTTTCATTTGAAAACTAAAATAAAATAAATATTAATCCATATCATATACAAACACGGTTCAACGTATCAAAGCTTATTCTCCCCAAACCAACAAAATCTTGGAAGAACGTGGCGTTCCATATCTCTCTTTCTCTCATTTTAACCAGATTGCCAAGCAGCGACTCCACCTACCACCACGCGGTGGCGTTGGATTTGGGCGGCGCAGCTGCTGAAGTAATCGTAAGCCTGAAGAAACATGGTTAACTAAAATAATTTAACTATTATATAAGAATTTAATACCATCATCCCAGTGAGCACGATGAAATGAATTGTGGATAAGAGATGGCAGCTGCCAAGTTCTATATTCTAATTGCATTTGGACAAAGCATGGATGCCATTGGGTCCCGTTGTGATTTGTGATATTGTCGAAGACAAAGACTATATAAGGCATGGCACTCATTTTCATCAACTGTCATTCGAAGGGTTAACAGCTGAATTGATCAGAAATAATCTCTAGTGAACAAGCTATTAGGCATTAGATAGTGATCCCTTTGAATTTCAGTGGTAGAGTTGGTGATCTGTATTTTGTTCAAAAGTTCCACAATTATTTGTGATGATGCCTTTTCGATTGGGCGGGCGTAGGAGCGTGTGGGCTTCCGTTGAAGCTGGATCGAAACTCTTGGTGGGAAATTTACGAGCGATGGGATCTTTGGATCGCCGGGCCGAAGTAGGATCGGCTGCGGGGCCGGTTCACGACGAGTTTGGAAGGTATCGCTCCTCTGCCAAAAACAAGAATGAAGGGGGTCGAGGGCTTGGCGGGTGTGCTCGATCACTAAGTCAGTTTCTTTCTAAAAGAAAGAAACGCTTATTTATATGATAGCGTATGTTTTGCGTACCTTTCACGATGGGGTAGCCTTGTATTTATAGTAGATGTTCAACCAGTTAGATGGTGATTAGGATTTGTTCCCATTTGATGGGGTATTTCTTGTTATTATCGATGTCAGTTTGGTAATGGATATAGAAAAATGGTTGTTGGAATAATCTTCCTTCCTTGATGGGGATCGATTTGTGATCTATTATTGTCTTTCTTTTTCCTTATTGGTGAGATTTGTTGGACTTGCGAATAATATATTGTGGGACTCTATTCTATTTTACGTATCTATGGGAGACTTCCCATAATTGGTCTTTAGATTGTCGGGTTGATATAATGCGAGGCGGCACCAAGAAGCAGATGTTGGCGCATAAAGGCAAATGCTCCAATGGGCGTGTCTCTCCCTTAGAGGGTTCGTAAGACGGACTCGATGTTTCGTTAGGCTGACCTCTTTCTTGGAGTGCAGCGGTGGGCTGTGAGGCCTTATTTTTCGAACCCTATCAGTTTGCCCCGGCCCTTATTATGCGGTGTAAGTGGGCAAAGAGGAGCATGCGTGTCTCCGCCAGGTGCAACTTCCACGAGTGTCTGCTTTTCGGAAATTTTGGATTAGTAGGGCTTAATTCGCCGTCATTTGTCTTGTAATGTGAAGTGGCTCTTCGGTTCAGCGCTCATTCTCCTATTCCTTTCGGTTCCTTTGTTTCTTTGTGGTATCGCTTTGTCTGTATGCCACTGCTTTGGGACCTTTTCTTTGCCTTTAGCGAGTCTGGACTTCCTTCTCTCTTAGTCTTCTGTTTAAGCCTTTTTGTACATAGTCTTTCTCTGTTGTCTTTCTTGGGATAATCTTTTATGTCGTATTTCTGGGTCCACTGCATCTTTGTTTTCTTGATTTCTTCAGGCGTCATTGTGAGTTGTTTGGGTTAGGTGAATTTGTTTTTCGTTATCCACTTTCATTATGGAGTGCAATTACGTTCTTCTTCTCTGCGTATCGATGGTGATTCTTCGACTATTAATGATGGTTACAGACGAAGCTAGTGGTGTCTCAGAGCCGTTTGGTCGGCGTTCGAATACTCTGAGGTGCCTCCTCTTCCTTGGACAGGGCAAGGGAAAGTGAACCTGATTGTCTACGGAGAGTGGAATATCGAGATATCTTGTTCGGCTATGCTGCTTGTGGGACCTAGCAAGGTCGGTCCTTCATAAGTCAAATCTTTGTCGGGCGTTATCAGCCTCCCTTTGGCGTTGGTGTG
Organism: Tetrastigma voinierianum; assembly: GCA_016808115.1. Taxonomy (NCBI): domain Eukaryota; kingdom Viridiplantae; phylum Streptophyta; class Magnoliopsida; order Vitales; family Vitaceae; genus Tetrastigma; species Tetrastigma voinierianum. The sequence continues at coordinate 1,887,308 of JAEQBH010000576.1, forward strand.
GTCCCACGACGTTTGACCCTCTATTGGTCTCTGGCTGCCTAGGATGGGTGTGTTTCTTGAAGTGGCCTTCGAATGCGGTCTTCCCTCTGCACCTTCATAAAGGGTTTTGGAGTATTTCAATGTGTGTCCCTTTCGACTCGCCCAGTAGTTTGGGGTATTTTGGTTAGTCTCTTTGGTTTCTTCGAGGACCCGGGGGGCTTGTGTCCCCGGCATAGCTGCTTCTTTGCACAGCGGAAGGGAGACATCAGGGGCTTTCTTCTCGGCCTCTGGCGTTCAGGCCTCCTCACAGTGATTTCAGGTCCTCTTCTCTCCTCCCGCTGGGGCGGACGTTACTTCTTCGTTGCGACGCAATTGGGAGTATGATCCTCTCGGCAAGGGCGACACTGCAGGCGTTCAGGTGTGGCTTGGACTACCAGGAGATCTTCGTGAGTGTTCGTTCTGTTTTGGTTATAACTTGTGTGTGGTCACTGGGCATCTCTGGTCTGCGTCTTCTGGCTGCTTCTGGTGCTCGAATTGATCTCAGCGTTGAAGATAACGTCGTAGCTTTGGCGTTGGCTGAGTGTCTTTCTCGTCCTTACTTGAAGTTGATCAAGTCGGATGTTCCCGGCCCATCGAGTTCGAAGTCCACTCGATCTGCTGCTCTGAGGCCTTCACCTCCTTCCATTATAAAAGTTCCTCCCGTTGGGCCTTCTGTTGCTAAACCCACTAGGGAAGCTGTTGTGTGATTGGAGATGGTGTCTCGAGCCGGAGTAGGAAAGCGAAAAACCTACTCTGTTGTTGAGAAAGATAGGCCGACTTTGGTCAAAGTTCGAAGTTAGAGGCATATTCATCTTCCCGATCTTCGTATCCGCCATCGGGGCGGATTATGGCTCCTATAGTTTTGAGCTCGCTGATCCCATTCGAGTGCAGCGCGGTAGGATCCCTTAGGTGGGGCCGTTGAAGCTGGCTAGTTAGCGATCACGCTATTCTTAGTCTAGAACCCACCAGCGGAGAGGTTAAGTACATCCTTCTCGGGAAGGGAGGAAAGGCGGAGGAAAGATCGAGACCCCGAATTGGCCCGGAGACGGGGATTCTTTACTTCACAATGCCCGAGTTCGCGAGGCCGCGAGTCGTCTATTCTTCAGGATTCGATCTTAGAGGTGGTTCTGTTGCCCGTTGATGAGCTTTGGCTATCTCTCCGGGGGTCGCCTCAGAAGTAGTTCCGTACCTTGTCATATTTGACTCATTTTTGAGATGAGTTTAGGCTTGCGTTAGATGTTGATTATGTTGGATGTGCGGGTGGCTACTCATTTTGAAGGTTTGGCGAGAGAAAGGCCAAAATAAGCGAAGGTCATGCTAAAGCGGCTCGGCATAAGGCGGTGGCTTCTCTCACATCTGAAGCGGTGAGTTGCGAGGCGGGTCTGGCGATATGTGAAAGCCCAGTGAAGCTCGAGTCACGATCTGAAACATTCCGCCGGCTGGAGTGCGGGCGGGGTAGAGCGAGGCCGGGAATGGCTTGAGGCGACGGCGACCGGGAGGTTGAGGAATGATTTGAGGGGCTGCGCGAACGCGACTGATGGAGGCTAGGGGCGAATTGCGGTCGCGTGAGACGGATGGTTGGGGCGAGCTTCTCACATCCCGAGGCGAGCCGAGAGTCTAAGGAAGAGAGCTGCGTGCGATCAAGGCGTCTTCGTGATAAGGCCATTTGTTGGGCCCGAGGCTCGTCGCGAGGCTAACAAGGCAGTCAACTCGGTAGAACGCCTGAATGAGGAGTGTTGCGGGTTGCGTGGGGATCTCCATCAGCAAATAACTTTGGTGGCTCAGCTGGACGAAGTTATTGGAAGACTGAGAGCCGAGGCTTCCAATCAATGGGTTTCTGGGTGGCTCGCCTTTCAGAGGAAGAGTACATTACGCCTATTCCGGCTGGACTTCTTTGACCTTCCCAGAGTGTGAGAGGATGAAGGGATCTTCTCTGCTGATTATCTACAGGCCCAGGGCACCCCGAGGCCCTCCCTTCTTCACCGTCTGCATCTCCTTCTGGTGCCTAATCTCCTGTGCACGTCTTCGCTTGTCTGATGTCGGCTTTTATGCCCTTTTTTTTTTTTTTTTTTTTTTTTTTTGTGGGCCCGGGCCCCCAGAAACATATCTTGTCCTTGATGAATACTCATTTTGCACCTCATTTATGTCGCCTCTGCTTGTGCTCTTTTAACGTTCTTCTTAATTTGGATCGACTTGTGCATGGTGCGGAATTAGGCGCTGAGTTGAGATGTTGAGCTGGCTGAGGTACGCATCGGGTGCACAGGTGAAATGACTCCTAGGCTGCATGGCCTGTGTAGAATCGCTGAGCTCGTCAATGCGAGCTGTTATGCTCCGTTGGTTGATTTGCCTGAGTTGAAATGGCTCCTAGGCCGTGGCTGTGTAGAAGATCGGTGGAGCTCGTCGATCACGAGCTAGCGCTCTCAATCGGGTGATTTGCTGAGGATTGAAATGGCTCCTAGGCTGCATAGCTGTGTAAAGAATGGTTGAGCTCGATCAATGCGGCCTGCTTGTACGCTCCGTCCTGACTGATTTGCTGAGTTGAAATGACTCCTAGGCCGCGTGGCCTGTGTAGAATCGTTGAGCTCATCAATGCGGTGATGTGCTCGATCCAGTGGAAGAATTTTACTGAGTTGAAATAGTCTGGGTACACATGGCTGTCCAGAATCGTTGAGCGCTCGTCGAGAATGCATTTGCTGTGCTCCGTCGGCTGATTTGCCTTAAGTTGAGCTTCAAGCTCCTAAATTTGTATGGCTGTGTAGAATCGTCGAGCTCGTCGATACCCGGTGCGTGCTCGATCGGTGATTTGCACGGGTTGAAATGACTCTAGGGCATGGCACGTGTAAATTAGGCGAACTCGTTAAAGTGAGTTGCCCGAGCTCCGGTAGTGGCGGTGGCTGATGCTGGTGATCGACTCCTCAGTGGCGTGACACGAAATGCGAGTAAGGCGAACTTATCAAAGTGAAATTTCTTGGGCTCTGGCGTTGTGGTAGAAGTGGGCGATGTAACTGGTGATCTGACTCCTTAGATATCATGACTGTGCGGTAAGACGAACTCATCAAAGTGAGTCTGGCGGGCTCGAACCTTTGTGGCGAGTGGCGATGTAGCGGCGTCGACTCTCGGGTAAGCGTGACATGCGAGTAAACCCGAACTCGTCAAAGTATTTCTTTGGGCTCGGCGTTGTGCGCGGAGTGGCGTGTTTGAAGCTGATCGACTCCTCAAGTAAGCGTGACTGTCTGAGTGAAACGAACTTCGTCAAAAGTGGTACATTGAGCTCGGCGCGTAGTGAGTAGCGCGATGTAACTGGTAATCGACTCCTCGAGGTAGGCGTGACCTATGCGGAGTAGAAGAACTCGTCCAGTGAGGTACGCGCTGGAGCTCGGGGCGGCTGTGGTCGGTGGTGATGTGACCTGAGCTGATCGGCTCCTCGGGTAGGCGTGACTGTGCGGAGTAGGCAGACTCTCGTCAAAGTGAGGCTCTGGGCTCGGTGACATGTGGCAGTGGGCGATGTAGCTGGTGATCGACTCCTTGATAGCATTGACTGTGCGGGTAGACGAACTCGTCAAAGTGAGCTGCTGGGCTCCGGTATTTGTCGTAGGAATTGCGTGTAACTGGCAGGCTGATCTGACTCCTCAGGTAGCGTGACCTGTGCAGAGTAGACGAACTCGTCAAAGTGAGCTGCTGCGTGCGGCCATTCGACTTCTGATTTTCTTGGAAAGGTGCGAACGTCTTTAATGCGGACTTACGGAGAATTTGAAACGTTCGGGCGACCTTTTGAGTGCTTTGGCCTTCTTATAAATGGCGGCTTCATTGCTATGGAGTTTATATTTTGAATATTACCCAAGCTATTACAGTGTCGTTGAAATGTAGAGATGAACGTCGAAGTCTTGTTACTTATGTTTGAGGATCCACTGAAGATTCAGTTCAGTTTGGTTGGACTTTTGCTTGTGGGGTTGTGTTTTCTAGTCTCCCCTTTATGGGGTAAGCTGTTATTCCCTGGCTCGTGCTGGGAATGCATCTAGGAGGTGATGCATTTCTTGCGTGCCTTCTCTATTCTGTTCTTACTTTTCTCTTCCTTTCTCCTTTCTCCTTCTCATGTCTTTTTCATCACTTTTCTACCCACATCTCATTCTCCCCCTTTTTTTGTTTTTTACGCCTGAAACTCCTTATCCTTTCTTCTTCTCCTCTTTTCCACCTTCTGGTCTTCTCATTTCTTTTCCTTTTTTCTTCTTGAGATTTTTTTTGAGGGTTGCACATGTGAGTGCTTCCAAGATGTAATCAATGACATCACTGATTATGGCAGATATGTCTGATTAGAATAAAGAGGCTTTTCCTTTTATGTCTATAGGTTATCTTATTCTATTGCATGTAATCTTTAAAGCATTGTATGTATGAGTTGTTTGTGACGTCTTAACAAAATAATCGAGTAAATGGTTTGAATCGTTAGCGAAAATTGAATGATCTCCATTTAAGTTACAAACCAAGGTTTCTTGATAAAAGCGTTTAAGATGTTACTGCATTCGGCGTCTTTGGCAAAATTTTACTTCCTGCTGTTTGGAGTTCGCAATTGCCTGGTCGGCGGCTCGAGATAGCGATATAGGGGCCTTCAGTTAAGGCCCGAGTACCATGTCTTCGGTTTTTCGCTAACTGGCGGTGGCTTTTTAGGACCAAATCACCCGGCATTAGGCAGGTGCGACTTTTGGTTGTAGTACCTCGTCGTCTTCCTTTGTTAGTCTTAATATAACTAGAACTTGCTCCGTTTTCATCTAAGAGTCGAATTTGGCGGAGAGCCTCGTCATTATGCTCCAGCTGTTGCTAGGTGCAGATCGCGCAGGGACTTTAATCCGACCTCGCGGAAATTTACTACTTCGATCTCTTATTCAGAGGCGAATAAGTTTCTCGAGTTCTTTGACACGTGTAGTCTGTGGCGCGCCTTATCGGGAGGTACTACACACACTTTCCCTTAAGATCTTCCAATTTGGTCTTTAAAGAGCGCCCAAGGGTTACGATGGTGACCGGCACATCATTGGGTACATGGATGTCTTGGGGCAGTAATAATTCTTAATTAAGGAGCTCATGCAATCCCAATTTAGCGTTGTCGAATTGTTTCAGTTATCAGCCTTTGAGGGCTCTTGGGATACAAACACACATATGATGCTTCCTTACTAAAATTCGTATCTTAATCCTGTGATTGTGGCTAAAACGGCCTGGCCCAGCAGTGAAGTAATCTGCAGCGATGATGAACTTACAACAGCCTTTCCCAGGCGAGGTCCCGGTATGTCAGAACCCCATTTGGGAGGGCCGAGGAGGAGTGCAAAAAAACTTTTTTAACACGAGTTGGCGATGAGGAAATGCAATGGGAAACGTGGGGATCGCTGGCGTATTCTGGCCGGATCTTGCGTTTCTTAACTAGGTCGGTTGCGTCTTTGAGTATTGTGGGCGTTAGTATCCTTGTCTCAGGAACCTTTCACGCACTTGCGGTGCTCGAGGCTCAGATGTGATTTCCGCATATACCCTCGTGTACTTCTCTTGTACATTGATGTTTTCCATAATGCATAAGGATAGAGTGAAGAAACCTACAGCATGGCTTCCCATATGATTGAGCGTGAACTGTGATTATAGTCCTTATTTGTGCTTCTTTGGGTCGTCGGGTGACGTCAGTGACGATATATAAATAATCCCGGATAGGGTCCATCCAGCTCGGCTCGGACTCGACTGGGCGGCCTCCGTGGCGGGACCGATGGGGGCTGCCGAATTGACCGGCAGAGTGTGATCTAAAGTCTTCTGTGAGGCATTCTTTAACTGCTAGGCGTGACTCGGGAGTTTCTGCTCTGGGGCGTGTCGACTTGAACTGCGCAGATTTTTAATAAATCTGTGCCTTTGGAATATAGGATGTCTTTCCACTTTTAGCCTCGTAGGTGTCTTCTGTTGTCTTACCACGGGTGAGAGTCATTCTGGAGCTCCAGTGTTAACCTCGATGAATGAGCAAGTTGGGGCCTGTATGGCTGACCTCATTACTCGGCCTGCGTTGTTGGAGGCTGGAATCGAATGGTGCGTCACGCCAATGTCTGACTCATACGGAGAGAGTCAAGACTAGGCACCTTTCGGCTCCACTAGCGCATTTGAGGCTCCATGCGAGTTTCCGGATGGGGAGAATTAGATTCATTGCTTGGCGTTACGGCGGGGTTCGCAGGGTAGATTCAGACGAAGTCGGTACAAGACGCCCTTTTATTGCGGTTTTTCGGCTTGTATCGATCTTCGGGTCGCTCCAGCTCTATGGCCCAGCCATTGACCTTCGAAGACTTAAGTTTTATGTAACACTTGCTTCATCAAAATTCCGTTGGAACCACATAGTGTGAGCACGGAAGTAAGGCGAGATTTCGGCTGCGATTTACGAGAGCGAAATTAGTTTTTCCATCTTTGGGTTACCTCTCCTCACACCTCTCGGCTCATTTTGCGCAATAATCATTGGATCTTTGTGCTAAATATGCATCTGCGCGAGGGCAGCCTTTTAGTTGAGAGAGATACGTCTGGCCGGGTATAGGGTGAGGAGTTCTCCTTCGATGGGACTTACTAGAATGAGAGGGAGCTGAATATGTTTTCAAAGTGAGGAATGCTTCCTCGCACCTCGTATCCCGTTGAAGGCCTTCTTCGGGACCGGAAGAAGTGGCATTTATCACTTGCCCTGGATACAAATCTCGGCAAAGAAGCTGACGATCCTTCACCTTCGGTATTTGAACTTCCTTTATGCTTGATGGCGAAGGCATGTCGAGTATAGCCTTTATATTGTCTAGATTTGCTTCAATTCCTCGGTGGTTGACTATGAAACCCAGGAATTTCGACTGATCTCAGAACACGCCGTGTTTCATGTTGTAGTTTCTCAAGATGCGGGAACACCCGGACCAGATGGTCTATGGAGCCAGTGAGGTGATTTACCGGCCATGTCCATCTATGTACCTTTACATAGTTGTGCCTAGCGATTACGAAACATCGGAGTTCCTGACCTACGATGCTGTAGCTCCTGCGTTTTGAGCCCGAGCGGCATCCCCGATGCCAATAGGTTCCACGCCTTACTGTGGCTTGACGGCGTCTTTTCTTGATCACTGGGTTCCTCTGAATCTGGTTGTAGCCGGGCTTCCATAAAGCGAGGAGTTCATGGCGCGGTGGCATCTCACGATGAAGTCGGAACCGCGTGAGCGTCGCTGGGCGGCACATTGATGTCAATGGAAATTCGATCTGAGTCGCCATTGTCGTTTGCCTTTTGGCCAGTCACGACTGTTAGCTAGCCATTCTGGATATTCTACTTCCCTGATCGCTCCGGCCTGTAGAAGTTTGCTGACTTCCTCGTTGATGGCTTTTGCCTTTACGGCGCAGAAGCTTCTCCTTTTGTTTGATTGGCTTAAGGGCGGGCTAATGTTCAACTATGGGTGATTATCGTAGGATCAATTCCTCCATATGCACTTTGCGTCTGCATTTTAATCTTAAAAAATGGATAAAGGTGGTTTTGAGGTCTTAGCTGGTTTAGGTAGATATAGGCGAGATGCTCAAGGTCGTCATCAGCGATGCAGTTCGAGTTCTTACGGGGGCTCGGTCGAATGGTGCTCGTCACGCATGTTGAGCTACCGTCCGCAGTATCGTTGTCGTAGTTTTTGTTTCATGGATCTTTGAGTAGCATTCACACAGCCACTCATTTGGTCTCCTCGAACCATTCTGCCCGGATTTACGGTGGGAATTTGATCATCATGTTGATATGCGGAAGGGATGGCTTTATTGCATTGAGAGAAGGTCGCGGCAGCATGTTATAAGCGGGGCCAGGCGTCTATGGCGAAGAATCTTGTCGTGATCGTCGCTTGTCATGAAGGATCTCAATGTGAGTACCAATTGTATTGAGCCTAGAGGTAATATACTCACAGAACCCAGTAGAGGTGTGTTGTGGATACAGTTCCTTAAGGTACCCATTTATCAAGGCTAAGCGAAGATGATATCGGCTGAACTCCCGTTGTCGATTAGCACCCGATGAACTGTTTTATTGGCCATAACTGCGCGAACTTCTGGGTGGAGCCGTCAGCGGGAGTGTTGGCGTCCCTCTAGATCTGAGTCGGAAGAGCGTGATGGATGTGTCGAGGCAGCGGTGGTTTAGACACGCTTGAATTTCCGCTATCTCTGTCCATCTAATGCAAGTAGATGGGCCTTCGGTATTTGGATTCCCCTCCTCCTGCCCAGATCCTCACGAGATTACAGTTTCACTGGGATTGTTGGTGCGAGTCGTCGTCTGTAGGGTGGTGGTTCTTCGGGTCGGAACACAGTTACGACGGTCTGGATCTGATTTTTAGGGGATATAAAGCGTCAGAGGTACCCGTGCCGTATCAAGTACTCTATTTCTCTCTTGAGCTATATCTGGTCGTCGGGTGCAGGTGTCCAGTAGTCCCTATGGAACTCATGATACTTGGAGTTGTCTCTTGTTGGTCGACTTCATTGGGTTGAAAGCCACCTCGGGGTGCTCGTTTCATGCCAGCGAGACACAGCGACAGCGAGGCTATTAAGGGGTGAGCGTTAGGGGCGAAATGCTTGTCGTCGTCTTTCGGATTGCGATGGACCTAGACGATCTCTGAGGTTTCCACGCCTTTTTGGAGATCGTTCTCCATTTTTCTTTGGAGATCCTTCCTGGTCGCTTTGTCTCTTGGGGCTTCGTCCTCGTCGTTTATCTACCCCGCTTTTTTCTTTGTGAATGGGAGAGCTCTCTTTCTTGGATATGAGGGCCTCTTCACGGGTTAATATATTTCTACGCTTGCGAGCACCTCTTCCATGCTTGTTTGGGGATTTTTGGAGATGGAGAACATTAAGTCTTTGTTTGAATCCCACAGCCCGACCATGAGCAACGAGTGATCTCGAATTTCGTGGTATATCTACCTTTAGAGACTCGGCATTGAATCGTTGGACCGCAAGACCTACCGGGCTTTCTTGCGAGCCTGCTTGATAGTCGACGGATGATAACCCGGCTTCTACACATGCGTCATTTGATAAAAGTGAGAGGCGAATGCAATAGATAACTCCTTAAATGAAGAGATTGATGACGGTGGGAGTCTATTAAAATAAATGCCACGGCGGCGCTTCCGAGTGATAGCGGCTACGCATCGCCTTTGGATCTTGATACCGTGCGGCTCCATTTGATTTTTGTAAGTGTTGAGATGATTGGCCGGGATCTACAGCGCCGTCGAGGCAGCTTCCACACAATGGCATTACGAACTTAGTGGAAAGGGGAAGTGGAGTACCTCAATTTGTATAAATTTGACTCGAGTTTGTTATACCAAGGTGCCCATAGTGTCAGGAGCACGTCCTCTCACCACCTCCTTCACACGGCCGAGCTCTTGCTGGAGGTTCTTAAACCTCTATTCCCATGATTGTTCCCCTGCTCCTTGCTGAGGATGGCTCAATTCTCCGTTCTGGCGTGCTCTCCGAAGGTTGCCGTCCTTCCTCCGGGGCTAGATGTAGTCCATGCCCCGGGCTCGTTTGGGTCTGCCCAGTTTGACCCTTTGGGAGTACCTATATTGTGTTGTCCCTTCTGAGAGAATGCCTTGACCTTCTGAGTTTGTCGCCTCCGAGGTGTCGGATGCAATGCAGTGAGTTGTTACAGCACTATCGGGCGTTGATTGGTGGTAGTGCTTCCACCACCGTCCGCGTTAGCTTACATTGTTTTAACTGGCGGGTCGGTATGCTGCGTTACAGTGGATCTTGCATCCTTGGAGGATTAGTGTTGCTCTGCTTGTGTTACGTATTGATACCATGATGGCGAGAAATCAGTTATATTTATAAAGAGTTGCTCACCGTTCCGCGAACTGGCGTATTGATGATTCCTTTCAAGCTGGGCTGGGCGGGCGTGTGGGCCGGGCCGGATCAAGGCTCTGCGAGGTAGGGTGGCGGATGGGGTGTGAATCTCGCCGGTTGAAGTAGGATCGTTCCGCGGGGCCGGTTTTACGACAAGGGTTTGAGAGGGTATCGCTCCTCTCTGCAAAACAAGAATGAAGGGGGGTCGGCGAGGGCTTAGCCCGTGGCAGCTCAGATGCTAAATCAGGTTCTTCCCGAGGGGAAAGAGGCGCAAATGCTTAGTGATGGCGTATGTTTTGCGTACCTTTTCGTAGGTGGTGAACTGTATTTATAGTGATGTTCAATGATTGGATGGTGATTAGGATTTGTTCATTGGATGGGGTATTTCTTTATTATTATCGATATCGGATTTGGTGATGGATATAGAAGAAGCAATTTATTTACGGGATAATCTTAAGCTTTTCTTTATTAGGAATCGGAGTTGATCTTGTCTATTATTATCTTTCTTTCCTTATTAGTGAGATTTGTTTGGACTTGGAATAAATATATTGTGAGATTGCCATTTTACGTATACAGCCGGAGACACCCATGAGGTGGTCTTTGGGCGATCGGGTTGAAGTAGCAATGCATTTGGCGCTGAGAGCTTGAATGTTGGGCGCGTAAAGGCTAAATCTTTCCATTGGGCATGTCTACCCGCCCAGGGTTGACGAATGGCTCAATATTCGTTGGTGGCCTGCTTTTCTTGGCGCAGCGGGTGGGCTGTGGCGCTTGTTACTGACCTGTCGATTTGAGGTGGGTTGATAGGCCTAATCCCATCCCATAGCCCACCACTATGTCTTTGGGCGTGCGAGACGAATTCCCCATGGTGTGTACTTTTGCTTATATTTGATATACGATGTAAATATGCTATATGTTTTATAATTTTTGTGATTTAATAAATTAATTAAAAACAACAATATTCCAATCTTTGTACCCAATTTAGAAATAAAGTATTTAATAGTTTTTTCATATTTAATGTTTTAACCTAAATTTGTGTTTCTTTTTTAATTTCTTTTTTGTCTTGTTGCCTATTTTCCAATTTTCTTTAAACTTCGCTTATCCGATCCATTTGATTCGAAATTCTCCCAAATATGCCAAAACATGAAGTTGACAAGGGAACCCAAAACAATTAACACAGCAAAGATTATAATGTAAATAATGCCCAACAGCCAATTATCCTGTCTCTGAAGGCTCGCTTTCCACAACACCGCCGCATTGAATTGGCTTCATTACTCACTGTTTCTGCAACTCATTTAATCTCTTCATCATCCTACAGCTCTGCAAACGGGATAATGCCCACACTACATCACATGCTTCCTTCATTATTGACTTCACCCACAAGTCACAAGTTCAATATATTTATACATATTTCTGAGATGGCTGCCACAGCCTACACTATCGATCGTCGTCTTATCTCCGCGGATTTTCAGGTAGACTTTGGAATTTTGAATTTCGGGTGACGACAGCCTGCTCACTCTTTCTCTTGGGGTTAAGTTACTTAAAGGGGATTGTGGAGACTCTTTGAATGCAAGTACTCTTTACTTGAGATCTAAATTTCTTTCTTGGGCTTCAGGGGGCCGGTTTTGAAAACAAAGCGGTGAAATATTACTGAAATTGACATGACCAAGTTTTCTGGGATCTGGGTTTTGCTCATGGTGGTTGGAACACCTTTCATGTTCCTTTACTATTCTGGTTCCTCGATTCCTGGTAACTTCCTTTTCCGTTTATGTTGTTTCGCGTGTGTACAACGATTATTTTGTTTCTATATAGGGAAGGTTTTCTGTGCCCGAGAGTTTGAGCATTTTTGTTTCATATTTTTTAAAACTGTCGTTATTGAGAATAGTTTTAAAAATATAGAAAATAACAATGTTCTCTATAATCTGTTATTGTTTTTTTGTTTAATGGTTGTTTTTGTTATCTCGTGTTTTTGTTATTCTCTTTTAGAATAAAAACAAATTTTACAAATCGTAAACAAATGGCCCAAAGTTTTGTGGGGTTCTACACTTCTACTGTTTGTCCTCATTTTTACTTTGGGATTAATTAATTATGCACTGTTAGGTTCCGGTCAGGAAAAATCCTGGAGATCATACTAGAAAACCCTTTTTGTTGGTATTAGGTAAGATCGATTATGCAATCTTAAAATGATTTAAATCAACCTTAAAATAAAAGGGAAGAGCCAAGGAGAGAAAAGAAAAGAAATCATGGCATGCAACTTCTGAAGGAAAAGTCGAACCGTCGAGCTTTGTTTGGCTGATGTTATCTAAAATCTTTCAGTAACATGAAATATTGATGCCAAAACCAAGTATAACGTTGTCATTGTTTGCATGTTTTTATTGATCTTAGCAACCAAGTTTTTTTTTTTTTTTTTCAATTCACTTATTGAGATTAGTCCAGAGCTGAAATAGGGAAAAGTTGGTATCATATATATATATATATATATATATATATATATATATATATATATATATATATATATATATATTGTCATTGTTAGTGGTTCATAATGTTTCTTACTTTCTTTGTGCATGGTATTTCTGATAGTCAAATCTTTACTTTGACTTAAATAGAAAATCCAAGGTCAGAAAATAGAAAAGCCTTATTCCCTGTTGGCTTACTGCCAAATTTTTGAAAAGTGTAATCTCAAATGACCTTGTGGACTGTGACTAGAGGTATTGGCACCTCTTTCATAGACATCTGCAGGGTTTATTAAACCATGAAGTTTTTCTAAAAATAATTGCTTGAACCAGTAGGATGATTTGTGTTTTCCCAAGAAAAAGTTATTGCTGCTTGATGCAGCAATCAATCAGCTTCCCAGATTGAGTTGAATTCATTAAATTACACAGGATGCATGCCAGGACACCAACTATTGGATCCCATTTCGTCCATGTTTCATGACACAATATCATGTGTCAGTTCCAGCAGCTCAACATATTTCTTATCATGATTTTGTGCTGGTTGGCAATTGGTACAGAGAGGTGGCTCATCTAAGATCACGGATTCCTATACCATCTAGTTCTGGCCCTCCGTCTTGCTATAGTAGTTAAAACTGTAATGCTGCATGTGATTGAACCATCACGGAGATGTTGACCATCGTTGCTTTGTGTTCGAGTATGCTTTTCTACACTGATTTAAAAATCAGATCGGATTATCTATCGATAAACTTTTTAATTCGATTTTGATAATTTTTTTGGTTTAATTATCGATCCATTTTTAAAATATTGCTTTTTTGTACCGCTGTACCGGTAAGGGGCTGCTGGAAGAAATGAATCTCTACCAGGAATAGAAATGTGCAGTGTATTAGGGCTTATTTAAGAGTGATGTCCTTATCCTTAAAGTGATGTCCTAAAATTTTTTTTTTTTAAATTCTAAAATAATTCATATTTCAAACTAGGATCTTATTATCATACCATTGTTGATGACTACGGTTTTGATGATATGAGAATGAGAGATTAATTTGAATATTATTTTGAAACATGTCTTAATTTGAGATTTTTATTTTATTTTTTGAAAAATATTATTTTGGGATTTCTTTTTCTCATGTATGATGTATGATTCAATTATGGGTTCCTTCAACTGTTTGATAGGAAGTATTTTGGTAAAGTTAATTTGTTTACCAGTGATACAGTGCCATTTTCTTTACCTATTTACTTTGGTGGCTAAGCCACCAAAATTGTGCTAGCTGTACAGTTCCTTTTTTTTTTTTTTTGTCAGAGAAATGATGAGTTCTTGATAAAGTACGATAAACTATCACCAACAAATCATGCTTAGAAAAGAAAAAGTTAAAGAAAATAGAAGAAAGAACAAAAGAGAAGTATTAAAATACTGACAAATCATCCTTTCTTTGAATTCGTTTCCAGATATGGTCTTCACTCGTCATGTGGGTAGTGATACCATGAAAGCAATTACAAGCAGGAAGCTGAAGGTACTAATTTCATTACAATTAGAATCCAGTAGTTCTTGCATTAGAATGTTTATTTTTTCTTGAAATAATCTAAATGCTTGCTAATCTTTAATTTATTGTCAATCTACATTCTACAGGTAAGTGGCTATAACTTAGGCACCGATAAGAAGATCATTGCAGGGAATGTAAATTTGGAAGATTATCATCCAATTGATCCAGTTCCAAGTTCAAAGGCTTCCATAAAGCCTGGACCTATCCAACATGGCACTCCCCTGATTCCTTTTATTCCACAGCCCTCACCACCTGGTCATCCCAAGCCTGGTGGGTTTTTTTAACTTATCATTATATTATTCCTAAAAGGTGTCAAAGCCTGGCAATCCAAGAATGTACTACCTACCTTTTATTGTTTGTATGGCCAGCCCAAATCCCTAAATATGTTCTGGCTTATGGTATTTATGTGTTTGTTGTTATGATGAACATGCATGTTACTTTGCATTGTTTAAATTACTAAAATGATGAAGATTACTAATTGGATTTTTGAGTCTCAATAAGCCCATTTCACCCAAGCCCTTTGAATGTTGATTCCATAAAAGAAAAGATAAAACAAAATCATCAAATTAGTCATGTGTTCTATTTCGTTATTGACTTTTTCTTTGTGAAACGAATCAATCGCTTGAGGTGATGCCTGCCTTTGTTTGACAGTATAGGCTAGAAATGGTTGCATAAATTTCCTACAGAAAGAGACTTCTTTTTAACTGAAATGAAAGATACCCTTTCCTTTTAGTGTGAAGTTCTTCCATTCAAGATATGCTAGATCAAGGAAATGCTGGGTTAGCTTCATGTTTGGTAGAAATATGGAACTTATTTTAATGGGAAGGGCACTTCCCGGAATTGCAGAATCCATAAACTCTCTGGAGAGTGAAGGAGTCCCTAAGCAGTATGACTTCTCTCAAAATCAATTCAAATTAGCTTAGATGATTTGGAGTAAAGGTATTAAGCCTTAAGCGGGGGTTTGGTGAATGATCATAACTTCTTGGTTATTAATTGAATTGGGCTGATGTTTACCTCTTACCCAATCAGGTCACAGGTACAATGCTGATGTCATTAACAGAGTATTTTTCTTCATAACTTTACAATAGGCAATCTCAACAGTAATGGTTATTAGTTGTCTACTCAATTCTGGCATCTGCTGTCAATTCCATCCCCACATCTCACCTAACAGTTGTTCTGCTGTTCTCAAATCATGCATTTTTATATTTAGACCTAAAAGAAATTAACACGTACCATTTCTCCCTCAACTGCCTCCATTTTGCTCCTTCCGGTTGGTAAGGAAGATGATTAGAAACTGAGGAAAGAAGAAGATTTGTACCTGTAGATCTCTATATATGCTATTTAGATGTTAGTAATGTATAAGAGTATTTGGCTTGTGGGTTTTGTTAAAGGTGCTTCCAATCTAAGACCTTTCCCATTAAATTAGGCTTTAATATCATGTTAAAACTAACTAATTCTTTTACAAACTTAAATTTGTAGGATTTGAATTTAATAATATGAATATCATGCTTTTAACAGGCTTAAAAAAAATTAACAACTCATATTTATATCAGGTTTAGAGTAATCTCATCATATTAAATGCATTTATAAGAAGAATTTATATCAGAAAGTTAAGATATATGATGTTGAGAACCCATACATGATGAGAACTTGAGAGACGGAGAGAAATAAGTACTAGAGAAGAATAATAATCATGGCATCACCAACGAGGGTCCCTTACGTCCAACTGCTTAATGTAAAGGAAGACATGTTGGACAGGGAAGTGTCCTAGCTAGTCCTTCACATTCCTTTTTCCACAAAAAGATAAACATAATTCTCAGGGTTTTGGCAGCTAAAAGGCCAACTGGGTCACGAAATAAAAACCACAGCGCAGAAAGCCAAAGCAAAGGCAATAATCAATAGCACCAACCGCATTGACTTGGATATGGTGGTCTCTTCTTCCTCAAGCTAATTCTAGTGTGCCCATTTACGTCCAACTGCACTCAAAATGAGTCGTTACAATCCAACTCTCTTTCATAATCGACGTCCACAACAACCGGTGACTCCCACATTCTTTTTGGTGTTAGCCAAGGAAGGCGGACCCAGCCTAGGCTTATTTGGGGCACCTACCCCCACTGGTTTTTCTTGGAAATTTTTTTTCTATTGCATTGGAGAGGAATCGAACCCCAAATCTACTGTTTGCCCCCACTAAAATGCCCAAACTGTGAACTACTAGGCTATAGACTTAATTAGTTAAAGTTGCTCCCATTGAAACTAAATTCTAGGTCCATCACAGTGATGATACCAATCCTCCCACAATTCCATAACGAGAGTCATTCCCAAAGAATGAAACACTCTGTTACCACCATTATATCCACTTGGATAGACACACCTTTAAAAACTAGCTGTCAAAAGAAGGATTTAGAATCTGTCATTACATCATACCAACTTGAGCACACTCCGATTAATCCAAGGGAACCTGAAGTGTTAATGGCCAAATAAATCCTCAGTGGCCCTAAACTAATTCATTCTCTGCCATATTTCAAAATCATCCTTCACCATGTCATAGGAAACTACTGAAAGCTGAAAACCCACATCAATCCACATCCCACCAAGTTCAATTCTTCTACCCCATTCTCTTTCCATCATCTCTCAAAAATTTTCCCAAGAAAATTCCTTTTTCCTCCCTGGTGTTAAGACTTCCCCTTTTTTGAATTACAAGTGGAAAGGGAAATCATGGTGATAAAAGCAAATGGGACCTCGCATAATTATTTCTCCGTTGCCTAAATATGAATTTCAGTGTGGGCTAGCATGCCTAATTTCCAACCATTACTTAATGGGGGGATTTGTTACTTTAGCATCAAATTATAATATGCAGTGTTTCTCAAGCCACAAGCCTTTCCAATTCCTAACTGTAATCATTTACCAATAAAAGAATGGTTAAACCAAACGTCATCTGAATTAAGTTATTAACGAATCAACCTGTGGATATACAAATGATGTTGAATTAGACCTAAACCCTGTCCTTGTTCTACTGAACTTTTTCCATTTGTTTATTCATTTCTTTTGATTAACTCCTCCTGTTTGGTTGCTGAGAGAAACAAGAAAAGGAAAAGGCAATTTGGAATCTGAAGTAGAAGTAAGATAACCTTACATTTTACCTGCCATTCATACAACATCAAACAACTGAAAATGGGGGGTTGCTGATCATTCCATTTTCGATTTTTTCTTGGCAACCAAGCAGCGAGCTTGTCGGTTAGTTTCACGATATGTGATGATAAAACAGTACTGTCGTATTACTGATTCCAACTCAAACTCAAGCACGTAGTAAGTATAGGAGTCTCATGATGCGGTCTTCTCAGAGTTTGTTGATTATTAGTAAAGCAATACCTTCCCTGTTATGGCAGTAGGTGCTTTTATGTTGATTATAGGCCATTTTCAGGGCAAAATAGTAAAGATTTTGTATGTTAACCCAACCACACACCAGCAGAAAGAAAAAATTCAACTACCAATGTGATCCTACTGGACAGGGGCGGAGCCAGGCTTTAGACTGAGCGGGGGTAAAAGTTAATTGACTTGGGGTTGTAGCCTAATGATTTAGTATTTGTTAAGTGTCAGTGGGGGTATACATTGTGTCTTGGAATCGAGTTTCCATGTTTATTGTTTACAAAGAGAACTTTTGTCAAAAAAAAAAATTCGATGAGGGCATCTGGGCATTGATTGGATCCGCATGCTTAACAAAACCTTCCATGAGGCAAGTGCAGAAGTTCAAGACAAAATTAAGAGGAGAGAATTTGAAACCGTACAAAAGAAAGTCTTTAATTTTTTTTTTTTGGGATTAATAACATTGGAGATAGAGGTCTTTTTTATAGTATAAACCTAGAGTACCTATAATTGTTCTCACCTTGTCACAGGCGTTAAGGGGTACAGTTAAACTGATGCTTTTTTTTTTTTGGTATCTTTGGTTTGATCAGCTGAAAAGGCAAATGGGTTTAAAAAAAACCCACTGTTTAAGCAGGGGTGGGTTCATCCAGATGCTTTCACTGCATACTTGCCTGTGTGACTGTGTCAGATGCAAAAGGGCTGTAAGCCTGTAACCATCAAGCAGTTCCTAAGCTTATAAATCGGGATAACGCATTGGCTCTTGAACTGGTTTTGGTATAAAAATAAGTTTCCCAAGAAGGCTACATCAACATGATTATACTAATATATACCGTATCTCTGCTTCTGATGATACTTGCCTCTGATCCGTACAAACCATGGGCTCATGTCCACTGTAATTGGGCCTCCAAAGGTACATGCTTCTGAGCCTACGAAATCGAGAGAGGTGGGACCCTTGAAAACAAGACCCCATCATCCAAGAGTTTTGGACGTGAATAATGTATTTAAAATAAAAAATCCAAAAATTATTTTAAGTTTTAATATCTGGCTTGGTGTGTAATGGAGTGAAATTAGCAGCGATGGCGGGTCGTTGTGACAGCGACATTTATGAGTTGGTCGGCGTTATGCTTGCATTTATTAATTTATAAAATTCGATTCTTTGGCGTTGTGAATGGCCCGGTCGTGAAACTTTGTTAAAGTAGTCGTTCGCGGCAATCGTAAAATGATACATCTTTCAATGGTGCGGTCGAAACTTGTAGAAATTACAAACCTTAACTGGCCGCGTAGAGAGAAAGCCGTGTTCAATTGAACTTCCCGAGCGATCATTCGATTCTTCCAACCATTTTGACGGGCCTTTTGCGCTTTGGTTCGCGACTTGCGGTCTTTTCTGCGATGAGTCTCTCTTCGATTTCCATCATTTCCTGTCTTAGAGGGGTTGGCTTAGGCTTTCAAGAGCAGGGGAAACCCCCCCCCGAAATCATCATCTTCAAAGCGTGACGGTGAAGCACCACTGAGCGACAAACTAAGCCAAACACTAATATCATTTATGTTTCAATGGTCGTCGTTGTGAACGACGGCCTTTAACAAAGCTCAATGGTCGTCATTCACAACGCCGGCAATTGGGAATTTTATAAATTCAATGTTCGGCGTTGTGAACGCCGGCCTTTGAACTTGCTAAAAATGAGTCGTTCCTGATAACAACTTTCAATGCCACTACTCCATCGGCGCTAGTTTGGGCATATTTTTTAAACTTAAAATAATTTTTGGATTTTTTATTTTAAATACATTATTCACGTCCAAAACTCAAGAAAGAGCTACTATACTATAGTTTTAGGGAATAAAACGACGTAGTTTTATTTGGTTATCGACTTCCATACTTATACTTATAACTTAATGAGTGAAACGACACAGTGTTTTATATTAATAGGGTGAAAGATCAGGCCTCAGGCCTGAGGCCTCAATTCCAATCGGACGGCTGAGATTGCGGACGTGACTTGATTAGTGCCCAAAAAGTGCTATTTTGAACCCTATTTATTCTAATTAACCCGATTTACACATTAAGGTCCTAACATTCAGGCGTCGCATTTTTGTAGCAAATTTTGCGGTTTTGCGAGCTAATCATGCCAACATTGTTAGTCGATCCAAAACGTGAAGCCGAGTGGCTTCGACATCGTAGATCGAGAGACAGAGGAAAGAAAGAAGCGAAAAGGGAAGAAATAAGAAAAAAGAGGATGCGGGATGCGGTGACGAGGAACCAATGGAGCGATGATGAGCGGTGAAGCCAAAATTACGCTCTGTTTGAATTTCGCTATCATAGCGAAAATCCGCGTACGCCATGATGTTTCTCGTTTTTGATTCAAGCGACTCGCGTTTTTGGTTTTCTCCTTTCTACCCTTATGTGTAGCTTTTTTGTTTTGGTTTGTTTTTGTAATTTCGCACACTCTGCGCTACTATATAAGCTAGAGTCAAGGTTTGTAAATATCAATCAACATCATAATAAATTTTTGGGGAGAAGCTTTCAGCTCTCCCCCGTTTCTGCTCTTCTCTGTTTCCTTTTTCTCTTATTTTCTTGTGCTAGGCGACCAGACACCCTCGAGGATGACAAGCTTGGGATGGATTTAGCAAAACCCTCCCTCCTTGAAGTAGAAGGTTGTTGGGTGCAGGATCTAGGCTGCTGGAGGTTCCCCTGTTCTTCACGCAGGTATCCACTGCCGTCACTGTGTTCCCTTTCTAACTTTAGGTTTTTATCTCCTTGAATCTCCTTGAATGGCTATTATTTGGTAAGCTTTTAGGGTTCGACGGATCTTGTGTTAGATCACTAATATTCATTAGATTACCTACATGACCCATTGAAGGGGAGTCGGAGACTTTTTCTTCAGCATCGGTGACCAGCGATGGCGATAGATGCCATTTTTCAAAGGATAAATATTTTAGGTTAGGTTTATAGGTAAATGGTCAGGTTCGGAGATAGTATATGTCATCCTCCCAGCGGAAGAAAATAATACTGAGGCCCTCGGTTGCCACTACTGATCCTAAGCCTAGTATCGATATGAGAGACTTCTTTACATTTATTTTATTTAAATTTCAGTTTGCCAACCATTACCTTTTTGTTTTTATGAAACAAAATCCAAATTTAATTCACCATTTTGACCACTCAAATCATTTATGCGAAGAAAACCCGTCGCGTGTTCTGCTGAAGCCAATTTATCTTTGCGATGGTATTCTGTGATAAGAGAAATTTATGATCTGAATTTTGTTGATTCGGATCGTATCTTTGTGGCACGAATCATGACTCACTCACATAATTCACCATGTGGAGACAAGTGTAAGGGTCTCTACCGTAATTAGCAAAAAATCTGCTGCTGTGACAACTAACAACCAACCCCCCGCAAATTGAGTTTTGGACGTGAATAATGTATTTAAAATAAAAAATCCAAAAATTATTTTAATTTTCAAAAATATGCCATTGAGTCGCGTGATGGAGTAGGTAGCGATGGCGGAGTCGTTGTGAGCAGCGGCCTTTGCTGGATTGAGCCGGCGTTGTTTGTTAAAGGCCGTCGTTTACAACGACGGCCATTGAAACATAAATGATATTAGTGTTTGACTTAGTTCGTCGTTCCTTGGGGTGAAGCCACTGTCACGCTTGAAGATGTGATGATTTTGGGGGGTTTCCCTGTTCTTGGAAAGTCGGTTTCAGCCCCTCTTAAAGACAAGGAAATGATGGAAACCGAAGAGAGACTCATCTGAGAAGAAGCGCAAGTCGTTAGAACCAAACGCGAAGGCACATCGAAATGGTTGGAAGAATGTCGATTGATGGGCTGAAGTCCCAATTGAACCACGGCTTTTCTCTCTATCACGGTACATCCAAGGTTTGTTCTTTCTACAAAAGTCAATTGCATAGTGAAAAGCATGTATCATTTTCCAGTGGCCGTCGTTGTGAGCAATGACGCTTTAACAAAGCTCGATGGTTATCATTCATGGCAAACCGATTAGAGATTTTATAAATTAAATAGCCCAGGCGTTATGAGCGCCGGCCTTTGAACTTTCTTCAAAGCGGGTGTTAACGATAATGACTTGATGCCCCTTCTTCAAATCCTTGTAATTTGGGCATATTTTTGAAACTTAAAAAAAAATTTTGGATTTTTTATTTTAAATACATTATTAACGTCCAAAACTCATCATCCAAAGCAATAGGGAGGGGACAGTGCACAGAGACGGGCAGAATGGGACGGAGCGTCTTAGAAAGAGCTACTTTTCAATCTGCCTTTGCAAATTATAGCGATGTATCATTGAGCTGGTATTTATTTTGGGAAGTGGGGTTGCTAGGTTCTTTAATATGCAATGAAACAGTTGCCATTTCTAGAGCAATTTCAAGGAGATTTAGCTTAGTTTTTCATTCAATCTTCCCATGTAATCAACCCTCATAATGATTGCTCACTATTATATAATTTCAAGCTACTTATTCATCATCATGTCTCCTCAGTTTGTTTGGTGATTCTCTCTCTCTGTCGGAAATAATCAAGGGGAATGAATTGTCAATGATCTGTATAACCTGATATGATTAAGTATTTTTAAGCTTAGTAATTGCCATTTATGTGATCATCATTCAAGTGGATTGCTGTTTGATCAATTACCTTGAATGGGCCATGAGGCCAACCAAAATTCCCACAATATGCGTTTCTACTTCATAATGCTAATAATCTTGGCTATGAAATGCAAAAATGATAGTTGTGTTCTTGAAAATTCTCATTTTGTCCTTGTTGAGTGTTTATCCAAAGTCTCACATGGTTAAGAATGACAAGACTTATAAATATGGGTAAAATTCAATTAGTATGAAACATTTTAAAGGAGAAGCCAAAAAGAAAAAAAAAAACCAAGAAGACTTAGGCCCAATATCGTGCCAAGGTGGATGGATGAGTCTATAAGATCTCCAACAAATAGTGATCAACAATCCTGAATGATGGGTTCCTCTTGACGTTGGGGGAGCCATCATTCAATCTCAATGGGATAAGATTAAGTAACTTAAGTTTTGAAAATTTTACAAATTTAAGTTATAGTCGACTAGTTCAAATTTCATTCATTTCAATGGGAGCAAACTCTGCTACTTGGGTTCAATAACCCTTCCATAAATTTTCAAAAAAATTTCAATAGAGGTAAGTCCCTCCACTGGACATTAGCTAAATCCTCCCCTGCTCCTAGACACATATTTGCTTCTTTGTTTATCAATCTCAGGATAAGGCAATGCCCAATTGATGCTTCCTCAAAAGTAAGTGTGATATATGATATCAAAGAAAAAACCAACCCTAGGAAATTGAGTGTCAAAGAAGAAAGGAACTTTACAAGTGGTCCTAGATGCATCCACCGGGCACGCATGCCTTGACTAGTATTTTTATTTAGGAGACCCTCACATCACATGTGCTACCCAAAATCAGAGTTTCATGGGGCAGCCGTAGTGCACAGTTTTGATCCTTTGTTTTCATGGTTCATTGTCATTGTCCATACTCAAGGGGAATGCATTAAGCCCTCGTGTATGGCTGGAGAAAGAATTTTCTGCTTCCTTTTTCTATCCGTAGTCGTAGTATGTGTTTTATGAACTCTAACAACAATCCACAAACAACCCCTCCAATATCCGTACCTAACCCTCACGAGAAACCACTCACTTTTAATGAGACCTTGTAAGAATCTTTTGTGACCCTTTTTTAATTTTTCATGAGATGTAATTGTCTAATTAGTTTTTATAAGTAGATTTTTAAGAGAGTTTATCGTCCGACAAGATATCACAGCTTGATTTGTAAGAAAGTCAATCAATTTCTCTCCAATTTAAATATTTGATTTTATTTAAAAATGCATAATGGACTCCATATACAAGGGAGGGTATGAAATATGATATTTGTATTAAATCCAAATATTTTTAAGAGAATTGATAGTTTAATGATTTTGAAGTGAATGGGCAATGAAAATGGGTTTTGTGATATGGCCACGTGATTGAATACTATGTATTTTAGTTATTATTATTATTATTATTATTTTTTATCTAAATTAAAAGTGAGGAGCACCGATAAATATAAAATGGTAGCGGTTGGGAGGTGGGAAAGAGTTGGTTGCTTTTGATTTCCCACGCTTAGTGTGACTTAGGATTAACTTAAAGAAAAGAAGGCTGAGTATGTTTATCTGTGTGGAGTTTTAATATAACTCAAAGCATGATTGTCTCTTTCACTTCCAAGGGAATAAGAGTTTGTTTGGTTTTGGTTATTGCTAACGCTAATCACATTGCTAACACCTAATTATTGCATCTTTATTCAGTTGGTGAACTCTTCTCTCTGTTTTTGTAGTTTGTCAACTTCTACCATACCCACCCAAACACACCATTCTGTTCCATTCGTTCACCCAGATTAAAATCATAATCATATTCATACGTTTATTAACAAATCATTGGCCACGTGTCATCATTTCTACTTATTATGAATTAATATGATTCTAATTAAAAAAATCCGAAGACTACGGGGAGGTTGAGTTATGGGAATTGGGAAGGTGAAGTGGTGACACGTGTAAGCGCGTTCGATCCATTCTGATTGTAACTGTGATTCCTGCCCACGCGCTTTGACTCATTGTTTTTCAACATGAACGGGTCATATGGGAACGTTGCAATCAGGAAAAAGCGAGTTTGGGGGTTTTTGCGAGTAGGGAATGGAATTTGTGATACTTAAATATATTTGATACAATAATAATAATTTTGAAGCTTAAACGCAAAGACTATTACGACAGTTATGCTCTCAAATCTCGCTTCAACGCCTCTCGCTTTCCTTTTCTCTCCGGCGTAGATTCTCGCCGGGGACCGTATATGGCGGTCACTTTCTAAATTATGTCACTTGTTCAAAATCATAAAAAATACAAAAAAAAAAAAAAAGGGGGGAAGGGGAACCATAACATAAAGCCTCTCTTCTAACTTCTAATTTCTAACTTCTAACTTCTATTCCCTTAAGAGTAGATTCACTCTCTCACTAAGACCAACACTCTTCGCTTTCTCCGTCCGTCTTTCTTATACTCTCTCTCTCTCTCTCTCTCTCTCTCTCTCTCTCTCTTACTTTCTCTCTCTAAAATTAGCTTGCAGGTTTTGGTGTGGTTTATGATGAGAGAGAAAATTAGGGTTTCAGAGAGCGTTTGTGAGATTCGATGATGGTTGCTGCGGTATCGACTACACCAAATCCGAAGACCTCGTCGCGAGAAGGGAGTCATCAGAACCGTACAAGGCCGCCTCTGATTCCTTCTGAGGTCGACAATGGGGTGGCTCTGCGAAGACCTAAGGGTAGAGAGGTTACTTCTCGCTATCTATCTTCTTCTAGTTCTACTTCCACTTCGTCTTCCTCTTCTTCCTCTTCTTCTTCCAGGCGCTGCGCATCTCCATTGGTTTCCAGGACCGCTCATTCCACTGCTGTTATGACGCCGATGCCCGCCCCTTCCTCCCTGATCAAGAGGTCGCACTCTGTGGAGCGGAGGCGCCCCGTGACGCCTCGTTCCAATACCTTTCATCTCAGACCTGGCAATGCTGGAGAAGTGACGACCGCTTCTAAGATGTTAATTACGTCCGCCAGGAGTTTGTCGGTTTCCTTTCAGGGGGAGTCGTTCTCGCTTCAGGTTAGTAAGACGAAGCCGACGCCTACTCCGACTAGTGTGAGGAAAGGTACACCGGAGAGGAGAAAGCCAACGCCGACAAGAGCGGATCAAACGGAGAATTCTAAACCTGTTGATCAGCATCGGTGGCCTGGGAGGTCACGGCAGGCGAATTCATTGACTAGAAGCATGGATTTTACTGGTGATAGGAAGAAATTGGGTGGATCTGGGATTGTGGCTAGGTCGTTGCAGCAATCTATGATTGATGAAAGAAATCAGACTCTGTTCGATGGGAGATTGAATTTGGATTCTGGCAATGCCGAGCTGGAAAAGGCGAATGAACTTGCTACTGCCAATTCAGTTGTTGGATCTACTGTGACATCTGATCTAGTTGCTTCTGATACAGAAAGTGTATCTTCTGGAAGCACGTCTGGAGCACAGGAGTGTGGTGGCGGAGGTGGTGGTACTCAAGGGCGGGGTGGCCCCCGGGGGATAATGGTGCCCGCAAGGTTTTGGCAAGAAACAAGTAATAGGTTGCGCCGTGCACCAGAGCCCAGCTCACCGCTGTCGAAGAGCATTGGATTAAGAACACCCGTAGTCCCATCAAAGCTCATTGCGCCTAAGAAGTTGGTAACGGACAGTCCTACGTCCTCTCCCCGGGGAATCCCACCTAGCAGGGGGCAGTCTCCTCTTCGTGGGCCTGTTAGGCCAGCATCGCCAAGTAAGCTTGTGACAACCTCTACATCTTCTCCGTTGAGGGGAATGCCCAGTCCAACTCGGGTTAGGGGTGCCATGGTTAGCTCACTGAATGGTAATTTGAGCAACCACCCATCTATTCTCAGTTTTTCTGCTGATGTACGGCGAGGTAAGATGGGGGAAAACCGGATAGTCGATGCACACTTATTGAGGCTTTTGCATAACCGCTATTTGCAATGGCGATTTATTAATGCCAGAGCGGATGCTTCCTTGTTGGCGCAAAGTATGAATGCAGAGGTGCGTCTCCTCAGACTTAGTACTTACTATTTTGGAATATGCCAACTATTTTTTCCCCTCTGTTTCAATAATGCATTTGTTCAATTCTTTTTGGTAGCCAATGCATGAGATAGTATGGTGTATTATTTGTTTGCAAGTCTTGACCCTTAGTTGCTTTTCTGTCTTGGCCCTTTATGAGGACCTGTGAATGTAATCTTGGTTACCTAGGTGGTTTGTTTATAGGGGATGATTCATGCACTGTTGAGTGTAAGGTTGTTGGTTAAAGTAGCATCAATATTGAAAATGTTAATGAGGAGGATTGTATGTGCATAAAAGAAAAGCCTATTAAAAAGAAAGTTTGATAACTTACTTCACGACTAACCTTTTTTTTCTTCTTATCTAAAATTGTTGTTGAGAGAAAATTAATCCAATGGTGAAAAAGAAGTGGATGGAGAAAAACTGGAAGAGAAAACATTATTAATGCAATATATAAGATGTGAAAATTTTTTTGTTCCCTACTTGACATAATTATATTGAAATTTCCACATGAATTGAGCTTAATATCTAGTTCTAAATAAATTTAGCAGCATCAAAATGAACTCCATAATTGTCTGGAATTCAAGAAATTAAAAAAGTGCCTGTTGGGGTTCACCTTATGTTATACTCTCATGGAAGGATCTTCATTAGTATATTTATCATCTTGCTTGCTTATTGACAAATAATAATAATAATAATAACAAGAAAAAAAAGGCTAAGAAATTATGAGTTGGGGCATTTGGACTTCTTACCTGTGAAGCTTCTTATTTTCTGAATGGTAGTCAATGCCATTCTCATCAACTGGATGTTGGTCTTGGCTAGCTCTTTGATCATATGTGACCTTCCTATTCCAAAGCTGGTGGCATACTGTGACCTTTATAATTCTTTAAACCCCTGAAAATAGGTGCATGAGGATAGGTAATTTCTTTTAATTTAAAGGATTACCATCTAACAAATAAAGTTGGATAGCTATATCTCATTTTCATGTTTCTCTACTTTCATGTACCGGTTGTAACAAATTTTTGGGACTGCCATGTGATGTTAGCACTTGATGTTGCTCTTAGCGTATTTTTCTTTAAAGAGTGGGAACAAAATTTTTTGTTGCTTTAATGGTGTGAAAAATAAGAGGTTAAGATTTTTGTTTTATGTTTTCTGTGGAAAATTTCAATTTTATTAAAACACTTAACAAAAGGGTTCACAAAAGCATACATGGTGTGCTGTCTGATCAAAAAAAAAAAAAACATACAAGGCGTGCAGAAGGCACCAAAGGCCAAACAGGGTTCAGGGATACACAAAAATGGGCAGCTTTGTCTCACTTGAGAATGAGAGATATGGATCTCAAATGCTAAGCAATCACATGGTGGTCAGATATAGATAGCAAATGCTAAGCAATCATGGTTTTCCAAAACATAAACACATGCATAGCATCTTCTGCAATTTTTGTAGGTAGTGCACAACTTTCAAGTTGTTACAATGTTACTTGCTCCAAACTTGGTTAGTAATGAAAACTCGTTAAGTTCCTGGAATGGAATTTGGTTTGATTCACAATCGATGTTGAGAGCAACCCCCTCCTACCCTGTGAGGGAGAAAAAAAAGACATGAGTAACTAGAAGAGAAGTAAGTTTAAGAGTACCACTTGGGTTCTGGCTGAAATGATGATAATCATGATTTGTTATTTGTGGTCTTTAGATATTTGTTAACCGATCTTGGTACCTTCTGATCTTTTGTATTACATTTTTACATGGCTACATTAAAGCTCCTTGCAAGACTGATATAAAGAGGGTTTCTAATTTTCTTTTGTAAAATCTTTTTTTTTTAAGTATAGAATTCTTCTCCTGCAAATAATGTGTTAGAAGATCCTTATTTGAAGGGATCAAAATATGACAAGATGAGAAGAAAGAGAAAATTTTGTTTTCTATTTTATTGTTAGACCCGTTTAAAAATTATTATCAGATATGGTTTTCATATATTTTTTTTCTTTTACATGCCACTTATGATTATAAATGTTATTAGGTTTTCTAAGTTCTACTGTAGACATATTAAGTTTTGAAACATAACAACTAACATGCAATGTTAATGATTTTTTCCCACATGTTAATGATGTCATTACCTTCTCAGGTACACCACATACTCATGTCCTGATTAATAAGAGTTTTGTTTTCTTTTTTTAATCTGAATTTTCTTGTTGACATCAGAAAAGCCTGTATAATGCATGGGTGGCTACTGTGGATCTGCGTGATTCTGTCAGGGACAAAAGGAGGATGTTGCAACTAATGAGGCAAAAGTTGAAGCTAACATCTATCCTCAAGGGGCAAGTAAGATTCAGCTCTAAACTTCGTTCAGGTTATGCACCTCGTAGACATGCTGCATCCATTCACCCACACATCCATACACCTACACACACACCGGGTACAAAAGAAAGATTTCTATTTTTTTTCCTTTTTTTTCTTTTAAGGTAAAATATGAGAATATTATAAAAGTTCTTCGAAGAATTTGTATCCCAAAAGAAAGGATCCATAGGGCCTGATCTGTGGAATAAGAAATTCATATCCATGTTTATAAATACGAGGCAAGAATGTGGAGAATACACAATTATTCAACGGAGAGATTCATTATGTTTGTTATGATACCATAGCTAAATTGGAGTGGGTATCATAAATCATTTTCACATCTATTTGTGATAAACATGGAATATTAAGTTGCATGCTTTATTCATAAAGAGGTTTTGTTACAGTTCATCTGTTATGCACACGCTAAATTGATTAACTTGATGAATGCAGATCACGTATTTGGATGAGTGGGGTCCTATGGACAGGGATCACTCAAATTCTCTGTCCGGGGCCATTGAAGCTTTGAAGGCCAGCACTCTCCGCCTTCCTGTTGTTAGTGGAGCAAGGGTATATATATATAGCATTGTTTTATCTTTATTTTTTATATGTTATGTGACATTTTAGTTGCCCAACATCCATAATTTTTTGGATGTAATTTATTCAGCAGTTTGGCTACCCATTTCTTATTTTTTGGCTACCTCTTTCCTCAGGCAGACATCCAAAATTTGAAGGATGCAATTTGTTCGGCAGTTGATGTGATGCAGGCAATGGCATCCTCAATATGTTCTTTGTTATCAAAGGTGATCTCTTTTTTCTTTTGACTCTCATGTCTTGTCTGTTACTGTTATTTTTTATAATCTTGATTTACTTATTCATTTCTTGGCAAAAATTCTGCTAATTTCATGGCATGTTATTTACATGATGAAGTTTAGTTCATGGATTTTTAGCAGCTTAATAGGGAATTGGTATTATTGTCTATCTTTGGAAATATTTTGTTGCTAAATGCCGTAAATTTCAGAAGCAAGAAAGAATAATTGAAATAAAATATATTATTATCTGGAACAGAAAGTACTTTTTAGGAGTTTTGGTAATAGATTTTATTTTTTTTGATAGGCAAATAAAATCATTATATTAAAAAAGGGAAAGCCACAACCGGGCACCCCACAAGTACACTAGAAGTATACAAGACAACCCAATGCACGAACTACATAGAACCCAACACTCCTCTTAAAAAAGAGAGATTCACGCCAGAATCATAGTAGTCCATTCACTAAACGATCTTTTATAAAAAGGTTTTCAGCCTATCTAACGAGAACTGCATATCCTCAAAAACCACTTTGTTTCTCTCGATCCATATTGCCCAAAGCAAGCACAAAGGAGCTACTCTCCACAACTTTGCTTCCTTTTTCTTGAGAGGGAGCCATACCCCACTTCCATTAGAGCTCTTGACTATGTAGGGACAAACCCATCCGCCTCGCACAAGGAGAATAGTAAACTATAATTCCCAAAACCTTAGCAATGAATCAAGAGGTGCTCCATCTTCTTCCTTTTGCCCACAAAAAGGACACTCACTAAAGAAGAGAGTAGCCTCTGCTTTTGAGTTGATCCATAGTCAAAATCTTCCCACCACACCTCTCCCACACAAAACCCCAATCTCAGGCTAAATGGGATTCTTAAATCATCTTAATTGCACAAGGTTCCGCCCGATATCCAAAACGTCAGAGTCTAGGACTTACAGAAAATACCATCCTTCGCCCATTCCACCATATTCTATCACCCTCAGGAGTCGACTTCTGCTTTTGGTACCAACAAGAACTATAAATCTTGTGCCTCCTCTAATTCCCAATCAAGAAAAGTCTCTCAAATCTAAAATTCACCCCACCTCCATCTCCCGTGATTTCCCACAAAACCGCCGCCATATCCCCTTTTGATCTAGCCACCTCATAGAGAGAAGGGAAAGAGGAGCAAAGAGGGATTTCACCGCACCCGACATCCTCCCAAAATCTGACTTTGCGCCCATTTCCCATTACAAAAGAACAATTCTGCCTTATCTGAAACGCTTCTTTGCCGATATCCTTCCAAAGGCCAACCCCATAGCTGCCTCTCGGCGTGTTAGAGAACCAACCCCCCTCTTTCATACCATATTTCAAAACAATAATATTCCTCCAAATTGAATTTTCCTCCATAGCAAATCTCCAAGTCCATTTTCCTAATAAGGCCTTGTTGAAATTTGAAAGGTTACGAATATCGAGCCCTCCTTTCACTTTGCTCGAACAAACAATGACTAAACAACCCCAGGATAGAAAGGGTGGCAAAAGACTAAGCAAGAAATTGATGGTACCCAACTCAAACAGTCTTTGGACCACGTAGAAAAAAATGAGAAATATCTTCAAACATTGAACAAATCCTCCATCCCACCAAATAGCCTACCATTATGTGGTTGCCAAGTAGTTCAACCTTTGGTTCACATTTAATGAGTGAAATATTACTTGCATCACTGTTGAAGCTTTCAGCTACTGAAGATTTTTCTGTTGGAGTTTAATGTGCTTTTCGAATGGCTGGATTTTACAAAGACCTTTTAAAACCTATTTCAGTTTCTGATTTCTTCTGTGTAGAAACTGAACCCTAATTGTTGGAGGATTTCAAGAGCTTAGGATTTATCCTTTACTTAAAAAAAATGAATTTCAAGAGGTTGGGAGGTTAGATGTTTTGTATGATTAGAATGTCAGAGAGCTGCAGCCATTTGTTAGGTTTCAAAACCATAGCATATATGTTATGACTTGTGAGCATGTTAAAAGAATGATTCACATAGCCAACAAAGTAGATCGGTGGAAAATCTAGTGAATGGTTTTTATATCTTCCAAAGAAAAGAAATATTATTCCAGTTTATATTGGAAATTTTAGATCTAGAATTTGTGTGATGACCTTGCAAAGTGCATATCTTAGATCCCCATTAGCTAGGAAGCACGGACACGGCCACGGGGATACGACATAGCGGGATACGGGGACATGACAAATTCCAAAAACCTATGACACGGATACGGCAAGGACACGACATAATAAAATAATAAAAAAATAATTATCCTTACAAATATTATCCTTAAAAAGCTATTTAGACTAATGTCATGTTTAAACACTGCTTCATAAATATTCAAATACTAAATATTATTTTAAGTAATACTAAAATTAATTGAGTTATTACATATGATTTTTTTTTTTTGATGAATGTAATTAGTATATGATATTTAAAAAAGCCATTTAATTAAAAGATTTTTTTAATTTTTAGCCCTAATCTATATAGTTGTGAAAAAAAACCTGATTTTGAATATTTAATTTAATAACTATGATCATTATCCGAAATTCATGTTTTAATTTGATTCTAAATAAGGTTTGAATATTTGGAATAATTTTTCATCAGAACTCGATCTTCATTTCGTAATAAATATGAATTTTTTTGACAACTAAATATGAATAATGTCTTTAATACATGTATTTTGCTTAATTTGTCATTTTGACTTTTTAAAATATTTTCATCAAATTTTATATAATTTTTCAAGTAATTAATATTTCAGAAAATATCCATCGATATTTGGGGCAAGTGCCAAAGTGAAGAAAATAGACAAATAAATTCAAAAGGTTATGATTTTTTAAGAATTAGGACTGGATTGCAATGTGCTATGATTTTTTAAGAATTAGGACTGGATTGCAATGTGCTTTGTGAATGTTCGCCCATAATTTAAAAAAAAAAAAAAACCCGAAGAAAAAAACCCATGAAATATGTCCAGTCCTATCCTGGCCATGTCCCAGCCTTGTCTAAAGCCTTTGACTTCTCATTTGGTCAACGACACGTATCCAACGCGTGCTCGACACTCGGACACTTCACCCTGTAGGCTTGTTCGTGCTTCCTTGCCCATTAGTGCTACTTCTTTTTCTTCTGTAACTCACTTTGAATATCTTATTTGGAGAGGTTTATTAAGATTCCCTACCCCTACCCCCCAAATTGCATTTTTTTTTTTTTGATCTATGAAAAGCAAAAGATAAATGTGTATATATGAAAAATATATTACAGCTCCAAAGGTTACAAAAGAAGGATGCAAGGAAATACCAACTTCCTCTCACCTATACCCCATCCAAGACAAAAACCCCACCAACGAATCTAAGTTATCAACACTATACAACTAGCCCACTTCCACCACAAGGAAAACAAAAATGATTTCGACCAGAGCGAGGGGGCTTCATTCTCGAAACCACCCTATTCCTTTCCATCCACAAATACCAAATACAGCAGTGAGCCGCCAACCGGGAACCCTCTCCGTTTTTTTTTTCCATTAATTAACACTAATATTGCTGAGAAGTCGACGAACTCGACCGAGGAAACCCAGCGAAACCAAGAATAGCCAAAAGAAGATCCCATAATATCTCGCTCTCGAATGGATAAGAAGTGGTCTATTGTTTCCTCATTCTCTTCACATAAACAAGACTGCTTACTGTGGAATCCCCTCCCTTTAGTCGGTCCGTAGTAAGCACTCCACCCAGAAGCTTCCTAAGCAAAAAGCCCAATTGGGGATCATTGTTCCAGATGGATTGCCAAGGGAAGTCTCAGAGAAGAGAATACTCAAATTAATGCGAAGTATAAAGACTAACTGAAACCATTAGTCAAAGTCTCCTTAATAACAACCGATCCTCTGAAAGGGCCTAATTTTTTGTTGCAAGGGTGAAGTGAAGGAACCTTCCACCTCTTTCCACCTCCCATTAAGAGAGGTCTAAGAAAGACTGGGACCAAACCCCATCCTTCCTTGGATGTAATCCCAAACATTCGCCACCCTAGCTTCTTTATGAGCTTCAAAATTGAACAAGGTGGGAAGGCATTGCACAAATATTTAGCCATCAAGCACTGGTGGTCCTTCCAAAAGCTCAGCCTCCTACCATTTCCAAGATAAACTGTGAATTTTAGGCGCGGCCATTCTTTCTCGAAGGCCTTCCATGTCGCACCAAAGCCCCGATATCCCCAGAGTTCCAACCCCCAACTTCCCACCGAACTTGCGCCGATCACCGGGCCTCTAGAGGAGTCCCTCCATTAGCAAACCGCCAACACCACTCGCAGTGCCAATGCCGATTCATCATGAAAGGCCCTCACCCCTAACCCGCCCTCTATTTCCTTTTTTCTTGACAAACAAGATTCCACTGGACTGTGAGGTTTACCTCTGGGATGCCACCACCCTCTAAAGGAAGTCTCTCGAATCTTTTCCAAATTCTAGCCTAAACAATTTTTGGCATTCGAATGTAGAGAGGAAGTAAATAGGAAGGTTAGACAAAAGGTACTTCGAATGAGTGGTAAGTCTCCCACCCTTGAGATATATTGTCTTTCCGGTGAGGACAATCTATTTCTAAATCTTCTTCAATAGGAATCAACTCCCAATGCCCCTCGTGAGGAGCTCCAAGGATACCTTAAGTACTTAGTGGGAGGGAACCAACCCCACAACCAAGGTCACCGCAACACCCACGTTGTCCACCCTACCCAAAGCGGGATAATCTCGCCTTGTTCAAAGCTAATTTTCAAACCCGAGAAGGCTTTTAAACCACATTATACTGTCCATCTCAAATACATCAACTGCTCCGATTAAGTTTCCCCACAAAAATGATAGTATCATCACAGATAAAAGATGAGAAACGACAGTCTCCCACCATCTCTACTCCCAAACTCAGATCTCAAATAAAATTGCCTTCCACCGCTCTCTTTGAAGCGCACAACCTAGGGACTTCCATACCGACATAACAAACAAATGTGGCGATAAAGGATCCCCTTGTCTCAGCCTGAACTTCGGAAGAACCCCGGCGGAGAACCATTAATCATGACCGAAAATCAATGCGGGAGACGCACCGCTTAATCCATCTAATCCATTTGTAACCAAACCCCATTCTCTCTAGCATTTGCATCGTAAAGTCCCACCATGATCGTAGCCTTTTCAATGTCTAACTTTATAAAGATCCCTTTCTCTTTCCCTCTTAATTATCACAAACTTCATTAGCTATTAGCACTACACAAGAAATCTTCCTTCTACTTAACGCATTCTCGAGACTCGGGAAATAACTAACCCCAAACCCTTTAATCATTGGCCAACACTTTCGATAAAATTTTATAAAGACTACCCACTAAACTGATGGGTCTTAGGTCCTTTAGATCCTCAACAGTTCTTCCCTTGGGAACCAGAACCAAGAAAGTAGCATTCAGGCTTTTCACAAACGGATCATTTTGGAAGAATTCCCTAAAAAAACCCATAACCTCCTCTTTCACGGAATCCCAACTGAAAGACCAGAAAGCTAATGGAAAGCCATCAGGCTGTGGGCTTCATCATCATTAAGCCTGTGAGATCGCCGCTAGGATTTCCTCCTCTGTGAACATTTCTTCCAACTTAGCAAATTGATCTTCGCCAATCAAATTAAAATAGAGGTCCGGAAAGGCAACCTGAATTGATCAATGAGAGGAGACTGGAAAGCACCAACCGGCCTTCTTTAACCTCAACCTCCTTGACCAATCTTCTACCATTGATTAGATGCTGGTATTAATTCCTCCTCTATGAGAATTGGCCATTCTTTGAAGAGCCATGTTTGTCTCCTTCTTTATTAAATTTCTTTTGATTCTGTCCTCCACGAGACCTCTTCCAGATCAACCCACTCCTTTTAATTATCTCTTGCCTTCTCCTCTCTCTCTGTATGAGATAACACTTATCTTTTATTTCGTCCCAAAAATCTTCTCGAGAGCATCCTTTTTTTAACTCCACTTTGTCGAAAACCTCTTTATTCCAAATCTTCAAAAATACCTTTGGGTATTTAATTTGACGAATAAAGCGAAGGAACCAGAAAAATGAAGGCTTTGCCACCAACCTCTAAGAAGATCCTTAAAGCCTTCAAACTTCAACCACAAATTGCATTTGTACTTTGTATATCCCTTCATTACTCTCTTTTTGGGATGGTCTTTGGCGGGATGTTATTAGCTCGAAGTTTGGAGAGGAGAGGGGGTTTGGTGTTCTCGTGCTTTTCGAGGTGCTTATGGTTGCGAGGCCTGGAAGGAGATTAGAAAGGAATGCGAGACTGTCGTCTCACACGCGATCTTTTCTTTGGGGAATGGCAGAAGGTTACGCTTCTAGAAGGATATTTGGTGTGGCGAGGTGGCTTTATGTGAAGCTTTCCTCTCTTTGTTTGAGTTGGCAACCAATAAAGAGTCCTAGTGGTAGATGTTTAGGAGGTTACAGGGGAGAATGGGGGGTTGGTCCCCATGCTTTTCCAGGCTTTTTAATGATTGGGAAGTGGAAGAGGTTCAAAGATTCCTCCATGCGATCCAAGTTAAGAGAGTGCACCCTAATCAAGAAGACTTGATGCTTTCAAAGGAGACCAAAGATGGGTGTTTCTTAGTAAAGTGGTTCTATGGGGTTTTGGATTGGTTAGATGCTGTTTTGTTTTCCCTCAGTGTGTCATTTGGAATTCTTGGATTCCTACTAAGGTGGGTTTTTTTTTTCTTGGAAAGCCTCTTGGGGAAAGTGCTAATCCTGGATCATCTTAAAAAGAGAGGAAGCCTAGCCAACATGTGTTTTCTCTATGAAGAGAAGGAAGAGTCGATTGACCACTACTTGTTCACTGCTCAAAGTCTAGAGTGTTGTAGGATCTTCTCTTAGCCATAGTTAGTGTTAGTTGGGCTTTCCCCAAGTCGGTTAGGGAAACCCTTATCTCTTGGTGCGGGGCTTTTGTTGGGAAGAGACGCAAGAAAGCTTGGATGGCAGCCCCTTTGCATTTTTTGGACTATTTGGCTTGAAAGAAATAGTATTGCTTTTGATAACAAAGAATTTTCTATGCCAAGGATGAAGTCTTCTTTTGTCTACCACTTATGGTCTTGGACAAATTTGTATATGGTGGATGAGCCTAGTTCTTTGGTTGATTTTTTGACTTGGTTGAGTTGTAAATGAGGTTGGTGGGTATAGTTGTGGGTTGGTGGGTATAGTTGTCTTCTTTCCTTTTTCTTTTTCTCTTGCCCTTTGGGGACCCTATTGTATACTCCCTGCCTAGGGGTCCTGTCCATGGACGCTCTTTTTTTGATGAATATATTTGCTTTTACCCATCTAAAAATATCCCTTCATTACCCGTCCTTGAGGTGTGGCTCAAGTGGCATGGGGTTAGGGTATAGTTGTGTGGGTATACGAGTGCTTTGTTTCATTCTTCTCAAAAGTATCTTTGAATATCTGAAGTGCAGCCACCTTGAGGTGCAGTAGAAGGAGCTTACTTGTCTGTTGGCTTCGTTCAAGCTTTCTTTTAGGCCAACAGAGAAGTAATAGTGAAAATTGCTGACGCAATAGCTGATTCTGCATCTACCATCATTCTACAAATTGCAAGGAAATTTTTTTTTTTTTTTTTTTTAATAAGCAAAGAGGCATATATTGATTAAAGAGAGATGCCAAAAAAGAGCGCCCTGAAGTATACAGGAAATATACAACTAGACAAAACGCCAAAAAAAAGCAACCAATGCCCAAATGAAACAAAAGCCCTAAAGCCCCTCAAATGATCCTAATCAACTGATCCTAACCAATCCGCAAAATCTACAACATAGGAGTTGAATGTCAACAAACTAACAAGAAAACATTTTTCATGTCTGTTATTTTTGAAATAGTTAATGAGCATGATTTCAAATTGGTTTATGGTAGTATTGAGAATTGAAAACTCTTATGACATTGACGTACTCAGTACCAAGTTTTTATAGTTGCTATATCATAACATATTCAAATTCTAGCTTATTAAATAAGAATTTATTTTTATTTTTAAAAATAGAAAGTGATTTAAAAAAAGGTGATAAATAATAAATCAATAACCTTTTGAAGATAAACTATTTTTAAATTCTAGATTCCTTTTTTCCCCCCTTTTCAATTACCTTTCAGTTTTCTTCATATCGAAGTCATAAAGTTAACCTAGTCAAGTAATTTATATCCATATTGGAACCCAAGCCTTGATCACTCATTTGTCAACTTGGGACTCAAACTCCTTTTAGCCATAACTGTGACCATAAGAACAACTTACATATGGGTATCAGCCAATACTTTAAATCATCTAGGTTAGTGCTTACATGTTAGGAATTGTTTGCTGAGGGGGGTAGGGTGGGAGCGTTTTGATTGGGTTTGTTTTGCCAGGCACCAAATTGTGTGGTGTGTGGTGTTTCTCTTTTGGGTGTAACTTGGGTGCTTTTGCAGAATGTGTTGTTACGTTGGTACTGATGTTTTCTAGGAAAGACTAGCAGGATGGTTGGGAAAATCGGCTCGCCTGTGTATGGTTTGGACAATCTGGAAAAAGGGTAACGGAAGGCTTTTGATGGTCTAAATCAGCCTTTTATTCCTGTGGAAAAACCCTTTTCTCAGAACTCTGCTTTTATGGTCTAAGGTGACGGATGCCTATTTCCCCTTGCTTGGTTTCATGAATAGACTAGGGTTATGTTAATCCAAGAGACTTTTTTACCTTCTTTATTTTATGAGAAAAAAATAGTAATTGTTCCATGATACGCAGTGTTCGCAACCCTATTATTAAGTGGATTCCTGAAACAGCGGAGCTCCATATTACTTGTGAAATTTCCAACTTTTACCTGAATTTTTATCAAAAAGTATTCCATATTGTTTGATGTTTAGTTTATTCAGTTCGTTGCTTCTCCTGCTCCTGAGGGTTTTAAAAAAAAAAGCTTCAATGTTGGTTACAAATGTCAAATTTGTTACTACTATACTTGGCGATA
Organism: Tetrastigma voinierianum; assembly: GCA_016808115.1. Taxonomy (NCBI): domain Eukaryota; kingdom Viridiplantae; phylum Streptophyta; class Magnoliopsida; order Vitales; family Vitaceae; genus Tetrastigma; species Tetrastigma voinierianum. The sequence goes on from JAEQBH010000576.1 coordinate 1,925,211, forward strand.
ACCTCACCTTCTCTATCAAAGTCAAGTAGTCTTATCTTAACAGTATGAGTCATTGAAACATGAAATTACAAGGATTTCCATGTTGACCTTGTCTTGTGCACTTTCAATGCTTATCATGTACAGAAGAAACTTTACAGTTTAATTGCTCATCAAGAAGGTGCTTACAGTTTGATTCACATTGAAATGTTTGCTAGAGTTTCTGTTTGTGTATCCTGGTTTGGATGCAAAAGTTTACTGCTGGTAGAAAATGCATTGATTCATATGTTACCAACTTTTTAGAGTTTGTCTAAGATGCATATAAACCTTGTCTAAGAAACATATAAACCTATATAATTTGAAGACTTCTGTTCGCAATATTGATCATTCATGTTTCTAAAACTGTTCACCATTAATAGGTGGAGGAGGTGAACTCCTCGGTGGCTGAACTTGCAAATACTTCTGCAAAAGAGCGTGGTTGTCTTGATCAGTGCAGAGATCTCTTATCAACACTAGCAGCCATGCAGGTAAGGCGGGTCCAGGGTTTTCTTCTTCTTCTCCTCATTTATTTATTGGCTTTGGGGTTGGTAAAGAAGTCCATTTCATCTTTGTTCTATCTTTTAAATATGCTTACCATATCCTTTACAGCCTAAATTAGTGAAGATATTTGCACATGGATTCAGTTCTCCAACATATTTTAGCTCTCCTTTTGGGCCGAAATTTTCATGTTTATGTTGATATGGATTCATGTTGAACTGACAAAATTTACAAAACCAGGTGACAGATTGTAGTCTGAGAACTCATATATTACAACTAAGTCGCGTACCTTCAAGCCTGACAACAAAAGTGTAAAGCTCATGTCATTTGACTGCATACATTACATGCTAACATCACGTCAAAAGCCTTTTTTATCTTAAGCCCCGCCAAACAGGAGGTAATGACAGAATCGAGTGATCAATTGTGGCTTGTATGAAGCAGAAGAGTGCTCATTTTAGAATTGGCCGGGATACAAAATGGCTGGAAATCACCTTTCTCATTCAAATTAGATTGTATACAGGTCCTTTCTCTATAGGCTTAGAAAGCATTTGTAAATATGTGTAATGATGTTTCCAATTCCCCATCATTAAATAGTATCTTTCCCCTTTTTTTTTGGGTATTAATTCATTTGATCTATTTTTGTCAATGGTAGTTACTAGAGATGCTTCTTAATATTGTGGAGCTCTTGACAAAGGCTTAATCTGGCCTTCTTTTTACTGCGTTCCTACAGAGATGTATTAGATTCTTGGTTGCATTGTCTGCATATCCAAAGGAGGCTTGCAGAGCATCACCACATCCCTGTTGAGGATTCAGGATGTTAATCGAATTTGGTTTAGTTGTACTCATTGTGTAAACATTTGTGGGCCAGGATTTATGTGATTGAATTAGAAAAGAGCTGATATTGGGATATGGTAAATTGTATGGATGGTGACTCATATAGGGATATGATATGTGGTCCCGGCCGATCCCCTTTTTTGGTTGGGGGGGGCTGGGGGTGAGTTTAACAGTTTTTGAGAATCTATAACAAGACAGATATGGTTGGGGTTGAGATTTTTAAGGTTCTAATGTGGATGGGCCTATGAATACGAGTCAGTGCGGTGGGAAAATTGTCAATGTTAAGACCAAATTGGAATGTGGGAACCATTATTGCTAGAATACGGATGGACTACAATCACCAAAATGGAAAACCCGCCGAATGGTTTCTGTTGGACCCATTCGTTTTCCAAATGTACATTGATCTAAGCATACGGAAGAATGACGAACTGAGACAGCTGAAATAGCTGGATATTATATGATAGTGGTGGTGGCAACTGGCAAGGGAGGGGAGGGAGGAGTGGTGTGTATTTGGTGATTTAATTTGAGTGAAAGTGGAAAGGAGGCGGGTGGTGGGAGCCCACAGCCCCAGATGCGGCGAGACGTATGACAGCGAATCTGAAGGGTAAAATTTCAACTGTCCTATGGACGGCTATCTTTTTCCAAATGGGAAATGAGAAAAGAAACCTAGATGAGGGAGTAGGGGGGGTGTAGGTGGGGTAGGGTTGATGCCGTGGATCCCACTTCCAATGGAGGAGGATTTTAGGGAGGAAGCTGACGTGCCTCCCACCATTTTTTGCTTTCTTAGGTCCCACCCGGCCACGCCGACCCTTCCGTCCTCTCTCTCTTTTCAATTTAATTCACCCCCTCCTCCCTCCGAGAGTCAGTTCTCATCTCCATTGGATTGTACTGCTTCCCTTCCTTGCTCCTGTTTTGGCTAACCATCCCCAATGATGATATCACTATTGACTCAACATGCTTTTCTTGTGATTTTTTTTTTTTTTTTTTTGGTGGAACCAGCAAAACTTTTCTGTTTCAAAAAGTGGAGTGCCCTCTACCGACTTCTGTCTCTCATTTCTGCCTCCCAATTCCGAGTAACTTCGACCCTATTTCCCCTGCTTCACGAATGCATAATAGCGTCATCATGTTAAATATTTTACCCCCCTCACCTTCAAAACTTTTCACTCACATGGGAGGTGTGCTGGACCATAATTACTTTATTTCTTTTTAATGATCAGAGATTCTTTTTAGTTAATGTGAAAACGGTCAATTTAATTAAGTTTAAGGATGTATAAGGTTAAAAAAGAGTGGCTCGGACGGTGTCTGAAAATTGGGTTGGAAGACTCATAATCCATCCCTAAAATATCAATTAAGGAAAAACCTAAATCTTTGGGTATTCCAACCCACTCCACTCCTCCAAATTAAAAAAAGAAAAAAGAAAGAAAAAAAAGGTATGATTAAACCCAGAATGCGCCCTTTCCTTTTCTGTAGACCATGTCAATTCATTTGTTATTGACTTTGATAAACAAAGAAAGGGCATAGAGATGCTCAAATCCCATTGGTGCCTGAACACCTGTTACTTGTCACACTTTCACATGCATATTTTACATATCTTAATGTGCTCTCATGAGAACCACCGTGATTCGCGGTAAATATTCTGCCCGTTCGTACATATACTATCAAATAAACTCCCCAACGAGAAAATTAATATTGCATGTGAGTTTGTTATTTCCTTTCCTTTTCTCTTTTTAGTGAACTAGAAATTGCTGCATGCGTATGAACTGGATTCCAAATTCCAACGATATATTGATTTTAGGGAAATATCATTTGGGACCTTTGTTTTTTAGAAGAAAAACTTGTAATTTTTACTACCCTCCTAGTCCTAGCTTATATATTTTAACTGAAAATTTATATATATATTTTAAAGAATGAAGCATTAGGAAAGACAGTAATAAGTGAAAGAGGGTGGTCTGAACCATGCAAGCGTCCAGGTGGGTTTACAGGTACGTGTGGAATGATGAATGATGTTGGAGAATGGAGAGTGGCGCAGTGGAACCGTTGGTCACCCGCTTCTAAAAGTAAAGTACGGTTCCGGACAACTCTCATGGTGCCTTTCCCACCTACTCACTAACTATTTTCTGCCCCAAAAAAGTCTAACTATTCCAACCCACGCCCATAACCACCTCCTCCTCCTCATTCCGATCATGCAATATGCTTCAAATTTTCCCCCAATTTTTATTCATCTCAAAAAAGGAAAAAAAAAACAAAAAAACAAAAAACAAGATCTTTTACATTAAGACAACTCACTGAGTCCTAACTCGCCGGCGACTTCGGCACCAAAACCTCCACTCAGGTAAAAAGGTTGAGAAGCTTACGCTCTTGGCATCCAAACATGTTGCTACTGTCGTCACCGCTTCCGTCGTAGCTCATCGTTCCCGATGATCCTTCGGAACAGAAAGAAATAACCGATCTCTTTCCTCTTCCGCCGTTGATCTTGTTCGAGAAGCGGGGCGTCGCGGAGATTCCGAGGCGAGAAGGTTCTGTGAGGGTCTCAATTCTTTTGGCTTCGTCGGAGGCATTGTCATACATGAACGGTTTCGACAGCGAGTATGCGTCACGTAGCTTCCATGCTTCAGTACAGAACGCTTCAGAAGCTTCGCCGAAAGCCGGTTTGATCTGCCCGGCCGGAATTCCGGGAATCGGTCGCAAGGTTCCACCGGCGAGAACCGTGTCCACCGCTGCCTGGCACACGTGCCAATTACCAGTCCAGAGAAGGCCGACGGCGCCGTTCACTGGATTCACCGTGCGCCCGCAAGCTTCAAACAAAAGAGACTGAAACAGAGCTGAAAGAAACCGCGCATATATGAACAACGACAACAACAACAACAGGAAATAAAAAACAAAAAACAAAAAGAAAGCATCTTTTATAAAACATTTTTTTCTAAAAAGATAAAGAAGAAAAAGGAAAGATTGGAAAAGGGTACCAGGCCTCTTGTTCTCGGGGACGGCAGAAATGAAGGACATGAGATCGCTCCGGCCGAAGAACTTAGAGACGAACAAGGTGGCGTAGCCTTGAGCCTCAGGATTCTCGATCCATTGAAGGCACGTTCTGAGAATGCATGAGTCGCTGCAACCCTTTCGAAGAACGCGGCAGCCGTTGCAACTCATCTCCCCTGACCGTCAGATCTCTTCCTCCAGGCCCCCAGATTTCCGATCCGACGGTCGTAGTAGGAGATGTGTTTCTTGAGCTGGAAGCAAGGGAGAAAGTGGGGAAGGGAGAGTGAGGCTTGGAGGACGTTAAGAGAGATAGAGACAGAGAGAGAGGGAGAGAGAGAGAGAGAGAGGGGATAGTGGCCAGTGGTGGTGGGGTTAGGTTAAAAGGTAACCATGGTTAGGTTGATTTTGATTGACGGTGGAGTCTATGCTGGTGGTGGTGGTGGTGGAATATCTTCCGAACTCTGGGCACGAGCGGCTCCGTGTTTTCGCGGCCATCTCGTCTTCTAATCTCCACCATTGGATTTCGCATGCGGTTGCTTTTCAAGTTTTGTCTTTTTCTACTTTTTTGGGCAAGGATATGATTATCTCACTAACTCTTCCCTTTTTTTAATTTTCTTTCTCATTTATTCCTCTTCTGTTCAATTCTTCTCATCCACTCTCACGTACCATATATATTTACATGTTCTCTAATATTCTGAGTATTGATCAGGAGCATACACTTATCTTACTCACCCTCTATTTATTATGCTTAAAATCTGTCAACTATGTCATTTGAGTGGGTACCCACTTCACACTAAGATCTGCTTACCTTAGACTCATTTCATTTCATTGTTCATTTCATCTTTCCTGTAAATCCACTCAACTTTAGTTTCTTTCTCTTAGCTAGCTCATGCTATGATCATCATCCATTTTCCTCATTTTACGTCAAGGTTCACACAAGAAGGAATAAACCGGAATCTACTACCCATTATGATGTGAATCGTGAAATAATAATGATAAGAATCAAAAGAAAAAAAAAGAAGAAGAATACACATAAAATTTTATGTGGTTTGATAATATGCCTATATATATGGAAATGGAGGTTTGAATTTTTCAGTATCATAAAAATAAGATTACATAAAAAAAAGTATTTATAATAATCATGAATATTATAAAATTATAAAAACATCCTTATACCTTAAAAGGGACATGCCATAACACACTACCTGGCAGTGAATACTGGAACCACCCACCACCCAACAACACCTCACTCCCCTTATTACTCTCTCTTTCAGCCAGGCTTGAAAGAAATCATTATTCAAACTCAAACCATTTGGGCCTAATGACCTCTCCATGATCATTCTGGTAAATACACATAACAAAAGGGCTTACCCCTTGGTCACCACTGGCAATAACAATAAGGCTCAGTTTTCCTAATTGCATTATCTTAATTCATGTACCAATAACTGCTGCTAGCCTCCCCACTTATGATTTCGGGATTCATTATGATAAAAGCATAATATTCATATTAAACTCAAATCCTATAAGTTTGAGCTTTTAGAAGAGTTGATTGTTAAAGACATGATAGTTATATTAAACTCAAATCATACCAGATTCAGCTTTAAAGAGAGTTGATTGTTTAACATATTCTCCAAGAATTCTTTTATGATGTCTAAGTATGGTAATACCCTTGAGCTTCTTGTTTATTTTTGTCATACCGAAATACTCTTTTGATGTTATGGCCCTTTACAATTCAATCTTCCAGTTCCAGGCATGTATGTGCAAGTATCCATGGAAATTCATCCACGGTCTGACTTTTGATTTAGTTCACCTCAAAAAACTAGTTGATTAATTGCTCATACTGATTATTTGTTCAATAAAGCAAAAAAATTCAGATTTTAGACAAGAAAATATGTCGAAATGGCATGTTTTGGTGGGTTCTTGAAATTAATTGATTACAGCATTCTAAAGTGTCATGGGTGCATGGAAGCATTTCTCTACTCTTTTCTATTGTCTTTACGAGAAATCCATGAGTGTATTCCAGTAGACTCGGTTTTGTGCATTGTATTGTCAAATTTGGTGTTGTGTTCTTCAACCATGTGAATAATTCTGGAAAATAGTATACTTGTGTTTAAAATTTCATAAAAAACGGTAGAGAAAGAGCGCTGCTTAAAGTAGAAACACACTTCACTTTATTCAAGTTAATGGACATGCTATGCTATTTGCTAAACTAAACGTTGGTTTGGACATGTGTGTGATTTTCATTATAGGCATATATAGGAGCAGCACTGAACGAAGTCAATGATGTACTGTTGATAATGGCAGTTTCTCGGGTCTATATATTCATCAGTGGTAAGAAAAAGTTCTGAACTTAAGCTACAGCTCAATATTTGTCAACTCTACTTGAGTTTATATACACTGAGCTAATAGAATCCCGCATTTTATTTCTAATTTTGGAATGTGATTTTGGCAAATACAATTTGGATATATATGTGATCATGTTAGTAGAGAGAAGCTTTATAATACTATCAACTTCCCTTCCGGTACCCCACCTCCAATTACACAACCCATTTTCTCCTTCCACTTTTGTACTTAGATTAGCGTATCTGAAAAAGCGTAACTGAAAATTCGGAAATCTGTTGCAAATAGGACCGTTGAGATTGTTCTCATACAAACCCTATAATCATAATAATATTATATAGGGAATGAGGAAGCATTTGTGCTGGATGCCATGGGCGTCGAAAGGCCATGTGGCGTCCTCTTATCTCATCCTTAATTTGTAATATTTGACCTGTTCTGTTCACATTGCTCCCGGTGGTCCAGTGCCATTTTGGCATTTATCACAGCCTTTTTGGTTTTTTGTCTCCAAAAGGTGTGACCGGAGAAACTTCAACAGGGGAAAAAAAAGCAATGATGGGAGTAGAAACATGGTTTTATATATGTATTAATAAATAGGAATTGGGTTTTCCTAAACTCTACGTCCATCTATTCTATTATGAAACAATCCAACTATGTTTAAGTTGTACCCAATGGTTTTATGTGTATCATGGATTCATGATTAGAGTAATGGTAATTTTTTTTTTTCATTCCCTACACTTTTTGGAAGCTAAACCCACTTTGATTCTGAAAATAAATTATCCATACTAATCTCTGCATGACTCATACCGGGACCCCTTCACATCTTTTGCCTTTTTTAAACATTGACTTTATCCCAGCCATATTCTCTCATTATATCAGAAACGTGGCTCGTTCTTAGCTGTTCTTGAAATTCGTGTTGAAGCTTTGCGAAACGCGAATTTATAACCTTATAATCGGTTTTGCGTCTTGATATGGTTAGATCATTGTCCTAAAATGACTTCAACCCTACCTTTTATTTTTTGTTCTTTCATTTAAGTTATCACAACGGAATTAGAAAACTTATTGCTCAAGTATCATCTTCAGAATAGAATCCTAAATTACCACAATTCTGGTTGGCAACCGATCATGTCGATCTCGAGATTTGATCTTCACTTGCCAATAAATCTCGCCATCGGTTGTGGCGCGGCCGGGGTCAGATTGGTCTGTCGGCCGCGAAGCGCTCGTGAATGTCGGGTGACGGACATTTCTCACGGGGTGGTAGAGTCGGCTATGCGGGGCTACGCGAAATAAAACACATATACATCCCTGAATAGTGCAGTATATACGATATATCAATGCTCCGTCCTGCATGAGTAATATGACCACTTGGACATGGCTTGATATAATAATGCATGCAACAATGGATCGACTATATACCAAATAGTTTAATATTTCACTCTTATCTGATACATATATTAAAATTCTAGAGAGTGTCATTGTATAAAATCGTGAAGTCATGGCTTTTCTTGCAACCTCAGTCTAGAATGAGCCGTCCTATACCTTCTGTCTGCTTGTAAAATAATATCGCCGGCGAGTGAGCTAATCTTTCGGTAGTGGAATGCCACAAGTGGGAACACTCTGCTTTAAGTGCGGTGTAATGTTAAAATAAACATACGTTTCAAGCAAATGCATGATCCTGCGGATGTCTAACTCATCCTCTCGTATCGAAATTATTTGAAACTCCCTCACTGCTTTAGCGCCATTATGAAATTATTATTTGTTTGTAGACTGACCCTCCGATGTATATCATAATCGTTGGTCAGTCTCAGACGGTAGTTGAAATTATTGTTGTGAGCCTAACATAGGTGTATATCAGTTGGAAAGCTCTCAGGCGTTGATATTTTAGTTTGGACTACCCTCAGATAATTAACATTTTAGACAACCCTCCCAGGACCATTTCTCTAGACTCATCTACCTTGCACTCACTCATATGTAATCTTAGGGTGTTGCAAGTGCATATGGAATCACAATGTACTTTCATTCCCGTCTGATCTAGTCGCGTGTAAATATATAAACATCATATATTTACAACGTTCGATGCCTTGATCGTATCGTGTAAATTCTCATTTCATACATCAAAATTAGCTCACTTTGGCTAATGATCAAACACGAGCAATTCAACTTGAATTACTCGATCAAACACATTTTCACACAAAAATATATTTTGATAACACTATTTTGGGAATAGTGAAACCCTCGGTTACTATTCCAGTCCCACAATCATCAGTTCACTTAGTGAACCTGGTTTCTGACCATTCTATTACTCCACATCAAAGCATGATTTATTTCACAAATTTCATGATTTACCAAACAACAAGCTAAAAACGATACGGGCTGCACCGCGTAGCCTCAAAAAAATTGTATCAATTTGGTCCCATGTTTTGGGACCGATCAAACGGCCGTTCAAGGCCTCATACCAACCAAAACATTGAAAAACACTTAAATAAAGTGTAAAACCCAAGTAGGGAGAAACCCCTCATATCGAAGTTTGTCAAAACTCCTCAAAATCCGGTGCTTCCATGAATGGCACCATGCTGTCAGAAGGCTGTAGACGGTCGAATTTGCGAAGGCTTAGAGGAAGTATAACTCTAAAAGCGAAAAATCTGTTGCTCTCAGGCTACACCTTACTTGTTTTATAACTTTTAATTGGGGAAGACGGCACTATTCCCCTATTTTGTCTTTTTCTTCATTTAATCAATTTCAAAAATGACCATTATGTCCCTCTTTTCCCAGTTTTGACATTCGACACTATCTCGACCATCCATTTTCATCATTTCTCTACTCATGCCACTTATGACACATGAGTACTTGTTATATGTGACTTTCGTCGCATCGAAATTCGTTTTCGGCACGACAGTGATCGCCAGCAGTGTAAGTCGATTGTCTCGGAATTTGTGAGTACGTCTTCGTGGATTCGTGAGGTGATTCGATCGGTAAAATCCCAGTTTCGATCATCAGAGATGCAGAGGAATAAATTACGGATTTTTAAGCGAGTACAATTTTATAATGTCGAAGTGCGATTTTCTTGATTTTAAATTGGAATTTCTAAGGTCTTACATTCTCCACTTCTTAAAGAATTTCGATCCGAAATTCGAATAAATCACATCAACAACATGCGCCATACAACGACCATTCTACCATGCATATAAACTAGTCATTTAAATGTTAAGCATTCATGCGTGCCTTCGTCCACTAAGCGAAGGGATAGGTGGCGTAATGGGTAATCGCCGGCTCTACGTTATTTCTTCCGCCAGTAGTGGCGGCCGTAGCACCCGGCGCTGGCCTCGGATGTGCGTGTGTAAGCGATCACGTCTATGTAAATGCCTTATTCCTCTATAGAAGATTCCATCGATGTCGACCTCAATCATCCCAAATCCACCTCATGTTTGGATGCGGGTATACTTTAGACATGGAGCGTGGAGATACTATATGGACCTTTGACATCTTGGCGTGCCTTAAGTGCGATATGACAGTGCTACTCGAGTATCTCGAAGAGCCAGTAAATGCACCGGCGATAAGCCGTATTTGCCGTCGACCCTCCCCTGTAGACGCCACCTTGAAGACATGATCTCTAACCTCGAACTCTGGGGTTGGCGTCGCACATCGGCCTTAAGCTCTTGTCGGCTGGCTAGTGAGAAGGCATTTGTCGTATCAAACTCACCTTCTTGGGAGGTGTCTCTGTCAGTCTGGGACCGGTGATAGAACTCTCTCCCACCTCGGTCGAAGCCTGTGGTGACACCGCATGGCCTCCATCTGATTACCTCATGCGGTGCCATCTATATACTCACTTTGACAAGCGTTGTTGTAAGTGTTGCTGAATTCACCCAGGCAAATGCTCCTCCGGTTGCCCTTATGATCGAAGCAGCATGCTCGTAGCATGTCCTCTAATACACATGCCTCTTCAGTCCTCTCGGGCCGACCATGCGTACGAGGGGTGGGCAGTGTACTCATCGTCGGTAGGTATTGCCCTTAGCCTTTTGGAAACTCTTCCAAAGTCTTGTTTGTAAACCTCGGGTCCTGTCAGGCTCTTATGGATCTTTGGTACTCCATGTGGCCGGGACTATCTCTCGAATGTATAGCCGCGAGAATCTCTCGAGGCGAAGGTAAATCATACGGCTGAAAATGTGCCGACTTAGTGAGTCAGTCCTATCACCCATACCGCATCATAGCCTGCTGTGTCCCGTGTGAATGGGTCCATGAAGTCCATCGTGACGTGCTCCCCTTCGCTCGACCACCTCACAATGGTGTTAGCCATCAACCCGAGGTGCGTGCTCGGCCTTAACTGGCGACGTATGAGACATGGTGAGACAAAGTCCCTCTGTCTCTTCGTCCCACTCGATGATCTTGCGTAGTCCTGGTACATCTTATTAGTGCCACACGGATGCCGCAGCGAATCGAGAGCGGTGAAACTCCACGAGAATCTCCTCTCGAATCGATTATTTGGGGAACCCTTGCAGTTCCTATATGAAGACTACCATCGTGAGCGGTCGACCCGTCACGTGCACAGATAACACTTGGTCCCACGATGGACACCTCTGCAGATCTGCCGGGAATCAATCACTACGCTCAGCGACGGTGTGTATTAAAGCTCGGCGTCTTGCGAGTCTCTTCATTATCTTTGCCATTTCTTAGCGATCTCGGCGTGTCTGCCACTCCTTAGAAGCTATATAGCCAAACGCTCCTCGTGACTTCGGTGAGTGCATCATGCCACATTTACTACTTGGGATGGTAATGCAAAGTGAAGTAAATAATCTTCTAGGAATTCCATCCATCTGTGTTCTTATCGTATTTAGAGGTCATTTGGCGATGTCTGAGACTTTGTAGTGCAGTACCTCGAACTCCTCGCCGTATAAGTAGTGGCGCCAAATCTTCAAAGTAGAGACTAGGCGCCAACTCCATGTCGGTGTGTGGGGTAGTGCGCTCGTGATTCTTTAGCCGACGGGGCCTGGCTACTACCCTCGGTTGCGACAAAACACATCCCAATGCGGCCCTCGAGGCATCCTGATATCTTGTGTACCCACAGCTCCCTATAGGGACTATCAAGATGGGAGGTGAGTAAGTCCTCTTCAACTCCACGGAATGCCTCCTGCATCGGGTCATCCCGATCAAACTTGACCTCCTTAGAGATCCAGCCTGAGTCATAGGTCTTTGCTATCACGGAGAAATCCTCCTTCTAATCTCCTGTAATACCCGGTAATCCCAGCTTCATTATCTCGAAGGCGACCGGCCTCTCCCGACTCATCTACGCCTCGACCCAGCCTGCAGGTCGGCGACACTCGATGCGACACCACGTGTCCCAGATATCTCACCTCGATGGCTAGGGCTGCACTTGCGAGACTTGGCGTCTGACTAATGGTCTCTCAACAAGACGTAAAACAATCCTCGAGTGATACTGTGCTCCCACTGCATTGGGAGTAGGTCGAATGTCATCCACGAAGACTTCGACAAATTGATCTAAATAGGGTTGGAATATCCTATGCATGAGATCCATGAATGCTCTGCTGGCGCATTCGTCAATCCAAAGGGCATCACCGTAAACTCAAAGTGCCCATAAATCGTCCTAAATATTTGTCTTGGAGTATATCTGTATCCCTAACCCTCAGGCGATGGTAACGGTCACGAAGGTACATCTTGGAGTGGGCTCGCGCTCCTCTCGCCGATCAAACGAATCGTCGATCACCATTGTGGTCTAGATTTTTGATCGCACATTCAATGTCGGTAATCAATGCACAGTCGAAGGGTCTTGTCCTTCTTCTTTGCAAATAGGATCGGAACGCCCCATGGTGAAGTGCTCGGTCCAATGAACCCCCTTATTCAATAGCTCACATGCTTGGACTCGAGTTCACGAAACTGGCCCGGTGCCCATCTATGCGGAGTCATAGAGATGGGTGAAATACCAGTGTCTTCGATACGAGTCTACTACCCTTTGTGGAGGTAGTCTAGGTAGCTCATCACGGAAAAACATCCACATGCTCAGCATCTTGCTCGAGGTAGATCTAAGTCGGTCTCTCCTCGTCCTCCCGGTGGGCTACCATTGTGACCCTTGACTATCCACGATACGGACTCCTTATGCATGCAGGGCAAAATGTCATGCTTGTCCTGAAACACCACAGTACCGTCTGCGTGTGGCGGTAACCCTCCTACGCTCCTGTTCGATCGCGACAACATGGGTATCGACCCGATCCATCCCGGGATGACATCGAACTACGACATGTCCATAATCCTCCCGAGGTCCACTTTGTCGTAGAGTCCTGAGATCTCCATTTCGCAACCTCGACATATCATCCTTAGTCTGCGCCCTGGTCCTGGGAAATCTCACGTCTGAGCTCCTGCAGGCCTTTCGACCTCTAAGTGACTCTATACTAGAAGAAGACAGACTCTCCTTCCTCTTGACTGCTGCAGTATCAGAGTGCCAGAGGCATCCTCACATTTCTTGCTGCATGGTCGAGTGTCGGCCATTGGAGTCCATATCTATGTGAAGTCCTATGACCACGGCGAATGGACAACTTTGGCCATTCTCAAATCTTTAAACCTTGACCAAGTCTATGTACGTAATCATCAACAAATCGTGCTAGCTACGTGAACTAGTCACGTAATTCATCATAGTCATTGCCCCTGCTGCTTATTTCTGGGAACTCCTGAGCCTTGAATCTACGGGAAGTACTTACCCGTAAACGGCTCCTAAAACTCTGCGATATCGTAGCACCAAGTCTCTAGGGTCCTTTGCCCACATTCCACCATACTTGGGCCTCACCCTCTGTTGGAGCATGGCCTAGTCTAATCGGGTCGTGTTAGGTAATCTGCCCAGCCTCACAGTGCGTTCTCGATCTGCGTAAATGATAGTGCCGCCCATTGGATCTCCTCCCACAATGAATGTCGGATGATCATGCACAAACCTCTGGAGGTTACTAGGATCTTCCTATCTACCTTTTATTCCAGCCTGTGCGATAGCATTTGCTGTAATACCTACAGCCTCAGCAAAAGTCTGCTGATCAAACACTGATGGTGCCTGACCAGTACCTCGTGGACGCCCTCTACGTCCTTGTCCTTGTCTAGCCATCATCACAGTTCAATGGCACGTTCAATTTCAATTCAGCATCTCTAAGGCATAAACACTGCCCCGAGACACTAATCATACACATAAATCAGTGTATACACATTGTCCTTGCATTTACAGGTAATGCAAGACAATCGATGTACATTTAAAACATTTTTATCAACAAAAATTTCATTTTGAAAATTTTATTTTATTTTATTATTATTTTTCATTGTATAATATAAAATAAACCGTGAGTTTATTTATTTGATTTTTTCATTCTCCAGTACACCAAAATAAACTTATAAAAATTGTTTCTTGAGTTTTACAACGTAAATCTTTGAAAACCATTTTCTTCACTTTTTTTTTTTCATTTCTTCCAGTTATTTCCAGCAGTTGGAAAAATCACTAAAAATTATTATTATTATTATTATTATTTTCATTTTCTTGGACACTCAAATAAATTTATAAAAATTTATTTTACCCCATTTTCTTTAATTTTACAACTTGTAAAATCTTAGAAAAATTATTTTCTTCACCTCATAACCAAATAAATTTTATAAAATTTATTTTCTTTATTTTTCTTTTTATTCTGGACCATGTTGTCCAAAAATTTCCCAAAACCCCATGATCTAACACTAAACCTAGTATTCAACCTTAAAATTCTATTAAAATCTCATTATCCTACAAACCAAATAAATTGAACATAATTTATTTCATTTAGTTCCTTTCCGGTTTACTCACTGTAAAACTCTCAAAATGTTCTAACACCTTAAATTTTTTTTTTTTTAAATTTTATTTTGTCATCCAATAAACCAAATAAATTGATTACAATTTATTTCATTTCCAGTTTACACATTGTAAACTCCTAAGATTTGTTTTCCAACATAATAAGTACTAATCACCTAAGCACCCAAACATCATAACATATCTGACCATGTTATAAACATCATTCACATAACATACAACTCATGTTATACGCAATCACACATTAAACACCATGCATGCGGTGTTCTATTCAGTGATTTCCTAGGTAATCTCATGCCTAAGCCAGAGCGTCAAACCACGAGTGGTGATGTTCTTCTTCATTATGGCCTAAGCCCCGAATCCTCAATCTCTAGGTTTCCATATACCTATACTCTACATCAAACCACCCAAGTGGTGATGGATACCACCCAACTTAGAGCTCCTAGGTATTCGTATACCTAAGCTCGATAATTTGTGGCCTTCAAACCGTTAGTCCGTTGACTACCCACGTCAACCGTGAAACACTCGTGAATGTCGAGATTGGCCTGGCGTTCGCGAAAATCGGCGAGTCTCTTTTGTGCGGAGCTATACCCAAATACAAAACCTGCATTATCGTAATAAGCGAGTCTGATATATCAATATCCAACATATCCGATCACATGAGTAATCGACCACTTGGACCTAAGCGATACTCATAATACATACTAACTGAATCGACTATATACCAAATAGTTACAAGAGTTACATGTTTTATCTTATACAATACATATATTAAGAATTAGATAATTACAATACATGTATAAAATCATAACCGCCTTGGCTTTCTTGCAACCCTCAGTCTCTAGGGCCAGCGAGTCTCATACGCTCTTTGTACACAGTAAAATAATATTCTCGGCAGGGGTGGCTGTCTTCGATAGTGGAATCATCTAAGTGGGCTACTCTCGCTTTAAGTGCGGTCTGATGTTAAAAATCAAACATACATTCAAGAATTCATGATCCTACTTGAATGTCTAACTCATCCTCGTGCAGAGTCCTTCACCCATTTCCTCTAGCTGCTAGCGCCATTATAGGAATTATTATTTTGTTTGTGAATGACCCTCAGATAATATATATATCGATTGGTCCGTCTCCAGGCGATTGATATTATTTGTAGACTACCCTCGGAGTGTATATCAATTGGGCCGTCTCAATGATTGATATTTTAGTTTTGGTACTCCAGATAGTGCATTTTAGACGGCCCACTTCGAATATTTCTGCAGACTCATCTCATGCACTCACTCCTATAGTCTAAGGTGTTAATTATATGGAATGTGTATGTATGCCAATTATCTGATCTAATTCACATGTAATATATAACGTCGTATATTTACAAAACATTCAATTCACACAATCATGTCATATAAATTCTCATTTCATACGTAAAGGAAATTAATTTCAGCTTTGGCTAATGATCAAACATAAGCAATTCAACTTGAATTACTCGATCAAACACATTTTCACACAAAAATATATTTTGAGAACATTGTTTCGGGAATAGTGAAACCCTCGGTTACTATTCCCAGAAATTCACAAATCATCGATTCACTTAGTGAACCGGGTTTCCATGACCATTCCCGACTCTTCATCAAACATGATTTATTTCACAAATTTCATGATTTACCAACCAAACAGCCCCTGAAACAGTTACGGGATGCACCATGGCTCAAAAAAATTGTATCAATTCGGTCCATGTTTTGGGACCGATCAACAAACTACGTTAGTATACATCTGCAGCAAACGTTAAACAACCCAAATAAAGTATAAAACCCAGTAGGGAGAAACCCGCCCCAGCGAAGTTTGTCAAGCTCGCCCGAATCCAGTGTCATATTGTGGCAAGCCGTGGAAGCGGCTTTCAGCCTTGTCGGCTGAAGTGATCGGTTGCCGAAAAACTAGAGAGAAGTCTCTCTCTCTCTAAAAAAAACTGAAAAATCTGCTGCTCTCTCCAGCCTACACCTTGCCATTTTATATGGCATAATTGGGAAGGCGACACTATTCCCTATTTTGTCTTTTCTTCACATTAATCGATTTAATATTTATTATGTCCCTTTTTCCCAGTTTTGACATTCGGCACTATCTTGGTCGTCCATTTCATCATTTACTCTGCTCATGTAGCCTTGTGGCATAGTCGCACATTATATGTGACACTGATCGCGCCGAGTCGTTTTATGGCCGAGCCGCGTCTGCCAGAAGCGATGTAAATTAGGTGTCTCGGAATTCGCGAGGGATTTACGTCTTTAGCGGCAGATTTCGCGAGATGATTCCAACGGTGAAATCCGTTATTCATCCGAGATCTAGAGAATAAATTTCAGATTTTTAATTGAAATTACAATTTTGTAATCGAAATTACGATTTTGCCATTTTTCAGGAAATTGGAATTTCTCGGGTCTTACATCAGTTACTTGCTCCCCAAATTCCTTGGCCTCCAAACTAGTAGACTGTCTTGCGTTCCACGTCAGCTTTGCTCTTAGTCTGGACTCTCCGAGTCTCGCACGTCTTGGTATTGTGGGACAGCCTTAGTTCGAACTACTTTATAGTCCTACCAAGGACTCACCTCTATTACATCAAATCTTCACCAATCTCAGTCTCTAAAGTAGCTATCTTCTTGAAAAACCTTTGAGACAAAGATATGGACAATCTCATATTCAACATATCATATTTTTGTGCATTTATATTATAAAAATTATTTATGAAAGTTTATTTATTTTTTAGAGGTAAAATTACTCTTGTGATGAAGTATATTTGTTGAGTGCTTCCAAGAGTTTGTATACATGGCACTAATATTTTTGTTGTCATGTATTTGGTGTTATAATTATAGTTGGTAATTAGTTAAATATATATAAACAATAAACAATTTAATTTGTGACAAAGTAGGTATATTATTTTGAGATATTTTTTTAAATTCATCATCGCAGTAAATGTAATTAATTGGGTTAGTAATGCATAATTTTCTAGTCACACATGTAATGGATATTCTTCCACTACTGTAATTACAGGGAATGTCATCACATTTAATTACATCATAATGAGGTAGACCCTGTTTCATGGTTGTTTAGTAGAGATAGTTTAAGCGATCAGTATCATGTTCATTTTACTTATTATTAGACTGACTTAGGTCCTAAGCATCAGCATAGCATGTGTTAACTGCTTTGAGTGTTTCCATATCATTCTTTTCCCCCCTCTCCTTGTCCTAATTTCTTATGGAATTAAATTATTGACAAAAATATCAATATATGTCAATCAATTGGGTTAGTAATGCATAATTTTCTAGTCACACATGTAATGGATATTCTTCCACTACTGTAATTACAGGGAATGTCATCTCACATTTAGTGCATCATAATAAGGGTAGACCCTATTTCAAGGTTGTTTAGTAGAGATAGTTTAAGCGATAAGTATCATGTTCATTTTACTTATTATTAGACTGACTTAGGTCCTAAGCATCAGCATAGCATGTGTTAACTGCTTTGAGTGTTTCCATATCATTCTTTTCCTCCCTCTCCTTGTCCTAATTTCTTATGAAATTAAATTATTGACAAAAATATCAATATATGTCAATCAATTCAAGGTAATGCATCATTCAGTTATGTTGTGACCATTTGAATTCTTTAATGTATTTCAAGAGTTGCTTATGTTTTACAATGATAAGATTTTTTCTTTCATTTTGTTGATCTTTTTTATTTTTTATTTTTGCTTGGGCTTCTTTTGAAAGTCTAATGGCTGATCATAAGTCATTTGTTCATCATTTTCATACGCCTAACTATAAATCATTAGTTCAGATTTTTCGTATTTGCCATAACATAAAAGTTAGAGCACTCATTTAAAATAATATATTCATGTTTTACCCCCATTTGTTTGATTGAGATGGTTATTTTGGTCAGTTAGGTCAAAACATAACCTAGCTTATTGGATGAGATTGGATTACATGAAAGAAAAAAAAACCACAAAAATGTATCATTGGGTGAAAAATAAAAGTTTCCTACGAGTGTTTACATTTTAGCACGTACAAGAATAAAAGATATATAGTAATCTGATTTATTAGCCTAAGGATTCCCGGAATCATGTAACGCTCTAAAAATAACCTAATAGTTTTATAACATATTTAGGGTATAAAATAAGTTAAATTGTATTTTTCCGGAATTTATATTATTAAAGAACAAAAAAAATGATAAAACCTGTAAATTATAAAAGAATTAAGATTAAATTGGTAAAATGTCAAAATAAGGACCCAAAGGTCATAAATGAGAAGTGTATGTGCCGAAAGAGAAGAAAGGTAATAAGTTGAATAGCGAGAAAAGAAGAATTAAAATGCAAAAATGAGAAATGAGGAAATAATGTGCTAGCCAAACAAGGCCTAGTGAAATTTTAGAGTTAAGGCCAAAAATTGGTATTTGAATAGCATTTCTCATTTGGTCATATCTTCACATTGAGAACTAGAGCAGTGTTGAGAGAGTGAGAGAGGAGACCAAGTTGGCTTTGTGCTCTCCAAGGATTTGAGCCAAACAAAGAAGAATGAAGTGAAAAGAAAGAGATTAAAGGTATGAAACCCCAACCTAACCCCACTTTTAATGTTGTGTTTCGAGTTTAATTAAGAAAACCCCAAATCGAATAAAAGTGTTTTAAATAGCTGTAGATCAGTTTTATGGTTTGTTTTTGGTTAAGTTTCAAGAATGCTTTTGGGTTAGGATTAGTTTTGAGGTACATAAGAAATGTTGGGGTTCCAGGAGATGCTATCAAAATTTTCAAAACCCATGTTTTTATTTGGCCATAGCAGCCATTACTGCATCCGAGTGAGTGATTCAAATTTTTGGGTAAACTAGACTTCTAGGAAAACAAATCTTCTTGAAATAAGTGTATTCAAATTTGGACCCCGTTGGACCCAGAAATTTGTCAATGTGAGGCTATATTTTCGGGCAAATTCTGGTTCTGTTTGGCAGTTTTGGTGTTTTGAAACAGTTTTGGAATTTAGTTCATAAGTTGAGTTTCACTCATCCAAATTGAGTGATTCAAATTTCTATGTAAACTAGACTTCTAGGAGAACAAATCTTCTTGAAATAATTGTATTCAAATTTGGAGCCCGTTGAACCCAAAAATTCGTCAATGTGAGGCTCTATTTTTTGGAAAATTCTGGTTTAGTTTGGTATAGTTTTGGTGTTTTGAAATAGTATTGGTATTTAGGTCATAAGTTGAGTTTCACTCATCCAAATTGAGTGATTCAAATTTCTGGGTAAACTAGATTTCCAGAAGAACAAATATCCTTGAAATAAGTATATTTAAATTTGGACCCCATTGGACCCAGAAATTAGTAAAAGTGAGACTCTGTTTTTTGACAAATTCTGGTTCAGTTTGGTGTTTTGGAACAGTTTTAGTATTTAGGCCATAAGTTGAGTTTCGCTTATCCAAATTGAGTGATTTAAATTTTTGGGTAAACTAGACTTCTAGGAAAACAAATCTCTTTGAAATAAGTGTATTCAAATTTGGACCCCATTGGACCCAGAAATTCGTCAAAGTGAAGCTCTATTTTTAGGAAAATTCTGGTTTTCTTTTGAAAATAGAGTAGTCCTGATTGTTTTGAACATATCTTGAGTTTCAGTGCTTCGAATTGGATGATTCCAATTTTTGAATAAAGTAGATTTATAGGGGAACAATGGACTTGAAGGAAATCGGGTAAAATGTGGCTCATTTGTTCCCAGAAAATTTTACTTGAAAGAAGTTGGGTAGAAAACAACCCTAACTAGAAACCTAAATAAGCCAACTAATATTGTTCTCTAATTGTGATGGATTAGGGATTGGTGACGAGGAAGCCTGACCCAAGAACTGGATTTCGATGATAGGAATCGAGGCGACAACCTTTTTTGGGTTTGTTCTCCGTCTGCTCTTTCTTCTTATTTCAAGGATTTTGTGATTGTTGGTTGAAATGATTTTAGAAAATTCACGTATGTGATTTGTTTAAGCAATTTGGGAAAATTGATTTCAAGCCGTGCCATAAAAATTGCATGAGCATCAAAGTAGTATTATTTGGGTATAAATGTATATACAATATTGTAAATTATTTATGAAATTTGAGTTTTAATGCCCTTAATAGAATGTTGCTCAGTCATGTCGAGTTAAGGATATATTGGTATCTCAGCAAAGGGGTACAACTAGCGATCTTTACGTAGGCAATGAAATATAGTGGCATATCGATCCGGAGCCCAACGGAACAGTATCGGTAGTGTACACACAATGATTTTTAAATAACTAGTCAACAACCTAGCGGGACCATACTGTGTTATAAAATCTTTCTACCGATGCAGCGACCCGATGGGACCGTCTTAGGTGATTTCGTTATCCTAAACTGAAGAAATAGTAAAATTCGTTTAAGGGCAAAATTAGAAGTAAATGTGTCAAATGCATGATTTGAGTTTCGAATTAAATATTACATATGAAATTGTATACTTTGAAGTGATCAAATGATTTGTAAATGAAAGTATGTGAAATAAGCATATATATAATGTATATTGCATAAACTATTGAAATTGTGCCAAAACATTGTTTTAGAAAAGCTGCATATTTGTGTTTCATTGAAATGAAGAGAGAATTGCATAGAACCACTAAGCATGAAAATGCTTAGCGCGTTGTTTTTATTATCGCGAGTCTTAGAGTGACTAGGGACGAGAGCAAATCTGAGTTCAGTCATCGTCGAATCGTCATGAATTATAAATAATAGCTCTAGTCTCAGCCGTACATTTCCATCCGCGACATTATTGATTATTTTGTAAAGAAACCGAAATAATATAAGTTTCACGTAGGAAAAACGTATTTGATTTATTTGTGGAGATGAGCTACGATAATGTTTTGTAAATGATAATGTTGAAAGGGCATATATGCCATATTGAATAGAAAGTGTTAATTAATGAACGGTGGGCCCTCTTCATAGAAATGATTATGCGATATTTGTTTCCTACGGTATTCGAAAATGTATATATGGTAAGCGATCAGAAACCCGGATCCGGTTCGGCCTTCAAATTTGGGTCGAGTATGGGAAACGCATTTATATTTAATGGTATTAAGAACTGGGTTTAGGCGGTTCTATAAAATGATTTTTGAAATTGTTTGTGACATGCATTGCATTTGCATATAACGGATGACGTGACTCTGATGTGGATCTTGTCGGTCTTAATAGGTTAAGCATGGATGGTCGGGCCACCATAAAGTTGGGGTGACTCGAGTCGCGAATATTTTTAGTGTGGATGGTGGGCGGCGTCCCATGCTCAGTGATACATGAGTGGGTCCAGCGTGAGGAGGTGCCATCAATATCTTCCGACCAAAGGCTCAAGCATTTACCTCAAAGACGGCGCAACCGGTGTAGTTGCTCCTCGTCGGTCGGCCATAGAATGGCGAGATCTTGTAATCACACCAGGTTGGTCCAGGCCGAGCGGATCGAAGCCGGGTTCGAGTATGAACCTGGCGGGACTCTTTACCTACTTTATCGGGCGTTGGTATATCCAGTCTTATAATTAAATCCAGCATATCATATTGCAGAAATTGAGAATGAAGCGCAGAAGAACTGGCGTGGTGTTTTACAATGTCATATACATACGGTTCGAGTCCGTTTACATGTATAAACTATACATTACATTTACATGATCGAGCCGCGGAACCTGCAACAGTGAACCCTACTGGGTGTGGCGTGACGAGTGCGAGAAGATCCTTGTCTCCTTACGTACCTGCAGGTGAAAAACCAGTGCTAAACTTTGCTTAGTGGAAACATAGGTAATATGCATATACGGTTATGTCTGGCTTTATAACAATACTTGATATCAGAATTTGTATGCATTCATATACGGAACTTATACAATTACTTATGCTTCTAACAGACTTATGCTTATTTGGATCTCCCGTAGGAGTTATAGAGCTTATTCTTATTCAGAAATACCCGTAGGTATTACATATCATAACGATACACATTTGTTTACTCTTATTCATCATTCAAGTTATTTTCATATAAGCTAATAGGGCTACTAGACCGTTACTAATAATGGGTAAAACACGGCCTAATTATCAGAAGATCTTATCTGATGCGAAGTGTCGTAGCCACGAAACGAGTTCAGCAGCGAACAAGAGTGCCATAGCACTAATAGAATCTCAGGAAATCTTAAGCAGTCATAGTAACCTTGTCAGAGATATCAATCTTGACAAGGTGTTATGCGGTAATCAAAATTACCGAAAATCTTGAGCGGATTGTCATTAGCACTAATCGAGAATGTAGGAAATGCGAGCAGTCGTAGCACTAATCGAGATCTTTGTGCCAATAATGGGAGTGCGAAACCTTGCGATCGAGGCGATGCGCGCGTCGTGACAGAAGTGTCGTTTCATTTAATACATGGTCTTAGGCATTCCTACGATTATATGTATTCAGAAACTTCCTATATTATCATTGGGGCATGAACTTTGCCCCCATTGAAACTTCTCCTCGGCGGGTACAGGTACATTAAATAATGTTTCTTCCTTATCTATACTTAGGGTATCACGAATTATGAAGCTTAACTAGCACAAAAAATACCAAAAGCAGAAGCAGAACCAGTGAATGCAGGTACCACTTTGTTAGTCACCGATCTGAGGCAGGTTCTGAAAGTGATGCCAGTCTGCAGCTTTAGGTGTACTAGTCTTGGGTTGCCAACTACATCAGTAGTGTAGGTACACTCGAAGTAGATGCCGTCTGGAGTCTCCAGGTCACGCCGAGAATGCGGGGTGCCATTTTCATGCACTTTTCTTCCTCATTTCTCTTATATTCCATCCTTCATCAAAAACTAACATGGAATCCCCTCGAGACAACTCCTGAGCACTTTTAATTTGGCCAAAGAATCCAGTTCATGCAGGATTTACCGACTCTACAAGAACGGAATTGTGAAGAGTTCCATATGATTATTATCGACTGAGTTTTCAATGACTCCCCTTAAATCTAGAGTTAGGAGTATTCCTAACAAAACCTAGAAAAAGGAACCAAGTGTGTCGAAAGAAAACCGAAATCCATACCCGTAGTTTTGAGACCAAATCTTGCTTATTTTATACTTAAATTCCATACGAACTCAAGATCCATACCTTTGCTTTGCTCCTCCTTCTTATCTTGCTTCTTCCCTCTTGCTTCTTAACACCCAGTTTTCTCTCTTGTTTGGAGACCAAAATGAGTTATTTTTAGTCTCCTCACTGTTATAATTAAAGTTTCTCTTATTTGCCTTATAGTCCCTCCATCTTCTACTAATTTCTATTCCTGAGTTATATTATTTCCACTTTGACCCCTCCCTAATTTTATCAATTCATGTCTTTGATACCCCTTTTCGACAAATTACAATTTTGTCCTTAAGTCTTAATACAATTTCGGGTTTTAAATTTCCATTTTACATTAATTCACGAAAAATTCAAGTTTGTACCCCTCTAAATACCTAAATATATTAGAAAACAACTAAGGTATGATATTTCGAGTGTTACGTGCAGGCTCATAGATTTTCTTAGAAATAAGGATGATGAGCCTTCCATGGCGGGAAATTGCCTAAAAAAAACTGAGAGAATGCTTCGACAAATCCATTGCACACCAGAGGAAAATTTAGAGTGTGCGAATCTCAGCATTTGGTGGTGGCTTTCAGTGGTGGGTGTCAGTGACTGGACCGCACCAGGAAAGTATTACATGGGAGTTTTCATAGCGAATTAGAAACAATCGTGGGTCGTATTTACCTTGTAGAAATATGAGAGGTTCCATAATTTGAAGCGAGCGGGATGGGTATATGATATCAAAGGGAATTTACAGTTGAAACAAGTATGCTTGAGATCTTCAGTTCTTGAGGAGGGAGAAGTGCCGTAAGTTGAGGATGACCTCGTGACTCAACTATTGTTTTCTTTATAGGACCAGGAGCCATGATGACATACCTGGGATTGCATTTATTAGTGAATGTGTTGGAAGATGAAGAAGAAGGACTAACAGTGGGAAGAAGATGGGTTTAAAAAGAAGACATCTGGGGTGGATGGATTCATTATCAGGATATGTGGAATAATTTGGGACTTTTATTCTATCATTGTTTCAGGTTCAAACTTTCTTTTGTGATCAGATATTTTTAAGGCTTCTGCATTTTAAAACAGTTTACTTCATTGCCCGAGGGTTTGCGAGAGACAGCTCTGTGAAACGTTTTCAGTGCATTGATATTAAATTAAATATTACCGAATGTTCAGTATGGATATTAGTGAACGTGATCTTAAGACGTGGGTGATTCTCTTTGTTATCAGAATCTGCCGAGGATATAAACATCATTGAAACATTAATGAAACGCCATAATCTTGAAGTAATCTTGGCCGCTGTTCATGTTGTCGTTATCATCTGAAACCACATCTTGTTACCATTAGTTAAAGTTCCAACCAAATATCAGTTCGACATGATAAGTTGCTATTTTTCTTGCTTATTTTTGTAAGTTGAAGTCTCGGAAGACGAATCTGCTGTTACAATGGTAGCTGTGAAGTGAGGAATTATCATATCATATTGAACTCTTGCATGTCTGACGATGAAGGCGTCTCAATGAGAATATGACAGTGCCGATGATGGTCATTCTACGTGGACCTCAAACTCAGTGTATTCAGTTTCAAGTGTTCGAGTGACCTGTGAATGTGGACCTTCCCACCCAATCCATATCCCTCGAAGTCCTGGACTGTTGTTTTTGCATCCTTGAAACCTGAGATGAGTGATCAGTTTTCAAGGCAAGGCACGTTGTGGCTTTTCCCACTGATTGAGACTCTCTTGGACCACCACCTGGGAGGATGGATACATGTTGATTAACATAAGACAGTTCTCATGGGCACTCAGCGGATTGTTGAGGGATCTTGAACAGGTTCTTAGAAAGTCAGCAAAGATTGAAGAATTCTTTTTCAAACATTTTTTAACTTTTTGTTCTATTTTATTATTAAGTGAAAAATGATATCTTGACAATATTACAAAGTATGGGGTGTGTAGTATGGAGATAATTATCAAATCCAACAACTCATGTTAATATATAAAACTTGTGTATATATTAACATAATTAATTCAATAAATCATATTATTCAAAATTCGCGATCAATAACTTCAAAATTGGCTCCATTGGACTAAGTGTAAACACTTTAAAAGCAGACCCATTTTAGATAAACAGCATCATAAAATTGCACACGAAAATCACGTGAGCAGGTGAAACCCTCGGGTTGCTTGCATTCACGGCTTATATAGTAAATTTTCTCTACTCAGTTCAAATGTTTTGGGGCGAAATTCTGGCTAAATCAAGTATCGGAATGTTCCTAAACATTTGTAGCTCTTTGGCTAAGAATAACACAAGTAGGAAAATATCCACACCTCTTTGGGGTTAATTTGGGCTAAAGCAGATGGGACGTGTCAGCGCGTGTACCGTGCGTGATGACGCTTTGTATTTTGAGACGAATAGCGATCTAGAGACGACGAAATCTGGGAGGAATGAGAAACTCTGCAAAACTGAAATCCACATGAGCTGCTGCATAAACTGTGTTTGTGTCTCAAAAATGAAGAAGAAAACTATTTGCCCCTTGTCTTATTCATTTAACATTTTGAAAATTCCGTCTATTGTCCCTTTAGTGTTGGGTTTGACATGGCAATTTAAGTCATTTATCATAATCTTATCACTAATTCATGCACATGTCGTGATCACATGTAGTAAGTGACTTTGTATCAGCGTATCTTCGCGTAGTTTCTGACATCAGGTACAGTGCTGGCGAAAAGCGTGAAATTAGGTATATGATTAATGAAGTCGACTTAGTAGCTAGATTTTGCGGGCGATTTATGATGAAATCGGTTTCTTTATCCGAGATCTAAATTTTTTTTGGATTTTTGCAAAGTACAGTTTACCGCTTTTGAAAATTGATTTTCTTTGGGTTTTACGATACTCCTCTCCTTAAAAAATTTAGATACCAGGTTACTAATCTGGCGACTCACATGCATATGGCGTGCTATACCATGCGTAGCAAACTAGTCATTTAAGTGATAGTGCGATATCTTACCGTCCCACTCAAGCAGGAAGGGATAGGTGGCTGTAATGTAGTGTCATCGGCTCTGTTGACTCCTCCATCAACACGGTGCCGCCGCTAGCACCATACTAGCCTAGGTCTTGCGTCGTAGAACTGATCCAGGCTATCCGCAATGCTGGATCCCTCCTCGAAGGTGAAAGTACGTGTCGACTCAGTCTCTCATGATCCATTATGAAATTTGGATCTGGAGTGTACCTCCGGAGCATGGAGACGTGGTAAGCCGTGGACACGACATCTTTGACGGTAAACGCGGCGATATCTTCTGATTGCCACACCCTCCTCGAGTATCTGAGTGAGGGCTAATAAACCTCGGTGATGGCACCTCGCTTATGGGCTTGGGCATCTCTCTTGAGATGCCTTGAAGAGCGCGAGTCCTCGACCTCGACTCCTAAAGGTCGGCGTGCTTTGTCGGCATGGCTCTTACTGCGAGCTCTGACGTGAGGAAGATAATATCAACACCTTCTCGGAGGTGTCTCTAGCGGATGGGACTTGGGTGTTAGGTCTTTCCCTTTGCAGTCCCGACCATGGTGATTTGTGGCCTCCCAGTGATACCCTCCTTGTGTTGTCGTATATTCTTCCCCGTGCTGTTGTTGTAAGGCAAATTCCACCTGAATGAGTGCTCTTTCCAGTCTCATATGATGGGACGCATGCTCGCGGCATGTCCTCCCCTTTTGCCATGATCTCTGCGGCGACCGTACATGCATGGAGTGGAAAGTTGTACAAAACAATTGACCCAGTGTGCCCATAGCCTTTAAGCTCTTAAAAAGTGCGCCATCATCTCAGTCTCTGTCAGTATTTGGATCAGTACTTGTGTAGCGGGACCTCTCTCGAATGTCTGGCGGCGGGAATCTCTCGATGTAGAGGTGTCACAGTGCTAGAAAATGTCTGCCGGAAGCTTCGTAGGCGAGTCCATTTATCACCCATGCCATGTGTTCTCACACACGGTGTCGAGTACTTTCCTGTGAAATCCATCGTGTTAGCCACTTCCACTCGACCTCGATGGCGAAGTAGCCACTGTGTTACAGTTATCGACTAACCTGTTTTGACACGTGGGATTATCGTCGAACAAAGTCCCTACGTGTCTCTTAAATCCACTAAAATTAGTAAACAGCGAATCTGGTACATCACTTAGTGCCCTGGATCTGCTTCTGATCAGAGACGGTGAAATCCACAGGAATCTCCTCTCAGATTAGTAGTGGGAACCACTGCAGTCTCATGGGACTGTCTGGCGTGGGCCCGAGTGCAACCACACCTCCGTCCACTGTGCACAGTTGTGCGGGTCCACGGTGGACCTTATCTGTCCTGCCACTGGGATAATCACTTTGCTCGATAGAAACGGTGCTTAGCTACTAAACTCCCGGTATACCTGACTGCTCATTTATCTTTATGTAAAGCATCCCCTGATCTAGGCATCCGCCGCTCCAGGAAGGCCCATCGCCTTGGCGCTCCACCATGACTTCGACTTAGTGCATCGGCCCTACATTTGCCATGATGGTATCGGTGAAGTCTCATCCTCTACGGGATTTCCATCCATACGTGTTTGCCTCATGTTGAGGTCTCGCTGCGTGAAAATATACTTTAGACTTTTGTGATGCAGATGCACTCAGACTCCTAGCCATATAGTAGTGGCGCGAATCTTAGGCGAAGACTACGGCCTTGACCAATGTCGTGTGTGGGGTAATTCTGCTCATGATTCTTGGCCAGCCAGGAACCATAAGCTACCCTCCGGTGCATCAAAGCACATCCCGATCCAGCCTCGAGGCATCTGGCCACACTTGTGTACCCACGTCCACTGTCAGGGACTATAAAGATAGGGGCCAAAATGGCTGCCTCTTGGCTCTAGAATGCCTCTCGTATCAGTGTCATCAATCAAACTTGACATAACCCAGGGTCGATCTCGTCATAAGTCTTTGCTTTAGCGGGAAAACCTCGGTAGAATCTGTAGTACCGGTAACCGAAACTCGTATCTGAAGGCGGCTTGACTATCCAAACTCATCACGGCCTCGACCTTATACGGTCATTTATGTAGGCACGATGCTAACACCCGCGTGTCAAAATCTCACCTTAGTAAGCCGAGCTTCGCACTTCGCGAACTTGGCGTACAAGCGATGGTCTCGGCAAGCTGTAAAACAATCCTCAGTGATACTCATGCTCCCGCTCTGCATTGAGAGTAGATCAATGTCGTTCGAAGAATACGACAAAGTTGATCTAGATGAGGTTGGAATGCCCATGCATGAGGTTCAAGATCTTTCTTTAACTGCGATTCGTCGATCGAAAGGCATCATAGTAAACTCAAAGTGCCCATAGCCGCGTCTTTGTATTTGTCTTAGGAGATATCTGTCTCCTAACCCTAAACATAGTAACCCGATAAATTTTATCTTGGGTAGACTCGTGCTCCTCTCATTGATCAAACAAGAAATTAAAACCGATCTACGTGTTAGATTAGATTCTTGGCCCAGTAACCTGTTCAAATATGCGTAGTCGATGCACGGTCAGAGGAGTGCATCCTTCTTCTTCGCAAAGCAGATTTGGAGGCCTTGTGGTGAAGTGCTCGATCCCAATGAACCCCCTGCTGTCTAATAGCTCACAGCCAATTGGACTTTGAGTTCCTACTTAATCAAGTGGTGCCATCTGTCTTGATCTATGAGATGGACCCGAAGTACAGTGTAAACTCGACCATAAAGTCCTATAACCCTCTCTGGAGGCAATCCGTGGCTCATCCAGGCATCCTCGTAGCACAGAGCTACTCGAGGTAGATCACAGGTCAGGTCTGCTATAGTCCTCTGAGTGAACGCTAGCCCCGACCAGTATTGTCACACGACACTGGACGCCATAGTCTAGGGCAAAAACTACCATGCTTGTCCCCTGAAGTACAAAGCGGTATGGATTATAGCAGTGTGGGTGTATTGGTGTCGATGATAATGACTGTAAGTTGTCGTTAAAATCCATCAGGGATGACATCAAATTCGACATGTCAAGGCCACTTCGAGTCCAGCGTTTGGTAGAATCCAGGATCTGTGGTCGCGACCACGACATATCATCCTGTCCTCACCACCCCAATCCATGGGGAGGAACTCACGTATAAGGGCTCCTCGAGGCACCGACCTCCAGCTGACTCATGTGTGCGTTCGCGACATCTAGGAACAAACAAACCACCAAACTCCTTGTTTATGAAATTTTTGGCATATGTCCATGCCATTCTGCATTAATGCAAGGCAATAAGTTCATATATTAATCATATGCAATAATTTTTTTTTATTTTATTTGATTTTATTTTTTGAAAACTTCGTGAACAGTGCTCATGAACAGTGTCCCAAACAGTGACTCAACGGTGTCGCGAGTCAAAGCCCGGTCAGTGAGCGGTGCACCACCCGTGACTGCGCTTTCTTTATCTTTGTGTGGAGCTGGCGTAGTGTCGGCTGCGCGGCCATGTAAATGGCGATATCGTTGTCTTGCGTACGGTGGCGCTTGCGCCATGTAGCCTGGTCATGATACAATATTGTATTCGGCCCTGGCCCTGTAGGCGCCGTGTTGCGCTCTGGCGTGCGTGTCGCGGCTCCTGCGCGCTGTTGCGGGCGGCGGCGCGTGTCGCAGCCACAGGCTGCGTATATCTCGACCTGCTTGGTCGCCCCTCGACGATCGATGTTTGTATCGCGGCTCCCAGCTGGGCCATACGGCGCTGCAGCGCTCGCCGCCTCGCGCGAGCCGGCCATGCTCGTGGCCTACCACGTAGTATCGTGGCGTGCTGGCGCTATCATTGCCCGGTTCGGCGAAGTATCGGCGTG
The DNA here is from genome assembly GCA_016808115.1 of Tetrastigma voinierianum. Taxonomy (NCBI): domain Eukaryota; kingdom Viridiplantae; phylum Streptophyta; class Magnoliopsida; order Vitales; family Vitaceae; genus Tetrastigma; species Tetrastigma voinierianum. The sequence continues at coordinate 1,955,568 of JAEQBH010000576.1, forward strand.
GCTGCTCGCCACACTTTCTTTGTGTCCTGATACAATGCCTTTGTATCGTGACGAGCATTTAGGAAATAGGCGATAGCCCACCAATTTCCTTAGAGCATTTTTCGGTATTGGAAAACACAGAAACACTTTCATTTCCTAGTAGTACGAAATATGTTCTTAAAATTTATTTTATTTAATTTTTCAGGTTTACACCTTTGTAAAACACGAAAAAAATTTTCTTCTTATCATTTTTTCTTTTGTATATTCTACTAACCACCTGATTCACTAATTCATAACACATAATAACTCTCATGTTATGCAGCAATCCACATAAAACCTGATGCATGTAGTGTTCTAATCCCCTATCCCCATGGTACTTTAAGCAGTACATGCCTAAACTCTAACATTGGAGCCACGCCCAGGTGTAGTTGCTCTCACGGCTTACGACCATACATTTCAATCCCGAGTCCCAGGCTGGGTAGTGTTCGTGTACCCATGTCGATACCAATTTGTAGGCTGGTATCGAGGACTAAACTTATGGATAAAATACAGTGTCGTTTAGCTTAGCTTTGATGCAATTGTGAAAGTGGTATCATGACTAAACTTATAAACACGCCCATGGAGCTCCCAAGGTAATCGTTTACCTTAGCTATGATACCAAGTTTGTGACTCCTGATTTCGAGATTAAGATTGGTAACCGTCGACCCGCGGAATACTCGTGGATGTCGGTGGCGAAACACCACTTTCGAGAAAATGGTGAGTCTCCTTTATAGAATCTACAGGTGCAAAACTTGTCTGACGATTAAAACGACCACACAGGTCCTGGCGAGTAAAATAATGGTCGCGGGCTAGCTTATGATACTCATCAAATACATCAACCATATACCAATAGTTCAGAGTTAATAATCCTCTTGATTCAAACATATATTAAGATTTTAATTTTAATACATATTGCACAAAATGAAAATGCAAAGCCGCAAATCCTGCTTTCTTAACAGCGGCCTCACAGTGGCGTCGTCCTATCTATTACCTCACATGCACGAAATAGTGATCCATCGACCGGGATGAGCAATGCTTTCATTAGTGACCAATTCCTACATGGGTTGCTCCACACAAATTGTGTACCACCTTGGCAAACAATCACATAAGCAAATACATGATCCTGCCCGAATGTCTGCATGCCCGATCCATGTCTGGGTCTCTGACTCCTCACACGTGTTGATCGAATGCGGAGTAAAATCTGATTTTTTTCAAGCAGCTTTTGTTCTCGAAAACTTACTACCGGGATTCGGTAAACATATTGGACTACCCTCCGAGGCGAATATGTTGGATAACCTTAGAAACAATTCATAGGCCCCTCAGCGTGGATTGTTGGATCTCAGAACCTGATTCTGAGAAAAAATCTTCCATCGAAATTCCTTCACAAACATTTTTCCTTTTATTTTCTTTTCTGCGTCATGCACTCACTCCTAATATTCTAGTGGTGCCCTAGCTGGGTATATGGAATGCATTAGTGCCAATCCCAAAAACTCATGCTAATATATAAACATGTATATTAACATAATTAATTCACATAAATCATGTTATTCAAATTCACAATCAATAACATCAAAATTAGCTCACATGGGCTAATTAATAAACACAAGCAATTCATTTTGAATCACTCAACATCATAAAAATTCACACCAAAAATCACGTGAATGCTGAAAAAACCTTCTGTCAGTATTGTCTGCGCCACACAAGTAGGAATTTTCCACCATTTAAATGTTTCGAGATCTAAATTACGGCTAAATTAAGCCTAATATTCCTAACCATTTACATGGCTCTTAGCCAAAGAATAACAATAAGTAGGAAAAGATCCTACTTCTTGGAGTTGCCTAACTCCACCACCTAAGTGTCCACGCAGAATTCTCGCCACGAGAACAACTTGCATTCGACCGGCCAACCGGGACGATCCGAACGACGGAAATCTAGAGAGAAGGAGCTCTCTCCTCTCTCTAAAACTGAAATCCCACGCCCACTGCACCTCACTGCCGATTTGTGTCTCAAGAATGAAGAAGAAAACTATTTGCCCCTTGTCTTATTCATTTAACATTTCCAAAATTCCCATCATGTCCCTTTAAGTGTTGGATTTGACACTTGGCTTAATTTAAGCCATTCATCTCATCCTATCACAATCACGCAAATACGCATTACACGCATACGTAGTAGGTGACTTTGTCACATCACATGTCTTTCAAGAGCCGCTTTACCAAGACCGATACCTAGTGCCTCAAAACATGAAATTCGACCGCCCGTAATTGACAAAATTGGCTGTGGTAGCTAGATTTCGTGGAGAGACGACCTGCAACGTGAAACTGCTTTATCCGAGATCTAGAAAATTTCGATTTTACCGAAATTACTCGCCATTTTTTCTAAAAATTCGAATTTTCCTGGGTTTTACAAGCTCCTTCTTATTTCACACATTGTGAGAGGAAACATAAAGAAGAGTGTTGGAGATTGATAGGTGCTTGTTTTTTTTGTGGATCCAGTGAGCACAAAATAAAAGATTGTCCTAGAGCCTGCTTCTTTCACAAAGACTCTCGACTGGGGTAAGGCCGCCTTTAGCAAAGATGTAAGAGCAACGAGACAAATAAGAGCATTACATCACCAAGTGCATCGAGACCAGCGACACAGACCATAGGCATATAGGATGTCCATGCTCGAGCCAGGGCGTATGCAATTTAAGCAGTCGAAGATAAAGATGCCCCGAATGTGATAGTTGGTAATTTCCATATCTTTGAGACTATTGTACAACATAGGAATGAGTTGATAGATCCAGGATCAACTCATTCCTATGTTTGTACTTCCATTCCGAGTTTGGGTAGTTTACCGAAGAGTGAAACTGGGTATGATATCTTGGTGACAAATCCGCTAGGGCATAGTGTCATTGTGAATAGAGTTTACAGAGATTATCCCATCAGAATACGAGAGTATGAATTTCCGTGGAGACTTTAATCTGGAAGCATTATCTGTGACAAACATGTGATATCGAGACGGATCAAGGTTCCGAGCACCCAAGTGGTGCTTTTGATCGAGAATGAAACGAGTGACTTTAAGGACAATTTCCGAGTGGCGAGAAGTGACTTTTACTCCACGAGAGGTCGAACCACCTCTAATGCTTATATCCGCTCCACCGCTAGAACGATGGTTTCCAGCGGGTGTAAAAAAGCCTACTTCGCATATGTGATTGATACGTAAAAAGGCGAGCTCAGTTTATCGATATCCCCATAGTTTGGCATTATCCGACGTGTTTCCAGAGGGAGCTGCTGTGTGATTTCCGCCTCCACGCAGAGAGATTGAGTTCGCAATCGACATTGTTCCGAGTGCCACTCCGGCATCCACTACACCGTGACAGAACGGCTCAGTGGTTAAAAGAGTCAAGCTCCACTGGTAAAGAATTATTAGAGAAGGGATTTATTCCCGTCCAAGTGTATCGTCATGGGGAGCTCCAAAGGTTTTGTTAAGAAGAAAGATGGTACACTTTGCCAGGGTATTGATTATAGGCAATCGAACAAGATGACGAGAAGCAACAAGTACCGCTACCTAGAATCATGACTTGGTCGACCAATTGAAAGTGCAAGTGTCTTTTCAAGATTGACTTAAGATCCGGTATCAATAATTAAGGATTAAGGATGCGATGTGCAATAAGACGGCGTTTAAAACACTGTATGGACATTATGAGTTCCTTGTAATGCCGTCAGGTCGATAAAATGCACAACGCTTTCACGGACTTAATGACCAGGTTTTCCGACCTTATGTAGACTGGGCTTGTCGGGCCAGCTATTGACGGTTGATCCTCGCGGTATTCAAAGGATCGAAGATCATGATACTGCGACTCGGTGCAGTGCTAGAAACCTTGAGAAAGGAAATCCGCCAGATGCAAAAATGAGGCGAATTTCGTGCCGAGGGAAGCGTCCTTTCTCGACACATCAGGACGTAAGAAGGAATGTCAAAGGATCCAAGTAAGATAGGTTATTCTTCGAATGGAAACCACTTCAAGAAATGTCACTGGGCGCATAGCTCCCAGGGCTTCGGGTGTGCCACTACGTATGTCTGCTATGGGCTTCATGACTGCGACCTAATGACGATTACTTCTAAAAGAATGATTCGAGGGAGTGAAAAATATCAAGCTAGTTTTGAAAATTTGAAAGCATTTTTATCAGGTCTTACCCTACTTCTCGCCGGATCTACAAGAAAGAATATGTGATTTTGAAGAGCGCTCGTTAAATGGACTTGGATGTGTCCTTATACAAGAGGGTAGTTAGCTATGCTTCAAGGTAGTTGGAAGCCGCATGAAAAGAATCACCTCCGCATGATTCCTGGAATCGCCGCTACTGTGTTTGCATCGAAAAATGTGAGACACTATCTTTACGAGAAGTTTCGCTTCATCTATTAATCGATCACAAAAGTCTTAAGTATTTGCCCTCACAACGGGAGCTTAACTTGAGACAAACGTAGATGGATGGAATTGATCATGATTATGACTGACACATCCTGAAGCAATGAGAGCAAGATGCCCGAAAGGGTAGTCAATAAGCAATGCTTCGAGCGCTGAATGCCTATTTGTCATTGTCACGAGATCAAAATTGTAGCTTTAAGTGATAGCAAAACCGGATTTGTTAATGGAGTGCCGAGGCACAAAGTGAATGATGAAAAAAAAATTTATCATTGTAAGTCATAATAGAGATTTTGTTAGTTGAATTTTCAGTGAATGAGGATGAATCTTTATATTATAGAGATCGGGTTTGTGTACCCAATGATGATGAACTAAAGAAATTCATTCTTGAAGAGTCACACAATGAATCCTTTTCTATACATCCTAGTAGCACGAAAATGTATCAAGATTTAAAGACTTCATACTGGTGGTCAGGAATGAAGAGAGATGTTTCGGAATTTGTGACCAAATGTATGGTGTGTCAAAAGGCTGTATTACTTATCAAATTCCTTCGAGATTGTTAAAATTTTCTTATTAAAATATCATGGAAACCAAATAATCATGCCCATTTTAGTTCGTTACCAATGACAGAAGAAAGATGACTTTAGGCCATATAGCCCGGTAGACCGACATGGGTCAACTCCACTTCCTACGTAAAGGAGAACCAACCATTCACCAATAAATGGCAGAGCTACAAAGGAAATAGTTCTAAGTATATCGGGATTCCGCGGTTCATCATTTCAGATGTAGATTCTCCTGCGCTTACTTAGATTTTAGGGAAATTCTGAAAGAGGCTTTAAGCACTGACCACCCTCAAAGATGCTTTCCACCGCTGGCATTTAATGGACAATTAGAAAGAGTGATTCAAGTTTTAGAAGATATGATGAGAAGTCAGGTGGATCGACTACGAGGAAGTTAGATGTATTATTATTCCTTTAGTTGAATTTGTGTATAACAATGAGCTTTCCAATAGTATTGAATGGCATCTTACGCGCTTCTCACGGAGAAATAGAATAATTACTGTTGGACAAAGTTAAGTGAGAAGAAATTAATCGGCCTTAATTTGATTCAAGAGACCAAGGTGCGAAATGACAAAGAGACAGCGTTATTTAATAGACAAAAGTCTTACATCGACTTGAAGAGAAAATACATTCAATATGAGACGGTGAGAGAGGTTCTTAAAAGCCCTGGAAGAAAGCCGCGAGATCTCGAAAATTTCAAGTCGAGCTCTATGTTCACTGGGTCGATGAAGTGATCGAGAAAGCGGTCCATGGGCATATAGACTAGCCTTACTTCCGTGAGTTGGAAAAGATCCATAATGTTTTCCATGTTTCAATGTTAAAGAGGTATAGGCCGCACTCCATCACATGTGGTATATCTTGGGTTATCGAGTTTAGACCGCACTTGACATACAAGAAGTTCCCGAAGATTCGGCTCGAGAAGTTAAAGAATCACAGAATGCTTAATCCCATTGGTTAAATTATTGTGGAGAAAGCACAAGATAGAGGAAGTCACGTGGGAAAGTGAAGAAACCATGCGTCAGTAGTATCCACAACTATTCAATGAAGGTAATTTCGAGGATGAAATTCTTTTAAGGAGGGGAGAGTTGTAACGCCTTAAAAATAACCTATCAATTTTATAACATGTTTAGGGTACAAAATAAGTTAAATTGTATTTTTTTTCGGAATTTATATTGTTAAAGAACAAAAAAAATGATAAAACCCGAAAATTATAAAATAATTAAGGGTAAAATGTCAAAATGAGGACCCAAGGGTCATAAATGGAAGTGTATGTGCCAAAATGGAAGAAAGGTAATAAGTTGAATAGAAAATGAAAGAGAAAAGAAGGATTAAAATACACAAATGAGAAATGATGAAATAATGTGCGAGCCAAACAAGGCCTAGTGAAGGTTTTGAGTTAAGTCCAAAAATTGGACTTTGAATAGCATTTCTCATTTGGGCATATCTTCACATTGAGAACTAGGCAATGCTTGAGAGCGAGAGAGAGATCAAGTCAGTTTTGTGCTCTGCAAGGATTTGAGTCAAACAAAGAAGAAGGAAGAAGAAGAAAGTAAAAAATAGATTGTAGCGATTTAAATAACTCCTAACCCCTTTTAATGTTGTGTTTGGGTCTCCTATGAAAACTCAAATCAGGAATAGAAGTGTTTAAAATGGTTGTAGATCAGTTTTGGAGTTGTTTTGGGTTAAGTTTCAAAGTGTTTTTGGGTTAGGATTGGTTTTGAGGAATTTTGTATAAAGGAAATGTTTGGGTTTTAGGGGAGATGCTGTCAAAATTTTTCAAAACCCATGTTTTTTTTTAGCCATAACTTAGTCATCACTCATCCAAATTAAGTGATTCAAATTACTAGGTAAAATAGATTTCTAGAAGAATAAATCTTCTTGAAATAAGTGTATTCAAAGTTGGACCCCATTGGACCCAGAAATTCGTCAAAGTGAGGCTCTATTTTCGAGCAAATTCGTCTAATTTGCAGGCATTTTGGGGTGCTTGGAACAACTTTACTATTTAGGCTATAAGTTGAGTTTCACTTATCCAAATTGAGTGATTTAAAATTTTGGGTAAACTAGACTTCTAGGATAACAAACCTCCTTGAAATAAGTGTATTCAAATTTAGAACCTATTGGACCCAGAAATTCATCAAATTGAAGCTCTATTTTTAAGAAAATTATGATTCTGTTTTGAAAATAGAGTAGTCCTGGTTGCTTTGAACAAATCTTGAGTTTCAGTGCTCCGAATTGGATGATTCCAATTTCTGAATAAAATATATTTATAGGGGAAACAATGGACTTGAAGGAAGTTGGGTAAAATGTGGCCCATTTGTTCTTTAAAATTTCCATTTGAAGAAAGTTGGGTAGAAAACAACTCTAATTAAAAAACCTAACAAGCCAACCACATTGTTCTCTCTAATTGTGATGGATTAGGCTGGGCGGGGACGAGGAAGCCTGAACCAAGAACGGATTCCGAGGATAGGGAACTATGAAACGACAACCTTTGAGTTTGTTCCTCCATACCTCTTCTATTTCAAGTTTTGTGATTGTTTGTTGAAATGATTTTCAAGAAAACTGCATATGTGATTTGTTTTAAGTGATTTGAGAAAATTGATTTCAAATGCATTGCCATAAAAATTGCATGAGCATAAAAATGTATTATTTGGGTATAAATGTATATACAATATTGTAAATTACTATGATTGGGTTTTAATATCCTTAATAGAATGTTATCCGTCATACTTGAGTTAAGGATATATTGGTATACCAATAAGAGTCAAACTAGCAAAGACTGCGGAACAAAATGAAATATAAAGTGGCATATCGGGAACCGTAGCCTAGCTGACAAAGACGATTGTACACACAATGATTTTAGCCAACCAACAAGTTCTACTGACCGTGACCGTTATAAAATATATTTTTCTATCTAGCCCTGCTCTGCCGAGATCAGGCTGATGATTTCATGATCCTAGGTACCAAAGAAATAGTTAAATCTGCGATGTACAGAGAAAAGGAATATATAAATGTATTGATTTGAGTTCAATAAAGATTTATATGAAATTGTATACTTTGAAGTAATCAAATGATTTGCAAATGAAAGTATGTGAAATAAGCACATATATATATATATAATGTGTATTGCATAGACTATTGATATTGTGCCAAAACATTATTTCAGAAAAACTGCATATTTGTATTTAATTGAAATGAAAAGAGAATTAATTGCAAATAACCACTAAGCATGAAAATGCTTAGCGCGTTGTTTTTATCATCACGCAAGTACCGAGTGACTTGAGACAAGAGCAAAGACCGCAGAGTTCAAAGTCATTGTCAAATCGTGCAGAGTATAAGTAAACGCTCCGTCTCATGCATACATTTCATCCAATGACATTATTTGATCCTTTTAAAGTGAAACAAAATGTATAAGTTTTCATGGGAAGAACATATTTGATTTATTTGTTGAAATGAAATCTGATAATGTTTTGTAAATGATAATGTTGAAAAGACATACATGCCATATTGAATGAAAGTGTTAATTGACAAAACGGTGGGCCCTCTTTAACCGAAATGATTATGCGAAATTTATTTCTACAGTATTCGAAAATGTATATATGGTAAAACTGGTCCACGTCCTCAAAATCTGGTTCGGCCTCCGGGCCGGGTCTAGTACGGGGGCGTGACAATCAAGTTTATTAGTGCTAACAAATTATGGTTATTATATTAACCTCTTAAAATTGACATAAGCTTAATGTCACGGGCCTACCTGCTCATGCAGCGATTACGACTCCATGCAAACGGTCCCATAGACACTTTCATGAGATCCAAGATGTTCACGTCGTAACTCATGCCCCATACTTATTGATTCTATCCCCGCCAGCTAATCAAGAGAATGGCTCCAGCTCCCAACCTGTTTGTAGGCCAACACTCTTTTTCATAGTCAAGTCTCAGATTAGCAACAAGTTCCATAGACTTAATTGGGTCGGCATGTTTGAACTTTGAATAAGCATCATCCATGATCCACTTGCACGCACCTCTAAAACACTCTCACACCATTCCACTCAAACATGTCACCACGCTTGATCTTCATTAAACTCTTCTACTACGATGATAGACGCGCAGACAATTAGTCTGTGACATTAAGGTTTGATATAAAAAAATAAGAAAAAACAAAAATCAATTTTAAGGGTTTCGAAGCATTGGGACATAATATAAGATATCTACTTTTGTGCACATGGAATTTCTTTTTTTTTTTTTGTTTATTCACTTTTATATTACATTGTAGTATTATGTTATTTCAAGAATTCAATATTGGTTCTCTTGTATGTCCCCACCCCTTTTCAAACAACATTTTTGCACTCTTTTCATCTTTAGAAGTCATGTTTTTAATCCAAATCATTATTCAAAGTCCTCCCAAATGTGTTTTATTAAAGTACCTACCATTATCTAGGTGTTTGAAAGAATCAAAATGAAAAAAAAAATGTTTTCAATCTAAAAATAGTTAACCGGTTAAAGATAGGCCTAACCAGCTTAGCTAATTGTGAAATGGTCAAACTAACTACCCTTTCTGATTAAGGGATGCAAAAAATAGTACCATTCTTCCAAAAGATTATTTTGCCCAATCAAAGAAACCCTTTCCTATGGTTGAGGGGCATCATTCCGTGGTTAAGACCAAGTTAAGCCCCCAATTGTCTACCATCAAATATTTAATACCCAACAACTAGTCAACCAGTCAATAAAGCTCAATAAAGAATAAGGCTTGTTGGTGCATTTTTTGGTATCTAACGTTGGAAAAGCTTGTATAGAAAACACCAACATTACATTTTTTACCTACTAGGTTCATACATTCAAAGCTCGTTTTCCTTGTTGATTTTTGGTTTATTAAGTATCTATTTGAAACTCGAAAAGTAATAAAAAAAACATAAAAAAAAAATTGAAGGATAAAAAATTTAGAAGAAAATAAAAAATAGGTTTAAATTTAATAAATTAATTTTATATATTTATTCAAAATCGTTTTATTTGTTAATCTCTATTACACAAGAACTGCGAAATTTATAAATACGTAAAATTTTGAGGAATTTTGATTATATTTGATTTTTTTTTTTATATATTTTTTCACGATAAAATCAAATATGAGAAAATTATTTTCTTAGTATTTTTTTTTCTTTCTCTAGTATTTTTTGGGTTCCAAACGGGACCTAAACTTTCATACTACATGCTCATGTAGTACACTCTTGTTATTCATGGATAGTTTAAGAATTACTTTTAGAAGTTAACATGCATTTATCAAAAAATTTGTTACTCGTTCCAAGCTTCCTTATATTTATTTATTAATTATGTATGTCATGATTGAGTCATCTTTAAATTTTCATTTATTGAAATAGAAGCTTCAAGTCGAGGATAGAACTTAAAGGATTGGTTATAATGCCATTTGGGATGGAGGAATCTAATAGTAAGAACTCGAGAGCTTGGTTGAAGATTCAAATTAGTGAAATTCTTAATCAAGAGGAGTTTAAAAATAGTGGATATAGATGGAATTGATGGAAACACTATAAAATAGTCTTTGCTATCTCTTCATATCTATTGCTATTTCATTGTCAGTTGAGAATAGTACTTCAAGATGTTTTTAATAACCCAACCTATCACTTCCTTGTCCTCTTTTCGATATTTATATTAGACTAATTAACCTTCTTGTTCATATAATCCATATTAGATAGATTAAATTAATATAATTATCAATAATGATAGGGTCTAAAATAAGGCTCTCATTGTGACCCAATTCGCTGCAGCCCAAGAAAGAGACCAAATTTCAACGAAACAATCAGCCCACTCGCTTAAACCCCAAAGCGAGTAGACACGCCTATCAAGATCTCAGTCTTTTGCACCAACATTCAAGCCTTTTGGTGCTAAACAGAATGAGGGTCCAACCCGCTCCATAGACCGATTATAAGTCTCCCATGTGCGTAAAATGTACTAACTCTAATAATATATTATTCCGCAATCCAACCAAACCTTTCACCAATAAGGAAAGAAAGCAATAATAATCATCGACCTATCCTCAATAAGGAAGGAAGATTATCCCAAATAAATCATTATATCCTTTACCAAATTCGATAATCGATAATAATGAAAAATATCCCATGGGAACGAATCCTATCACCATCCAACTGTCGAACATCTACTATACTGTGCCACGAATCGGTGAAAGGTAGGCCAATACTGATACGCATCCTCACACGCGAGACATTCGCCCTCTAAGCAAACTTCCTTCTTTTTCTCTCGAAGAAACTCGACTTAAAGTAACTGAGTTTACTACGGTGAAGCCCTTGCCGATCCCCCTTTTGAGCCAGCAGAGAGCTTCACCTTCAAAGCCTCGCATAAGACATAATGATCCTATTTCTCACCTCGAAGAATAGTCAAGCCATTTCACCCCAATACGCTCCAAATTCCCGGGCCCATGGAAAAGGCACTGACACTAAGGCTGCCCTAGGAACCCATGGGCCCCTTTACAAATATAACTCCATTTCTACATCATGGCATCGACTGAAGACATAATGACAAGCAGAGGCAACAACGCCTAACTCTCCAAGGATGCGTGACCAACGAGGCACGCGCAGACACCGAATTCCGCCACATAGAAACAATGCAGCCAACACAGACGAGCGAGGCACTGGCTCACCAATCAACGCCTACCAGAAGAGTTAGAAACAACCCACCACAATGTGATGCGACGACCACTCGGAGGCGCCGAGACCTCGTAAAGGCCATGACATCTCCCGAAGGATTAACACATCTATGACTCGAGGGGCCGAAACGTATGCATCCAACCGAGCCCAGGCACCCGACCACACTAGCCCCTGAGGGGAAGGCAACGGCTAAACACTGAGAAAGCATGCTCCGGGACTGAGAATCGCGCCACCTCGTACCGTGGAAGGTGAGAACAATCATGGAACAGAGGTTCAAGAGCCTCCAACAAGAGCTCAAATTCGGTGTGAGGGAGGTGAGCGAGAGGACGCGCCTCCCGACACTACATACTCGCACAACAAACCGAGTCACCCTACATAAATTGAGGTACCTACTCCCCTTCCGCCAGTTCGGGACGCTACGTGGAAGCTGCTCGATGGTACCCGTAGATCCCACGATCATCCTTAACACTTACAAAAACCAAATGGAATTGCATGCGTATCAAGATCCGGCATGGCGCAAGAGCTTCGCTATCACCCTAAAGGCCCCGCCTTGGCATGGTTCATCAGATTTCCACCACTACACTCTCATTCAGAGCTTGCTATCCATTGTATCTGCCTCTCACTTCATTGGGGCTGACGTAGAAAGCCAAGCATTTCATCTATCACTCATCAAGGTGGTCTGCAAGAAAGCCTGAGGTCTTATGTCCAACGATTCAATGCCGAGTCTCTAAAGGTAGATATACCTGACGAGAAATTCGCAATCACTGCGTTCATTGCTGGCTTAGGGATTTAATCGAAAGACTTGATGTTTTCCATCTCCAAAAATCCCCAAACAAGCATGGCTGAGGTGCTCGCAAAAGCAGAGAAGTATATTAACGGTGAAGAAGCCCTAATATCCAAGAAAGAGAGATCTTCCACTCATAAAGAAAAAACGGGACAGACAAACGACGAGGACGAAGCCCCAAAAGACAAAGCGACCAAGAAGGATCTCCAAAGAAAAATGGAGAACGATCCCCAAAAAGGCGTGGGAACCCCGTGATCGCTCCTTGGCCCACCGCAACCGAAAGACGACGACGCTTATTCGCCGCCATTTGACCCCTTAATACCTTCCAAGATTACAGTCCCGTTGGCACTAAACGAATGGGGCTCCCGAGGTGGCTAACCCAAATGAAATCAGACTCCCACAAACAAGAGATAACCTAAGTACTAAGGAGTTCCATGAGATTACGGCTGGACCGCACTTTGACGACCGTGATACAACTCAAGAGAAATAGAAAGTATTCTAATACGGCCATGACATCCGACGCCTACATCCCCCGAAAATCAGCCCGTAATCAAGCTTAGAACTGTGCCCCGCCCGCCTTGAAGTAACCACCACACCCTAAGCAGACGACGACTCAAAGACCAACAACCCCAGTGAAATCCGTAATCTCGTGAGGATTCGTGGAGGCGGGAATCCACCTCAACCTCCTAAGGCCCATCTAATGCTGGCAAAGATCGTCGCATAAGAGATAGCTTAAAATACAAGCAAAGGTCTAAACTACCGCACCGGAAGTACATCCATCACATTCTCTCGATTCAGATTCGTGGATGCCAACATCCCTACGACGACCTAATCGGTAGTTCATGCATTGCGGGCCAACAAAACAAACATCGTCCCACTGACAACCCGGAGTTCAAATTGATATCATCTTTCGGCCACCTTGATAAAATGGCATCTGGGCGGAGAAACTAGAACCTGCTTAACACCCATCCGCGAGGGTTCTCCGGGAAAAGGTATTACCTTAGGCCTCAATACAATCGGGTACTCACCCCGGAGATCCCCATGCCGTGCAATGACTACGCGAAGATTCCTGTCAGACGCTCTCGCCTCGCTTATAAACATGTTACCAAAATCCCTCTCAATGCAATAAAAGCCATCCCTTCCGCATATCACATGATATTCCCTACCGTAAACGGAGTAGGAATGGTTCGAGGAGATCAACGAGTGGCTAGGGAATGTTACTCAACATCCATGAAGCAAAAAACGATCGACAACATATACTTAGACGAGCTCGACACGCGATTCCAGGTACTCACCGACCGAGCCTCGAAGAACCCGAACCTGTGATCGCTGATGACGACCGAACATCTCGTTTATATCTACCCAAGCTAGAAGCAAGACCTCCCAAAACCTCCTTATCCATTTTTCGAGATGCACAAATACGCCTTCGTATGGAAGCAGCGACATGGAGGAATAGACTGACATGACCACCCATGTACCGAACACGCCCATCCTTCAAGCCAATCAAACAAAGAGCGAGGAGCTTCAGACAAAGACAAAAAGCCATCAACGAGGAAGTCAAAGAACTCTACATGCGTGGAGCGACCGTGAGGTAGAATACCCCCGAATGGCTAGCCAACGTCGCACTCACAAAAAAGCAAATGGCAACGGCGACTCGCATCGAATCTGACCATGATCAACAAAGCGTGCCTAGCTGACAGCTCCGTCGTGAATCCACCTCATAGTAGATGCCACCGGGCCAATTTAACTCCCCACCTTTATGGATGCCTTCTCCCAGCTATAACTAGATCAAGATGGACCCAGTGATTAAGAAAAGACTCTGTCAATACAAATAAGCAGGAACCTATTGTTATCGTATGATGGTGTTCGCTCAAAAACTAGAGCTACGACGTGAGGTTGCGGAACCGGATGTTCCAAAAGCAAATAGCACAACTATGGAGGTGGGTACATAGACTTATATGTTGGTAAAATCCACACCACATTGGCCCATAGCCCATCCGTCCGGCTGCCCAGATCTTGAGAAATTACAACATGAAACTTAATCCAACCAAGTGTGCCTTCGGAGTATCAGCCGGAAAATTCCTGGTTTCATAGTCAACCACTGAGGAATTGAGGTAAATCCAAACAAGATAAAGGCTGTGCTCAACATGCCTTCGCCGACAAATATAAAGGAAGTTCAAATACCGACTCGATGATCACGCTTTAAGCCGATTTGTATCCAGTGGCGCGATAAATGCAAATTTTCTTCTAAGTCCCGAAGAGGGGTTTCTTCATGGGGATACTAAGTGCCAGGAGGCATTTTCACTTGAAAACATATTTGAGCCCTCCCATTCTAGTAAGTCCTATCAAGGAGCCCTCACCTATACTGGGTCAGAGTCAGACTCTTTTCGATCAAAGTCAGTCTCACAAAGACAAAGAACGAGTACAACATCCACTTTATCATCATAGCCTGAAAGCTTTGAGAGGAGCGGGAGGAGGTACCCCAAGGATGAGAGTTCAATTTTGGCCTTGGTAACAGCAGGTTTCTGGAATTTCATTTTACTTCTAGGCTCACACCATGTGGTTCCAACTGACATTCAGATGAAGCAAGTGTTACATAAACTTAAGTTCCAAAGGTCATGAAGTGGGCCATAGAGCTGAGCGAGTTCGACATCAGATACAAGCCGAAAACTGCAATAAAAGGGTAGATTCTAGCCGACTTCGTCATGGAATTCACCTCTGAACCTCGCCGTAACGCCTACAATGAATGACCTTCCATCCGTGGAAACTCTCCGTACTTCGAGCCTCAAATGCACAAGTGGAGCGAGCAGTCTAATCTCGACCTCCAGAAGGAATATACATCAGTACGCACTCAAATCTGATTCCAAGCCTCCAACAACGAGGGGCCAGTACGAGGCCAAGCCATATGTGCCCCAACCTCGCCCATTCACTGGAGGTCGACCAGCTAGAGGTCTGCAACGACTCCCAACTAGTAGTAAGACAAATAGAAGACACCTACGAGGCTAAAAGTGGAAGGATGATCCTATATCTCAAAAGGGTATGAGATTTATTAAAAATTCAGGTAGTTCAAAGGTCGATATGTCCCAGAGCGTAGAACTCCCGAAATACGCTCGCAAAGTTAGTACCAAATTTATTGTGACTACCGTCGACACTGCCGACACCGCGTGAGCCTCTCATCGATCTCGCACGTGGAGGTTGCCCAGGTCGGGTCCAAGCCAAGCTGGATGGACCCCATTAGGGATTATATAATAGACGGAAGTCTACCTGACGACCCGAAAGCATAAAATCTAACAAGGACGAGGTCCCAGCTGTCTACTTAATCATAAGTGGAAGCTCAGACAAGCGAGGTTTCTTCACACTCAATCCTCAATTGCATCATGAAAAAACATTGAATACGTATAAGAGAAGTACACGAGGGCATATGCGGAAATTACATCGGAGCTCGAGCATTTGGCGTGTGAGTCTCGAGACAAGGATACTACCGGGCCTACAATGCTCAAAGATGCAACCAACCTAGTTAAGAAAATGCAAGATCTCGCCAGAGCACCAAGATCTCACGCTCCCATCGTGAGCCCTCGACGCCAATCACAAGCCTCCAAATGGGCCCTTCCAACAAATTCGGGTTTGACATATCGACCTCTCGCCTCGAAGGGCCAATGTAAGTTTATCATCAAGGCAAAGATTACTTCACTAAATGGGCCGAGAGAATGAGCCTTTTTCCACAATCACAGAAAGGTAAGATACGCAATTTTGTATGAAACATCATATTTGTGTTCGTATCCTAAGAGCCCTGGAGACTATTAATGGAAAACAATTTGATAACGCGCAATTAGATTTCTCGTACAAGCTCGAATTAAGAATTACTTACTCGGGTTTCCAAAGATATCTCATGGCCTAATCTGGCCAGTCGAAGTCACCATCAGAACCCTTAGGCCGCCTTGAAGACCAAATTGAAAGATCTTAAAGGAAAGTGGGTAGAATACCTCCCCGAGGTGCTATGGGCTTATAGATAACACGTAAATCAAGAACCCGAAACCCCATTCGCCCCACCTCTGCAGACTACAAAGAGCTCTGCCGAGGTCGGATTAAAGTCCCTACGATCGAAAGCATCAGAGTTAATAATGACGAGGCTCTCCGTCTGGCAAATTCTGATCTCTTAGATGAAAAACGCGGAGCGGTGTTCTAAAGCCGCATGTAAGACTACCAAAGGAAGATCTGCAGTACTACAACCAAAAGTCAAACCCAGGAGTCATGCCGTGATTTATCTTAAAGCTACCGCCAAAGAAGGAAGAATCCAAAGATACGGGAAACGCCCCAACCGGGAAGGCCCCTACATCATATCTCGGTCACAAAGCCAGCAATTATGAGCTCCAACGTAGGAGGGGAAAGTTTTACAAAGATGCCCGGAATGCGGAACATCTTGAAAACGTTTATCAAGAGATCTTGGTTTGTAATCTTAAATGGAGATTTATCAATTTTCAGATTTAACGACTAATTATTTATCGGTTATTTTGTTAAGACGTCACAAAGCAACTCCTTGTGACATATAATGCCTTAAAAATTACAATAAGATAGACATAAAGTGCTGAAAAGTCTCTTTATTCCAATCAGATTACATTCACATAATCAAAGGTGTCATCGATTACGATCTGGAAGTAATTTCAAAGATAGCTTCTCAAAAAAAAAAAAAAAACTTCAGAAGAAAAGAGGAAAGGAAAACGAGGCTAAAAAGAGTGGAGAAGAAAAAGGGATGGGGCTGAGCTCAGGCGAAAAGAAGAGAAATGATGTAAGAAGAGGAAAACAAAAGGGATGGAAGGAGTTTGTGCGTAAGAAACAAAAAGGGAGAATGAGATGTGGAAGAAAAGATGGAAAAAAGCAGCGGAGAAGAAAAAAAAAGGAAGAGAAAGAAGAATGTAAGATCTGAAGGCGACGCAAGAAATGCGCCGCCTACCACATTCCCTAGCACGGTTAGGAATAACATGACCCCATAAAGGGGAGACTAATGAAAACACAACTCCCACAAGAAGAAGTCCAATGTAATCGAACCAGACCTGCTGATCCTCGCGGGGCCGCAGTAATCAGATTACGCTCCATCTCGCATATTCCGCTTACGCACCAAGAGGCGCATTATCTAAAGCATAAACTCCATATCAATGAAGCCGCCATTTATAAAAGCAAAGCATTCAAAAGTCGCAGACAAACGCTTCAAATTTCCATAAACCAAAGATTAAAGACGTCAGACCTTCCAAGAAAATTAGAGTTTAATGACGCGACGCGAAGCAAATTCACTTTGACGAAGTCTGTTTACTCCGGCACAGTCACGCTACCTAAGGAGTCGATCACCAAAGAGACACATCACATGCGCTGGCCTGAGCTCCAAAAGAATTTCACTGACGAAGTTCCTCTAATTGGGTGACAAAAGTCACGCCTACCCGAGGACTCAGTCACCAGTTATATCGCGACTCCAAATGACAAATACCGGAGCTCCAAGAAATTCACTTTGATCGAGTCTGGCTCCATCCGCACGTGTCGCCACCTAAGGAGCCACATCAACCCAAAGAGATCACACCAGGCCACGGGCCATCAGAGTCAGAAATTACATTAACGAGCTCAACCTGATTCCCAGCCATAATAAAATTCCTAGAACCGCCCCTGACTCGCTAAAGCAAATCACCGACTGGCTCAATGAAACCACATCGACGAGCCCAACTACCACACAGCCACTATGCAAATTCTAAGAACTCGCCCGACCTGGCTAAGTCACCGACCGGAGCCAGCCAGCCCCACATTGACAGCCTAACTAATCTACACTGTGCCAGCGTGCACCCTAGAATCTGGCTCAACTCAGCAAATTCACCCGATGGAGCCCAACAAATTTCACACCGACGAGCTCAACCACTTCAGATAGGCTATACCCCATGAGGCCTGACTACCAGGATTATTAGCGTTCAGAAACCCAACAACGCAATTTGACAAGCTCAACTGCCCACCTAAGGCCATGTAACCCAAAGAACATTGAGAAGAGGCACAAAGCAGAAAGCAAAGAAGTGAAGGTAAAATGAGTATTCACTGAAGGACGAGGCTATGTCTCTGGTCCTAGCCCAACCAAAATACATAAAAAAAAAAAGTATAAAAGCCGACACTCCGTGCAAAGACGCAAAACAGGGGAGATCAGCACGAAGGAGAAGCACGTGAAGAAGGGAGTGGCCCCGCCGGTGCCCGCTTCTCCGTGATAATCAATAGAAGGACCTTCATCCCTCCTCGTCGCTGAGGAAGGTCGAAGAATTGAAATCGGCGAGGAATGAGGCGTGACGGCCTTCTTACGAAAGGCAAGGCACCTAGAAACCCATTGAGTAGAAGCCTTGGCCCTCAGTCTTCCAATAACTTCGTCCCTCTGAGCCACCAAAGTTGTTCGCGTGTTGAAAGATCCCACGCGGCCGCCGGCGCTCACCGGTCGGGTTCCACGCATTTTGGCTTGCCTGGGTGCGCGACGAGGCCTCGTCAACAGCGTTGTCTTATCACGCAGGTCGTCTTTGATCGCACACAGTTCTTCCTTAGACTCCCAAAGCTCGCCTTGGGATGTGAGAAGCTCATCCACCCCAACCATCGAAGTTCATCTTTGTGATGTAGCCACGTCGTAGCCTCTCCGTCAAGTCGTTACACAGCCACTCAAATCGTCCAGAGAGCATCCTGAAGCTCGCCTTGACTCCTAAAATTTGTTCCGAGCCTCGTCTTTACCCTCGGCCCAGTTGAATTGATGAGGTATGCTTCAAATCAAATTTGAGCTTCACTGCTTCCTCGGCCATATGTTGCACCTGACCTCGCAGCTCAGCCCGCTTAGATGTGAGGGAAGCCACCCTCGCCTTATAAGCCCGGGCCGCTTTGGCATGGCCTTCGTTTAGTTTGGCAGCTACGGCGAGCCCTTCAAATGGTAGCCACTGCACACCCGGCCTTAAGTCAACATCTGTCTGAGTTCGAGAATTCAGCTTCGAATGGAATCAAATATGACAAGGTGCGAGGAACTTACAGACTGACCCACAGAGATAGGGCCAAAGCCTCATCAGGCGGCGCAACCTGACCTCTTGAGATCGAAATCACTTAGAATGGGACGAAGGCTTTGCACCTACGCGAGGATTCGGCATTGGCAAGTAAAGAGTCCGTCTCCGCGATTTTGGATTCCGGATCTTTCCTCCTCGCCTCTTCCCCCCTTCGAGAAGGTGACCTAACCCTCTTCGTTGGCGGGTTCCAAACGGTAATGGGCGTGACCGCCAACGGCTGCTCAACGGCCCCACTCGAGGGACCTTCTGCCTCTGCAGCAGACCCGGAATGAGACCGCGAACTCAAAACTATAGGAGCCTTAACCCGTTCCGGTTTATGGACATGAGTAGACGGGGAAGATGAAGATGCCCCCAACTTCGGAACTTTGACCAAAGCCGGCCGATCTTTCTCAACGGAGTCCGAGGTTTTTGTTTCTATAAGACTGCGAGACACATCTCAATTGGGCAATGATTTCCCCCTAATGGGTTTAGCGTGAGGGCTAACCGGGAGAACTTTCATAGTGGGAAGGAGGTGAAGGCCTCATAGCGTCGAGAGGCGAAGGTAGACCTCGAACTCGAAGGACCGAGACATCCGACTTGATCGGCTTGGCGTGGGGACGAGAAGGACACTTTCGATAGCATGTGTATGGCGTTATGCCCGTGGCCCGAGATCAATCAGGAGGCACACGAGAAGCATGTAGACGGTACAAAATCGGGAGATACCCGGTGACCTTGCCGCGAGTTATAACCAAAAGCGAGCGAACACTCCACGAGAAGATTCACCGGGGTGGTCAAGAAGCCACGAACGCCCGGGGTGTTGTCCTTGTCGGGAGGGTCATATTCCTGACTCTGACTGTTTGCAGGCCGTAGCGTCCCTTCCGCCTTTGTGGGAAGAAGAAGGTAGATCGGAAATCACAAGAGGAGCGCCAGAACGCCTAGAAAAATAAAGGAAGCCCTCGGAGGTCTCCTTCGGACTAAAAAGGTAAAGGAGCAAGGCTATGCTAGGAACACGACCCGCATCCACTAAGAATACCCGACGGACTAACCAAAATACCCTGACCATTAGGCGCGAGTTGAGAAGGGCCAGGACATTGAAGTCTTTAAAAACCCCATTTTATGAAGGGATGCGGAGAAGCAGACCGTTATGAGGCCCTTCAAAGAAGCACACTATCTTAGGCACGAGACCACATAGAGATTGGCGTCGAGGACCACACGGCGCCCGAGAGGCGATAGCATGTAAAGGTGGCCCCATATGAAGCGACGCTGCTTTAGGTCC
The DNA here is from genome assembly GCA_016808115.1 of Tetrastigma voinierianum. NCBI lineage: Eukaryota > Viridiplantae > Streptophyta > Magnoliopsida > Vitales > Vitaceae > Tetrastigma > Tetrastigma voinierianum. Next base: position 1,976,310 of record JAEQBH010000576.1, read on the forward strand.
CACAGGTTAAAGCATCTTTGAGAGCGGAAGATCTTAGGTATTCGACCCGGGGTATTTAATCGGGTTCCTTTTCCCTTACCCTTGTCGAGGAAGAGAGGCACCTCTGGGGCATCTCGAGTTCAACCGTAGGCGGTCGAGAGACTACTTGCCAGTTCCGATCGAGAACCGGCAATATGCAGAAGAGTCACCATCGTCTGTGAGCGAGCCGGGACCCATGATGAAAATAAGTAATAGAAAATAAATTCGACGGCTGACCTAGCCTCGTCGTATGCATTTAGAAAATAGACCCGAGAAGAAAAAAAGCGCGGTGGACCCAGGAAATCTGACGAGGAAAAAGCTATCCTAAAGAAAGACAGGAGAAAGGCTACCTGAAAATCGAGACAGGAAGATTAAGAGAGAAGAGGAAGTAGAACTAGCTAAAAATGAAAGAAAGGTCCCGAGAGTAGAGGCACCTGAGACGGAGGATATGCACCCAAAACGAGAAGGAAACTAAAATGAGTGGGAGATGGCGCAGCCAGTGTCATTATCATAAGACAAATGGCGCGACCAGGCCCTAACTAAGTCAGCCCACACGGCGAGCAACGTGGAAATTGCACGAAGCCGGACGTTCGTACCGCACTTACGTCACGTTATTTTAAGGGCTAGAGCGTGTGGATTAGAAAAATAAAACTCACGGGCTACTTGCCGAGGCCAGTAAGGACCGACCCGACTGAAACACTTTCGGGCTCACTTGCCCAAACCCCCGAGGAGAACATGCCCATTAGGCATTCTATTGCTTTTGCGCCGACATTCAAACCTTTGGTGCCGGTGAAATGAGGGTCGACCAGCAGCTGAGCTGGGTGTAGGAAGTCTCCATGGAATCTGAGAAAATGAATAATCCTAATAATATATTATTAGTAAATCCAACCAAACCTCACCAATAAGGAAAGAAGAAACTGATAATAAATCATCATCGAGATCGGATCCCCATTAAGGAAGGAAGATTATACGAATAAAGCTGGCTGCTTTACATATCGGCACCTACGAATCGTCTGGAAATGTCGTAACAAAAAATATCCGTAGGAGCGAATCCTAGTCACCATCCGGCCCGGTTGAACATCACTATAAATCTGGGGGCCGCGTCTTCGGTGAAAGGTAGGCGTCTTGTCACAGCATCCTCACATGCGGGCGTTAGCTCTCTAGCGGTCTCTCTTGCCTCCTCGGCCGACTGGCGTCGGAGCGGCTCACGGGTGAAGCCCTCGCCCGATCCCCTCCCCCTCTTCTTGTTTTGCGGAGGCGCGCTGCAGCGCCAACGGTGGCATTGCGGCGATCTATTTCAGCCGAAACAACAGTCTGGTTTTGACCAACTGGCTTGTGACACGCTCCATCCCGAGTTAAGTTTGAAAAAAGGCATCATCAAATAATATTTACATTGTAGAAAACCTTAACTTCATTTTCTCTTCACTTTTTCTCTGCTATCATTTTTTTCTTAAACAATTAGAGATGATTTTTTTTATCATTTTTGACTTAAAATTACTAATTTACACATCTTTACATGACTTTCTTCCTCAATAAAATAGTTATTCCACATAAATCTAGGTTTTTATTTATTTTTTCGTGATTTAGTCATTACCTTGGTGTGACATGTGGTTGTCATTGTCCTGGTACGGTATATGTTTGTCGTTGTCTTAGTGCAGCGTGTAGTTTTCGTTATCTTGGTGTAGTATGTAGTTGTCGTTGTCTTGGTAAAACGTCTTGATTGTCATTGTCGTAGTACAACGTTTATTTGTGTTAGAGTGATTCAACGAATAAAATATATCCAATCAACGATAAGAAATCAAATTAATAGTCGTTAATATACTGCAAAACTTGAGTCATAGGTATTATAGTCACAATAGTAAAATCAAATGTGTATGCTCAACTATCAAATATATAGGTTTTGAACCGATTAATTATGTTATTAACCTGAATATTGTTTCATTGTCTACAACAATTTTGATTCTATTTCTATCGATGTATTGTTAGTTTAAATCAATAAAATTATTTTTTCTCTTCAAAAAAATTAATATAATATATCAGTGATTAAGGATTAGATGGGACATAAGGAATGATTAGGTTGAGTCTTCATGTGAACAAAATTTACAATGATTAGATGTCAAAAAAAAAACATATAGAAGTTAAATAATATTATTTTAATCTATAAGAAGATTTTATTTTATTTTTAAATAGAAATTTTATTGATTCAAACTAGCAATACATTCGATTGATACACATAATCAAATTCGTTAAAAACACTAAAGGATGACACAACATCCAGGTCAATAGTAAAATCAAATTTGTAGGCTCAACTATCAAATATATAGGTTTTGAACCGATTAATTATTTTATTAACCTGAATATTGTTTCATTCTCTACAACAATTTTGATTCTATTTCTATCGATGTATTGTTAGTTTAAATCAATAAAATTATTTTTTCTTTTCAAAAAAATTAATATAATATATTAGTGATTAAGGATTAGATGGGTCATAAGGAACGATCAGGTTGAGTCTTCATGTGAACAAAATTTACAATGATTGGATGTAAAAAAAAACATATAGAAGTTAAATAATATTATTTTAATCTATAAGAAGATTTTATTTTATTTTTAAATATAAATTTTATTGATTCAAATTGTAATCTACGTTAAGTTGATACGTATAATGAGTCGTTAAAAGCGGCTGAATGACACAACATCAGGTAAATGGCACTAACATAATGACTCGGCGCAATGCTATACATTTAAAGTTACATGATATTTAGAATTCGCCAAGATTCCAATTCTGCAACATATTGACGTCATTGGTTTGAATTGATGTTTATGTCTGATTAAATATGCTTTATGTTCTGAATCATTTCAAAGCAATTATTAGTCATAACAAGGTGATGAAAATTGCTTGCCAAAACAATGTGATAAGACAACGGCGAAAACTTAAAAAAAAATCGATGAATTTATGATTCTTGTATTATGCGAGAAAATGAAAGAAGTGTATTGAGGTGATTTAGTAAAATGGTGTCGAACCGGCGCTACTTGGAAAAGTTGACGTAAAGATGAGAAAAAGAGGAGAAGGGTGGCTAGGGTTTAGAAGAGGAAAAAAAAGGTTTTATTGATATTGTTTTGTACATCTTTTAAATGTGATATCTTCTATTCTCAAAAAAATAAAAAAAATAAAAAAAATAATAATAGTATATTTCAAAAGTAGGGGATTCAGTATTCCTAAAATCATATTTCCAGAAAATAGATTCAACCATTTCTTTCTTTTTTCTTTCTAAAAAAATAGAAATTAGGTGATTATAAGGTGCATCAAAGATGTTAGTTTAAGGGTGTCTACAGGTGATCTTTACGAGGGCTTAAGAGGCCATTTGACCCATCCAAGAGTCTACCTAATATGCAATGACCAGGAATGTCGGAGTAGAATTGAGTTGTGTGGGGGAGACGTTAGTTTTTCCCAGTTGGTTACTAAAAATATTGCATTCAAAAACGACCTCCGTTTCATCCTTCTAGAAAGGGGGGTTAGGGTTAACGACTTTAACATTTTCTTTTCTCTAGTCTTGTCTTCCAGAAAGAGTTGGGGCTTGGGGGGGGGTGGTTTCCTTGCCCACCAAGCCAGGCAGACCGTTGCACCCGGAAGTCTAACCATACAAACCGACTTGTCAAAGGAAGCTTCTTCGAAGATTTACCCCGCAATTCCACTTCTATTGGTGAGGATGGAGTTATCTCCCACAGTAACTAAAATTTTGAATAAAAAGCGTCAAGTACTCTAAAAATTAAAGCTTATATGATCCGATAGGAGTGCAAAATGGGAACAATTTATAAAATCATGATTTCGCTAGAACCATTAACAGAGAGGTTGTTCTTTGCAACTTTTGGAGTATACGATCCGATAAACAAAGCATTCATCTCGAGTTTCACATCGGGTTGACACCGCTTCTAAAACATTCTAGCTGCTTCGTTACTATTTTTCTTCATCTCAAAAAAAAAAAAAAAAAAGAATTCCATTTCATAGTGTCCAATGTTATCAAACAAGTTGCAATCAAACTGTTAACAATGAAAATGAAATATCGAAGGGAAAAAACTAAGAAGACACGTAGGAAAGACCCAATTGCTGGATAGATGCCCAAGTGGTCACAGGTCACGTGTGGGGGGAGGCCTTACGTGAGCTTGACAGAGATTATCTCTGTTTCTACTTCATACTAAAAATCCTATTAGGTGGGTGTGGGTGGGTACTCTTTCATGTATTAATTCCAGCCACCCCTAATTTCATCTCCGAGTGTCTTTCTTCTCAAGTTACCGAACAACGACCTAATTAACTAAACATTTTGCCGCCCACCCCCCCACAAGTTTGGTGGCCCACATCTACTCAATCGTATCCTTAGCTAATTAATCAAAAGGCAAAACAGGGAGATCGATCGATAGAGATGAGTATGAGATAAATTATGATGATGATAATGATGAGTTAAAAAGAGTTGGAAACTTGCTAAAAGAGAAGGACCACCTCTCTTTGATTTGTGAAATAAAATTATAGCAGCCCCCTTTCCACGACTACCCTCTTCCTTCCCCCACGCGGTTGCGCATTTTCAGTTACATTCAGTGCACTTGCATCCTTGAGTTGACTCTTTCTAATTTTCTGGGTTTTTTCTCCTTTTCTTAATGAGGATGGGTTTGGAAGCAAAGAGTCACGAAGAGCATTCAAGTTTTATTTTTACACGAGGCCCTGTGATTATATATATATACATATATATATATATATATATATATATATATATATATATATATATATATATATATATATATATATATATTAACTTTCATTCCTCATCTTCCAAACATGTTCTAAGAAACTAGAATGGGCTCGGTCAGTTTCTCTAATCTTAATTTAGTCTGAAAGCTATTGTTGTTTTTCTTTCTTTTAACTTGGCTAGTGGGGGAGGCTTTCACGCCTAAAAGCTCCGAGAAGTGCTGTGGATTTAAGATTTAGATGAAAGCTGCCAGCCAAACAGAGACTAATCTTTATACAAAGGTTTGGCGCCGACGATGGTTGAAAATGGAAACATAGTGGTTTAACTTCAACTTCATCAGGGTCAGGATTATCTCCAGCTGTAGCCTCCTGTGACCCTGTCAATAGACATATGGCCTCTCGTGGGCTTGCCAGTTGCCACCACTTAGCATTAAAAGGGTCGGCTTTCAGTTTGAAAATGCTCTTGCATTTCTGTTTGGTTTAAATGTATTAATCATGCCAACTAGGCCTCCTCTGACACTGTAAAATCAGTTTGTTTAGTTAAGGATAATAAAATAAAGCATACAAACACTTGCTTGCATTAGTATAGTGTTTCAAAAAATGAAATTCAATCATTGAAAAGGGAAACATAAAAAATTTAATTGTTGGAGAAGGTAACCGATTAATAATTGAGATGAGAAATGAGGGCTTGAATTGAATGCCATGTGGAGATAGATAGAGGTGATGAGGTGGGGAAAAGAGGAAGTGAGGCCCGGGGCAGAGAACCTGGATTAAGAAAAGAAAAGCCACCTGTCATCCTCATCGCTTCCGCCAGGTAAGTCGCGTGCCCAATTCTTTCTTCTCCCTCTTCTTATCCACACCACCAAACATCCTCTCGTATCTCATCACCGTCGTCCATCCATGAATCATGATCCATCCATTTCTCACTACTATTACTAATTAAATAATCTAATTCTCTAATAATAGTTTGGCTTAACGCCCGCCCACATGTTCCTTCGGTTGTGTCCCCACTCCCTACTCCTCAACCAACTCTCCCCCTTCTGGCTTCTGCCACAAAGTCGTTGCCCGTTGGCAAATGCTATGTATCACAAATTGATTCTGTTGCTGTTATACTAGTTTGCAGAGATTCAAAGGAAGGACACATGATAGATTGTACTATTTGATTAAAAAAAAATCAATGAATTGAATCATTGCTATTACAACTAAACAGCTACGAATTCCTGATTGTATGTACAGAGGATACAAATTCGGATCTAGAGGAGCTAAAACAAACAAACAATGAAGAAAAAAAAAATACATGAATTTTTTAATGGTAAAATAGTCCTAAATTTGGAAATCTACTGGTGATCTTGGATGATTTCGGTTTTTAGGGGCAGCAATATGAGACGGGGCTTCTTCGCCGGCAGAGGACTCTCGACCTCGTCATCGACTGGGAATCGACGTGCAGACCATAATTCAGGCAAAGCCGGAAGGTTGAGGTCGAAATCACGGTGGTGGCTGTGGGTTGACCCTGAGGAGGTAACGCCGCTGCTGACGCTGGTGCCGCCTTCGTAGTGGCATCGCTTGTGTCCGCCCAAAGCCTGGCCACTGGGGAAAGTCTTGTGACAGATGGAACACTCATGTGTCTTTCCACCGGTGGCGGCGGTGCTTGTGGTGGTGACAGAAGCCGACTGGTCATCGGATCCGGCCAGTTTACGGTGGCTGGCCTTGTGTCCCCCTAGTGCCTGGTAGGATGCGAAGGCCTTGTTACAAACTGAACACTTGTATGTGAGTTTAGGAGCTTCCACCTGGAGGGCAGGAGGGGGAGAGGTCTGGCGGCGGTGCGAGATGGTGGAGGAGGAGGAAGCAGCGGCGGCGCCGCCTCTAGCCAACATGATAAGGCAGAGAGCCAGATACTCTTCCTCTGTAGTGGGGTTGTACTCAAGAGTTGGGCTGTCGAAGCGAGGACGCTTGGACCGCTTGCGCTTGGCCCATGAATCCAGAGAGTGGAAGTTGGGTTGTTCATAGTGGAAGGAAGGGGCGGGTGTGGTTGGTGAGTTGAGAGCTTCCAGAGCCATGATGAAAGATGGAGATGAAGTGAAACACTAAAACACCGAGAGAAGAGAAGAGAAGAGAAAAGAAGAGGTATGCTTTGTGTGTGTTGGGGAAAGTCTGGAGGAGTGGTGAGATTTGAGATGAATGAATGAATTGGAGTAATGGATGGGGGTGTTGTTATATATATGAGGGAAGGATAGGAGTGGGAAAGAAGGAAGTTGCGTGACAAGTGTGAGGAAAGAAAGAAGCATGATGCACTTGCTCTTAAATTAATTTGGAACCAAGTGGTGCACGTTTAAGTTTAGTTGCGCGTTGAGTTTTCTTCTCCTTCCTAGTGGAGACTGGAGAGTCAAATTCAAAAGCGGTAAGAGTATACCAAAGCACGTGTGGGCCAAAAAGGAAGATACTGAGACTCTCTCTCTCTCTCTCTCTCTCTCTCTCTCTCTGGCTCACTACTCATGACTGCTTCCAAGTCAACACATTCAAATTACATTAACCCCACAAACTAAAAAAACGCGTTCAAATCTCCTCACAACCACCCCTTGGCGGCAGCCACCCAGCAGCCGGTAACCAGTAACAATGTAAAGTAACCTTATTTCTAGCCCACCCACCTCCCACTTCCCACTAGGCCACTACTATGATCCCATCACACAAAATGTAGGGGGAATTATGTTAAAAAGTGTTAAGATGCACTAAAAATAATAAAAATAAAAGTAAATTTCCTCGTATCATTAAAATTTATGATATTTCCAACAAAATAATAAAAATATATCAATCCTTATCAAGGTTAAAATGTCATTTATGTAGTGAGTTTAATGTGACATATTTACAACTATAATATAATATGTTAACTATGTTAACATATTTTATCTAATGTAACATGCTATTTTGCATGATGTAATAGATTTTTGCATAATATAATATATTTTTGCCAAATATAATAGATTTTTGTAAGTATGTTATATTAGGTAAAAATGTTATATTATACAAAAGTCTATTACGTTATCATATTGATCATGTTAAATTATTATTATAAATATGTTATATTAAGCTCAACACATAAGTATTTTTATCTTAATAAAAGGGTAGTTGCTTTAATGCATGGTTTTATTATTTTGTGAGAAATATCCATGATTTAGAAGACTTTGCATCTTTTTATTGTTTTTGATGATTTACAGCATCTTAACATAATTCCCTCTAAAATATTGTACATGTGCATATCCTCTCTTCAAGTAATCACAACACCTAATCACATCACATAGATGTTTCCGACTTGGGTGGGGTTTCCCATCACGCCCACCTAATTGTTATTACCATCAAAATAACTCAGGCTTTGTCTTTAGCAACCATGGGATATGCTCATGCTTCTATATAATATCTGTCCCGTCCCACATGCGTAACTGATGTGGGGTTCTGGGTTTAAATGTGATAACCAATCAATTAATGGTTACAATAAGAAAAAAGTCAAAAACATAGGTGTTCACACTTTTTTCTCACGTACCTCAGTTTCGTTTCGGGGCACGTAACATTCTCCGTAGGCGTACTTTAATCGCAAAGGGATGAACCTTCCCTACAAGTTAGTTTCGACTGCTATGAAACTTTCACTCAATTATCTTTTTTTTTTTTTTTTTCAATACATGGGTTTAATAGTCAAAAAATAAAACATGGGTTTAAAAGTGGGCACGTGAAGTCAGTGCTTACCTAATCAAAGATGGCTTCGGATCCCTTGGCACTTACTTGAATGGGCCTATAACCAAATTTGGGGAATGATAAACATGTGCGCTATCTAACCTTTGACACGATTAAAAAAAAAGAAAGGTACGGCATACTTTGAATTCAACCTAAAACGCTTCGAGAGAAGAGATTTCACAATTGGAACTTGGAAGTGACGTCCAGAATCGTTCATATTTTTTCCTATCTTGTCCTTTTGAACATATTCCCTTCGAGATTTTTTGTCAGCAACGTTTTTATTTTGTTACAATATGCTTACAATAATCTCCAGAGGGATCTAATACCCCGACGGCTTGGAGGCATGGAGATGAGTTTGCTAATTGAGTAGAGATGGAGATAGAGAAAGAAAACAAGAAAAGAAATTATAAATTTTATGTGGGTAGGTAATATGTCTATTACATCCACATAAATAATGATTGAAACTTTCAAAAAATAAAATCATATAAAAAGATAAACTTATAAAAATATTCCTATATCTTGAACCAGCTCATTTACTCTTGACATGATCCACATGTCACAACATTTAGACGAAGGCAATTAGGTTGCTATTGTGATCCCTACAACAAATAATAATGAAAGAATAGGATAAAAATGAAAAAAAATACACACAAATTTTTTACTCTGTTCATAAGAATGCGGAGAAGTAGGTTGAAGCCTATATGAAATTAGGGTTAAATAGAAATATTTATAATAAACCTATTATAAAATTCCAAAATTACCCTTGTACCTATCATCCGGGTTCGTTCCGCTGACTGCGCTTAGCTCCCCTCACTCCACTTTGTTCCGAGATTTACCCCTTTTTCTTCATGGTTGTGTTTCTTTTCATATGAGCCATACACAACAGCAATTACTTAATATGGGAGCTCACCGGTTAAAAGGGAAAACGAAAATGTCGACCACCGCATGAACCGACACAGGGTGTGATCATTATGGGCATTGCCAGAATAATAGTCAATGGTCAATAGTCAATGGGGGTGTCATATCAACAGCTTTCACCCAACTTAAGAACCCGGAATCAACATGGGCGGGTGTGGCCAACCTGGCTAACCAATTTCTACATGAGGCTTTGATTACTTGGGACGAATATGCTATGTTCTGTTACCCATATCGAGTGGTTATGTTTTTGTTTAGAGATGGTGGGGACTGAATTGGCTGCTAATAGAAAACTAAAGCTTCATTCGCCTCAACAGAGCTCCTGATGGCTACTATAACCAGATGCTTCACTTAATATGTTCTGGAAGTGCCTTCTTATAGTTCGACCACAGTCTTACCTGTGTGTTCACATCGACTTCACTTGAAATGGCAACTTTTTTCCTACCTAGTGTCATGGGCGTTGGAGATTCGGGACTGCGCTGATGAGAATTAATTAACTCGCTCGTCCCTTCAGCCATACATAAAGCCGCCACTGATTGCTCACTTCGCGACGCCGCAGATTAATCAAGAGCGACAAACTTTGGAAAGAAAAAAAGTCATTCCTTACGAACTCAACAACTCTCTCTAAATTTGACTAAAACGATGGCGGAAGTCTAGGGATCATAATTAACAATAAGAATAACTAATTTACCTATCCCACTACTAACCTTCTTTGGCACGACATTTCAAGCTCTATTCTGGGCATTTAAAATCTACATGCGGGCGCTTAACTGCCGTAGATCATGTATAGTGAATCGTATACGACGTAGTTCTGTGGGAGTATATATGAAAGCTCCAATAGGAGTCTATTTATAGATCCCAAATCCTAACCTTATAGGGTTACTTGTCTGACAAACAACCAATCTCTGTCTTATAGGGTTTCTTATCTATTAAGTATTCAAACTCCTGTTTTACTAGGTTTCTTGCCTCTTAAACGATTAGTTAATAAGCTCTGTCACTTATTAGCTATCATGGGATCCAACGGCCCATTATTAGTTTTTGCTCTTAATCAAAGACTCATATTGTTTTTAGAGCATAAATTCAATAATTTCCCACTTGCTCATAAGCAAGTTTGGAACCATGATCTCATTCGGTGTTATTCTACTAAAAGCTCAAATGTGAACTCTAAGATTAATAATGTACATATTAAATATATTTTTCCTTTATAAAATATCAATAATTAGCGACATAAAACTGTCAATATTATTTATTCTCTTAAATTATTAGTTTCTCTAATGGATTCAATGCACTTACTAGTGTCTTTCAACATCCGAGTACCGAAACATGTTAAGAGGATATTTCAAACAAATTCCATTTTGTATATCTCATAAACTTTGGTAATCAAATGATCATTATTCTCAAATCATCAAAGTATTGGTTTTTAAAAGGAGACATCCCTTATTGATAACTTAATGAATGATAATCACTTAACTACATATTTATAATATACTCAAGATTAAGAAAAATAACATAACTAATATTGCCTAAAATTTAATTCCTTTTTACAAAATATTACATTTAATTAAATATCTTTGGATCTCAGAGTAAGTACAACATAATTTACTCTAATATTCCACAATAACCAAATCATATTATTTCATAAAATATTACAGTCTAAATAAAATACCCAACTTTATTTATCACTGTGAGATAATTCATTAATTATGACAACCTATGACCATGTATTATATGGACGTATCCACATGATCATATACTGCATAATTAATCTAGACCCTATACATGAAACAACGCTTGCATAAGAATTCAAGAAATTCATACCATTAAATTAGAAAATGAAATTACATTTAGTCTTGCTCCTAGAGCATAAATGTAACCAACTCTCACTTACTATAAAGTAAGCTTGTGACACTCCTAAGACCCATACAATTTACATGTTCTCAAACACACGCTCGGGAAGAGCCTTAGGAAAAGGGTTTGTTAGGTTATCCTTAGATGCTGTTTTACTAGAGTCAATATACCATTGGAAATCAAATTCCGTAGAAACAAGTGTTTCAAGATTCCCAGTGGAATACACCGACATATAATACCTCGTTCTCTTTAGATACTTGAGTATATGTTTTCACGGCAATCCAATGTTCTACTTCGGGATCTAATTTGTATCAACTTACGATTCCCACTACATAGCAGATATCTCGTCTATTGCATAACATGGCATACATGAAACTACATGCCGAAGCATAAGGTTTCTCACTCATGAGTTCTTTCTCTTCGAGAGTTTTGGTGATTATCCCTTAGAAAAATGAATTCCATGTCTAGAGGGTAGAAATCCCCTCTTAGAATTTTCCATGTCAAACCTAACAACTATGAAGCTTGGGACAAAGCTAACACTTTATTCTTCTAGTCTCGTAAAAGTTGATTAATGAGAATATAGTTAGCTTCACCCAAATCTTTCATATCAAACTACTTTTTCAAGTAACCCTTTATGTTTGACAATACCTTCACATTGTTTCCAATTAACATAATGTTATTTACGTAAAGAATAGGAAAGACTACTAGTATATCTTGAATCTTTTTATGCACATATGATTTACCAGAGTTCTTTTTCTTGTAGATCAACTTGCTTCCAATGGGTTTTATCCCTCTAGGAGCTTCTATAAGAGACCATACTAAGTTTGAACCTATGGATTTCATCTCACGGTCAATTGCCCTTTTTCACTCTTGCACATCAACATCCTTCAATGCTTCTTCATATGTGGTGACTTGATACATCTCTCCTAACAAGGCATGTAAGACCCGAGAAATTCCAATTTCTGGAATAAGGGCAAAATTGTAATTTCAATTACAAAATTGTGATTTTGCTAAAAACTCGGGAATTAATTCTCTAGGATCTCGATGACGAAACTGGACAGACCGCTTAATCGTCTCTCAAGGAATCTAGCCAAGACGTAAAATTTCCTCAGAATTTTCGAGATAGTCTGAGCTTGACACGTTTTCGAGGCATCGCGGTCGGTGTCAGAACGATTTTCGATGGGACGAAAGTCACATATAACATGCACTCATTTTTCATAAGTGGTATGAGTAGATAAATGATGAAAATGGACATCCAAGATAGTGTCGAATATCAAATCTGGGAAAAGAGGGACATAAAGGTCATTTTTGGAAAAGTTAAGTCACAAAATGACAAATTAAAGGAATACGACTCCATCTCCAAATAATAAAAGAGCAAAAAACGTGAAATGGGGGGAAGGGAGATGCAGTAGACAAAAATGGAGTTCTTTTAGAGTGAGAAGGTCTTGCTTCTCTCTAGAATACCGGGAGATCCGACCGTTGACAATCTTCGGGGCAAGATGGAGAACCGCTTCACGCGAGTGGCCGCGTGGCACTGATTTGCGAGTTTCAAACCCGAGAGGTGTGGGGTTTCTCCCTACTGGTTTTATTCTTTAAATACTACTTTGCAAATGTTTGATTTGGATTATACTCGAACGTCGCCGATCGGGTCCCAAAGCTCTGGGACCAAATTCATTTGATTTATCAACCCAATGTGAGCAATTTCAGAACCGCGAGGGAATGTTTCGTCTTTAATAGCTTAAATTATGCTTTAAATCATGGATTGATTTGGATGAGGGGCCGAAATGGCCGTGGAAATGCGGGGGTTCACAAAATGAACCGATGAATGGATGTGTGTTGAACACCAAGAAAACTCAAATGGTCTTACTGCTCCAAGGAATAAATAAAGAAAAATATATTTTCGTGAAAATGTGATTCAAGTTAAATTGCTCAGGTTTTGATCATTAGCCCAGCGTGGGAGTTAATTTTGATGCTTGAAATGATAATTACAATGATACTTATCATGATCGGATATTTTATAATATGTGCATGTTTACATATTTCGCATGTGATTGGGGATCGTATCGAAATCGTATACATGCATTCCATATGCACTGGAACATCCTAGACTATAGAGTTAGTAATGAGACAGTCTAGAGAAAACCTGCCTGAGGGTTGTCTAAAAACATTAATTATCTAGAGGGTAGTCCAAATTTAAAATATCAATCGTCGAGCGCCCAATTGATATTCATCTGAGGATAGTCCACAAACAAATAATATATCAATCGCCTGAGCGCCAATTGATATATATCTACTCTGAGGGTTGTCCACTAATAAAACAATACCTCAAGGCTGGGTTTAGGCGAGGGGTGAGAGAGTCTGCGGAGGACTCTGGATCCGAGTCGGTCATGTACATAAAAGTAGACTGCTGCATTTCCGCTTGAATGTGTGTTTAACTGGGAAGACAGACCGCACTTAGGTGGTGAGTAGCCCACTTAGTGGCGATTCTCCTACCGAGCATTAGCTCACCCTCGTCGTGGACCCCTTTGCGGTGCATGGAGCGTGCGAGACTCCGCCTGGCCCTGAGGTCGCTTTTGGGAAGAAAGTTCTGACGCACAAGGTCACATCAGATATGTATTAACGTTTTCATTTTAATATATGTTGTATAAGAGTGCTTTATTAACTTTGAAACTATTTGGATATAGTTTGATATCAGGATGAGAATTGTTTATGGGCCCAAGTGGTCAGATTGGATATCATCAGATTATTATATTGGACCGCTTGAGACAAGTATATGCAGGTACTATTCGAAAGCAGCTCCCGTATAAAGGAGACTCGCCCGATTTTCATGAAGGCCGGGTAACCCGACATCCACTTGTATTCCGCTGGTCGGATGGTAGCCAACGGACCCCGGAAATGGGGCGCTCACAATTGCATCGTAGCTTATGATACGAATACCTGCGCCATTCAGATTCATCACCACTAGGGTATTGGGTGTGGAGATGTGCATATGAAACCTATAGACTGGAGGATTCGGGGGCTTAGGCTTTAGTCGAGTGGAAAGCATCACCACTAGGTGTGGTTCGATGTTCGGTTTAGGTATGAGATTACCTAGAAAATCACTGACAAAACTAGGACACTACATGCATGTGTTGATGTGTTTTCAGGTGGATTTTGTGAATTATTGTATGATGGTGTGTATGCTATGTTTTATGTGTTGTGAAATGTTGTGCTTAAGTGATTAGCACACAGTGTATCGGAAATTTTATCGTGGAGTTCTTTATTGTGCAGTGTAAACCAGAAAACTTGGTATTTTACAAATGTAAAATAAATTTTACTAAATTTATTCGTGGGTCATTTGGATAACGGTAAGAAAATTTTGGCTTTTATTAAATGGTTAAAACTAAAGAAAATGGAATAAAATAAATTTTTATGAATTTATTTGATGTACTGATGGAAATGAAAGATGTATATATATATATGAGGTGGAGAAAAAAAAATTTCAGTGAAAAACTGGAAGAAGAAAATAAATTTTTTTAAATTTATTTGGTTATAAGGTGAGAAAATAATTTTTCTAAGGTTTTATATGGTGTAAACCGAAGAAAAGGAAGAAAATAAATTTTTAGAAATTTATTGTGTATTTGGAAAAAATGAAAAATAAAGAAAATAAATTTTTAGGAATTTATTTGAGTATTATGAAAAAAATTAGTGTATAAATTTTATTTATTTCCACCGCTGAAATAAAAAAAAAAAAAAAAAAAAATGTTGTTGTGTAACTGTTGGGCCGCTCAAATGATATCATGGAGAAAATATTTTGTAGCCAAGAGAGTGGGTTGTATTGCGTAGATTTAGGCTTAAATAGCTTGAATCAGATTGGCAGAATAACTAGGTGCCGTAGTTGCAAATACAAAAATTGTATTGCAGGCTGGAAGGCTAAAATTGTATTGTGAGAGGTGATATCAGACAGGTAACAGGTGGTCGGGCTCGAGGAAACCGTATTGCAATACGCTTTAGTGGGCGAGGTTTGTATTAAAAATACAAACCGTGATTGCGGACTAGGCAAGGGAGATGGGCGTAGCCAGATTATGATACGCCCACGCACCGCCGACACGGCACCGGGTCGGGCGTTGCAAGGCAGCAGCGAGCGGCTGGGCAGCCAGGCGCTGCGGGCGCTGACGCACGCGGAAGCAGCGGGTGCGCAGGCGTGTCGGGCGCTGGCACGCAGGGCGAGGCACGCGCGCGAGGCGTGCTAAAGCAGAGTGCGCAGGCGCTCGCGCCGGGCGGCACGGCGCCGCTGCGCGCGGCAAAGTGCGCCAGCTGGCGTGCCTCGTGCGCATGGTGGCATGCAGCCGGCCGGGCCACCGGGGCCGCTTTGGGTTTCGTGAACCCGGGCTCGCCCGATCGCTTGATTCCGATTTTGACTCAAGAGACTGCTCCCAGTCAATTTTGGGGGAAAATAAAAAAAATTTATTAAAATAAATAAATAAATAAAATAAAATCAATTAAAATTAGGCAAAATTTTTGAAAAATAAAATTTTCAAAAATAAATTTTCGAAAAATAAAATTTTGTTGGAAACAATATTTAAATGCAAACGATTTGAGTATACACCGAGTTATGTACGACAAGTGTCTCGTGGGATGTTTATGCCTTAGAGATATCAGATTGCATTTTAACTACCATTCAAATCGCGATTACTACCAGAATTTGCATAGAAACTATATGCATGGTGTAATGTGTATAGGGAAAAAGGGTGAATGCTAAGGTTAGGAACTATGACCTTAGAGATTTGGATACTGAAATGAACAAGAAAACTTAGAATTTTATCGAAATAAATGAATTGAGCGGTTGGAATTTAGCACCACTTAGGAAATGAACGGGTCAGTTCATGGTTGTCAAGTCTATTAGTAATTGGCATCTGCATTACTAGTTAGACTGAAATGAAAAATTAAAACGACTCTTTTGCCATCAACCGTGATAGATGGCTAGGGTCGAGGAATGGTGCACTTTGCAGGCGCTCCACTGGCACCTGGCCGCACCACCGATATTCGACCAGCCGCCAGATTCTCCGATCGCCAGGCCTTTGTAGAGGCCGGGAGGTGTTTGCGCCGGCCGCATCGCACCGGCCAGTGTGGCAAGATAGTCGTGGGAGGTCCTAATAACCTCCCAGAGGGTTTAGGACGCATCATCCCCTGACATTCACAGGGGGAGGAGATCCCATGGTGGCCGACTCATCAGTTCATAAATCGAAAGTGCGAGGCTTGAGATTACCTCCGACGCGACCCGATTAGACTACCATGCTCCGCCCAGGAGGGCGCAGGCCCAAATATGGTGGAATGTGGGCAAGGACCTCACCTTAGAGGAGCCTTATCAGATGTGAGTTCTCTCCTGTGTGGATTGGGGTGGCGAATAGGGATGATATGTCGCAGGTCAAGGAGTCGAGATCTCAGACTCTACTCACAATGGACCAAGATCATGGACATGTCGAAGTTCGAGCGTCATCCTGGGATGGATCATTTACGCTTGATGTGGCTGTTAATATCGATCAGGAGCGCAGAGATTTTACCGCCTACACCAGGATCTCGGCACTCGTGGTCAGGATTAGCAGGGCAAGATGATATTTCGCTACGTACGCATAATGAGTCCAAGTGTCGAAATACTTAGCGTGCTCGCTCGCGAGCCTACCTTAGAGGACGAGGAGAGATCGACTTGATCTACCTCGAGCAAGGTGCAAATATGTGGATGTTTTTCCGTATTTAGCTGACTGACTACTCCACTGAGGGCGACTTCGTGACGAGTTACACTGGTATTTTACCCATCTCTACGACCCGAGATGATGGCAATCTATTGAGTTGGTAGATCCCGAGTCCACTACGTGAGCCACTCTGGACAGGTGGCTCATTGGGACCGAAAGATTTCACCAATAAGCCCTGCTCTCCTAGTTCGCGAAGAAGAAGGCAAGACCTTGACTGTGCATTGACTACATGTGCTGAACAGTGGCCATTATGATCCGCACTCCACTCATTACCGAGATTGATGATTTATTCGACCAAATGAGAGGAGCGAGTTCATTTCCAAGATGTAATTCTTCTCGTGACCGTTACCATCAACTCCGAAGGTTGTGGTGATGTATATCCCTAAGACTCGCTAGACGCTGCTATGGGCACTTTGAGTTTACGGTGATCCTTTGATCGACGAATGCGTTAGCAAAGATTCACGGATCTCATGGCTGGATGTTCCAACCTCTATCTAGATCAGTTTATCGGGAATTGTGGATGACATTTTCGATCTACTCCCGCCGAGTGGGAGCATGAGGTCACTGAGACGAAGATGAAGCACGAGAGACCATCAATGATAATGTTCGCAAGGCGAGTTTTAGCCATCGAGGGGAGATTTGTGGACACGTGGTGTCAAAGACGGAGGTCGGCCAATTCGTAGAAGGCCGAGGCAAATGATGAGTCGAGAGACCGAATTTCAATCTTCGAGATACATAGCTCGATCAAGCAGTATTACAGAGATTCAAGAATGGGCTGAAGTTGTCCATCCAAGCAAAGATATAGGATTTCACCCACGGGACACGGACTCCATGGCCGAGGCGGCCCCGACCATGTGAGAGAGAGAGATTGAGTGGATACTTGGAACACTCCGGGATAATGGGTGTTGGTAGCAAAGAGGGGAGGATCAGCCTTTCTCCTAGTTCAGGAAGAGGCGTAAGACTTCCTTCACATGCTCTCAAGACCAGACCAGGATCGGGCTGCTAGTCGCAAGGCAGTGGGATATGTTATTTCACATAGCCCATATTATGAGACGGATTGCCCTTAGAGATGTGTGGATCCTGTGATTCGTGGACAAATAAGACCTGAATTAGGCCGGTAGAGAGAAACGTGAGAGTATTACCTGCTCATTCCTCCACACCCTAGTACGGCCGAGGAACCGCTTAGTTTCGTGGTTATACAAGCACTCCCAGCGAATACGTAGACAGCCTGAGGCCGTGAGCGGGTCTAAGTCAGGACAGACGTAGTCGGGCGCAACGGAAGCGTGGTGGACCTTGGGGTGGGCAGACATATCGCTGTTGATGTCAAGCTTGACACGGATGAGTCAACACGACGGCCATCGCATCAGACTACCGGGATGTCGCATCGATACACCCGGGCAGATCGATTTGGGCTAGAGGTTACGCCTTTAAAGAAGTCTGTATATATGTTCTTCCCTAGGATGTAGGTGAGAGTCGACCTGATAGGCTCAGATTAAGGGAGCGAGAGATCTCCGAGATTATGCTCATTGTGGACCCCCGATGTAGGTGTCACGCAGGCATTATTGAGTTCGTGTGCACTGCAACATCGCTATTTAGCCTGGTGTGGGTGCACGGTATGGTCAGCCTCACCACTCGTGAGTGTGGGTCGAGTTTTGTCTTAGGACTACGTCCAATGAAGACTCTTAGTTCGATTCAGGAAATGACGAGTAATTGAAGTGTGTTGGGCAAAGCAAAAGGGGGTCAGAACTCTAAGGTGAGAAGCCCAGAGTTGTAGTAAGAGACCCTGTGAGATATCCCAAATTTCTATGTGAACGAACAAAGTTCGAAGTGTAAGCCGAAGAGTTATACCGCTCGAGATGAAAAACACATGCATGTTATCATGTAGACTTAAAGTTGAATGATAGAGCTCTGAATGACTCGAAGATTGATACCCATTGAAACGCGCTGGGTGTTGTCGAATGGCAGGGCTCGTATATCGGATGTCATTCATGACATGGACTGGGGTCGACATCCATCGATTGCCGCTGATTGTGACCTTAGGAAGGTTATCGCTTACACACCAAACAGGCTGTGTAGGTTGCATGTTGTATGGATTATGCATGTGTGTTAGAGGACATGTCATGAAAGCATGCTGGTCCCGGATCATAAGGGTAGAAGAGCACTGGGCTTCTTGCAATTCTCGCCTACAAACAATAGTTATCAGGCGAGTATACGGATGGCACCGTATGAGGCATTGTATGGGAGGCCATGTAGGTCACCATTAGGATGGACCGAGGTGGGATAGAGATCCATCACGGTCCCCGATCCGACAGGAGACGCCTCCCGAGAAGGTAGTGACAGATTGGCTCTCTCACCCGCCAGCCGGCGTAAGAGCCAAGGCGCAGATGCGCGACGCCTAATCTCTTAGAGTTCGAGGTCGAGGATCACGCCTCCTTGAAGGTGATGCCTAAGAGGGAAGTGGTCAGTTCCTAAGCGTGAAAGCTATCGCCGAGGTTTATTAGACCTTCGAGATATCAGAGGACGTACTGCCACAGACCGGCTGGGCGTTATCGCCCGAAGCATGTTAGTCCACCGGTCACACCCCGATTCCCGTGATCCGACCCGACAGGACCGACCGGCTGGGTGCGAAACCTTATACCGGGACTCCCTTATTTATTTATTTATTTATTTACTTCAAAAGTCGAACTTATATCCGTGGTATGTACAAACAATTTTTCACAACCAACAATCATTTATATTTACAAATGAATTACCACCGAGGGTATCCATTAAAATTTATACACATATACTAAGTCTCATTTACTTAAAAACAAATACATATACATATACATATCTATCACAAAACATCGAGATCGCGTGAATAAAGGCCGGTGAGCACCTATCTCTCGAGACGGCCCGCATCACAAAAGGAATGTCCCGTCCTTCTTATCTCCTCTTCGCATCTACACCTGATTGAACACCCGTGTTAAGCTTACGCTATGTAACATATGTACGCGAATCTACCAATAACAATAATCGCCGTCACTATCTCTTTACATTTACTTTTACGTATGCATATAACGAAGTCTATTCTTATGTGACTTCTAACTCATTTCATATTATACCTGTAGATTTTATTCTGTTCAAATTCCTTATCATTATCTTGTTCATATTACTTCCCTGTGTCATGTCTTTTACAGGTTGTAACTCATATCTACTACACGACAAGCCGATCAAATCATATCTACGGAACTTATACGCATACTATGACAATCTGCAACAAATCAAGTCATATCAAATTCAGCTGCGGTCGTAAGTCAAACTAATACCACATATTAGACTCTTATCATCATCACGGCCAAGACATTAATCAACTCCTTTAGCAATTACATTTACGATCCTGACGCTCGCTAACTTTTTAGTTATCGCTTCCTTTAAATTTTCATTTTCAAAGTGTCGCGTAATTCGACCTTCTACTGGATTCGGCCGGGCGGATCCAAGCTCGGAACCCGGCTTAATTCGACTTTTTCAATCAAAACATTTATTTCGCCTTTAAATTTTTATTTCAAAAGTGTCGCGACCCGAACTCGACTCGACCCTATCATGATCCAAGTCGGAGCCCGGTTTCATCTGGACACGCTTTCAATCAAAAAACATTTATTTCGTCTTATTAAATTTTTATTTCAAAAGTGTCACGACCCGAATCCCCGACTCGACCCGTCATGACCCAAGCTCGAGCCCCGTTTCATCTCGACATTTTCAATTATCTTTCCAAAACATGTTGTTTATGTTATTCCATTTTAGACCTTTAATTGCCGAAAGCACTTCTTTCGCAATCCCATGACCTTACAATTTCAAACACCCATAACATTCACACTTAATACATGCATTTACAAAATAATGCCTTTTACTATGTCCTGTGTAACGTAGGCTGCATCAAGTACAAATACACTTTTCAATACCATCAAGCCGCAGTTCTGGCTTGTGATCACATATAGCTATAGAAGTCGACATTCGTGCAGATGTATTCGGGGCTTGGTGAATCCCGACTTGTTTGTCATTCAAGAGCAATGTGGTTTCAAGTGATTCAATTATTACCGTCTCACATATGGCTATAGAAATCGACATTCGTCGACAGATTCGCTTGGGAACTTCGCCCCGTTTGTCATTCGCCAAGAGCAATGTGATTTCGAGATTCAATTATTACCGTCTCACATATGGCTATAGAAATCGACATTCAAGACAGATTCACTAAACTGCCCCGTCTGTCATTCAAGAGCAAATGATTTCTCGCATTCAATTATTACCGTCTCACATATGGCTATAGAAGTCGACATTCACGACAGATTCACTTGGGGAATCCTGCCCTGTCTATCATTCAGTAGCAATGTGATTTCGCATTCAATTATTACCGTCTCACATATGGCTATAGAAATCGACATTCACGACAGATTCGCTTGGGGAATCCTGCCCTGTTTGTCATTCAGTAGTACTGTGATTTCAGATTCAATTATTACCGTCTCACATATGGCTATAGAAATCGATATCTCACGATGCATTCACTTGGGGAACTCTCGCCCCTGCCTGTCATTCCGCAGCAATGTGATTTCAGATTCACTATTACCGTCTCACATACGGGTTATAGAAGTCAACATTCACGACAGCGCATTCACTTGGGAATCCCGCCATGTCTCTGGTCATTCAAGAGCAATGTGATTTCGCATTCACTATTACCGTCTCACATATGGTTATAGAAAACGACATTCACTACGTATCTACTGGTGATCCTCATTCCATTATCGTCTTAGGCAATGTGATTTCACATTCAGCAATTACTGTTACCTTCATGACGGCACTCCAACTGTGAATCCCTTGAATACCTGGCCATTTTATGATACATTTCAAATCAATTTACTTTATACGGTAATTCACTTATAGTCTGGGCCACATGCACACATGCATATATGTGACAAACATTTCGAATAACCATAATTCAAATCAATATGTATATACTTATATATAGTTCACAATAGCATTCATAACCGATCACAATCACATTTCGATTCCAATTTCACTTTCGTATTATCTTTTCAAAGATATACTCAATCTATATACTTATTTCATATACTCATTCATGTATACTTATTCATATATTCATTCACGTACACTTATTCATGTGTACTCATTTACGTATACTCGTTTATATACTCATTCACATACACTCATTCATGTATACTCATTCATATATTCCTATCATTTGTTATCATCTCCTGGTTATATGTGATAGTAATCATATATAACTTAACTACATTATGTGTTCATGACTTATTGCCTTTCTTGGTCATATTCATGTTTCAGTTCGTTTTCATTTTCCATATCACATTCATGTTTCATGAACACATCTATACATATTTCTTTTTACATTTTCCTTGATTCATGCCTATTAAATATGGTACTTTATTATACTATAAAGTATGATGTCTATGAAATCACACCTCATTCTTATATTCTTATTCTCTATGAATCTACTTTATTTAGAATTAAATCAATCCAATCGATCATCATCCAAACTAAAGTTATGGCATTTTCTCATGCCAAACTAGTCGGTTTAATCTCGACACACTAGAAACAGTTCGTATTACTAATTTTTCCAGGGTTCTAACTTCATTTGACAATCAGGTCTTTGTACTCATTTAAAGCTAAGGTGCTAAGGGTTCTATTCCAATTGGAATCACCCAATTCGGAGCACCGAAACTCAAGTTACGTCCGAAACAACCCGGACTACTCTACGTTCAAAACTGGGAATTTGACGATTCCTATTTCTTTAGGTTTGATTCTCCTTGAAGTCTATTTTAATTGGCCACTTGAATCACTCAAATCGGATAAGAAATGAGTAAGTTATGGCCAAAATACGAAAACTGGTCGAAACTGGGAAAGCGTAACAGGTGTACCGTATTACCCTACGTGTACTCTGGGTATTACATTAGCCAAAATGACCAGAATAATAAAGTGTACCGGTACATGTTCAAAGTGTACCGGTACACATCACCCGGAAATGCCCAGAATGTGTGTTTTTCACCCATTTTTCCATATTTTGATACCCAATCAACTCTACACTTCAAACACACATCAAAACCATTTCAAATTCACCTTGGAATCTCTTTTCTATTCAATTTATCTTTCAATTACATGTCTTTCTTCAAAATTCTTTCATGAATTCTCCAAACGATTCTAATATGGTAATAACCTACATAAACCAAATATAGATGATTAGTTAGGTAGCTCTTGTTCTTAACCCTAACTCAATTCCTTGCATTGAACTATGAATCCATCCTCAAAGAGAGGATTTCATATGCTTCTTGTACTATCTAAGGTCGGGTACTCCACCTTATCTCTCAAGAAATCCAAGGTTAAGATGCAATTCTCTATCAAAACCCTATCTTTGGAGATAAGCCATTAACCATACAAAGCCTTAAAATTCCAGGATCCATCATAAAGGTCATAGTTCCATACTCTGAGCTCGGGGCTTTGCTCGCCTCTCTTCTCCTCTTCTCCTCTTCTTCTTCTTCCCTTCCCTCTCCCTTTCTCTTCTCTCCTCTCCATCCTTTTTCTCTTTGGAGACCAAAATATAAGATATTTTGATCTTTCCCTTAAGGCCATAGCTCACAAGTCAAATCCATTTTTAGCTTTAAGTTTTCATAATCGTGATTCTGGTCCCCATTTCTCTTCTATTTATTCCATCTTTCTATTTACCTTAAATCCCATGAATCCTTCTAAATTCTAAGTCACATAGTATCTTTTGGCTTTATTACTCCTGGGGTCCTCATGGAAATTGACCACTTTACCCTTGTCTCTAATATTGTTTCCGGGTCTCTCATTTTATTTCCGAAAATTCATATTTAGCTTTTAATATACCCTAAACAAGTCCGAAAACTGCTAGGGTATATTTCGGGGTGTTACATCCACGAGGTGTTTCACGTCTCCATGCTCCAGAAATATACTCTAGATCCATCTCATGTGGTGGATTGGGGATGTGACGAGGTTGACACTGATGGACCACGAGGGACCAAAGGTGCATTGTTGATAAGATAAGGATCGTGCTTTTGCGACGCAAAACCGTGAGGCTAGTGTGTCAGGCATGGGCGGCACTACTGAGTGGAGGAGTCAACGTGAGCCGAGGACGCTGAGCAAGGCCAACTATCCTTCTTGTTTAGGGACGATATCAGCTAATGCTTAAGATTTAATGACTGCTTACATGCATGGTAGAGTGCACGCGTATATGCATGTTATGTATGACCCTGAATTTCGGACGAAATTCCTTAAGAGGGAGAATGGAAGACCCGAGAAATTCCAATTTCTTGAATAAGGGCAAAATCGTAATTTCGATTACAAAATTGTGATTTCGGTTAAAAATCCGGAATTAATTCTCTAGATCTCAGATAACGAAACAGATTGTACCGTTGGAATCGTCTCGCGAAATCTAGCTAGCACGTAAAATTTCGTAAATTTTCGAGATAGTCGGAGTTGACACGTTTTTCGAGGCATCGCGGTTCGGGTGCTGTAAAACGATTTTCGATGGGACGAAAGTCACATATAACATGGACTCATGTGCCATAAGTGGTATGAGTAGAGAAATGATAAAAATGGACGGCCGAGATAATGTCGAATATCAAATCTGGGAAAAGAGGGACATAAAGGTCATTTTTGGAAAAGTTAAGTCACAAAATGACAAATTAGTGAACATGGACTCATCTTCTCCAAATAATAAAAGAGCAAAAAACGGAAATGGGGAAGGGAGATGAGATTTAAAATGGAGTTTTAGATGAGAAGGTCTTGCTTCTCTAGAATACCGGAGATCCGACCGCTGGCGCCCGGGGCAAGAGGGACCGCCCACGGGAGCGGCTTCGCGTGGGGTAATGGATTTAGCAGTCAACCTGAGGTAGGGTTTCTCCCTACTTGGTTTTATTCCCTTTTAAATACTTTGCAAAATGTTTGAGCTGGATTGAGGCTCAACTGTGCCAAAGTTGATCTATCCCAAAGCTCGGGACCGAATTGATTTTGATTTATCGAACCTAATGTGAGCAGCCCGCAGAACCGTGAGGGACTGTTTGGGTCTTTAATAGCTTAAATTATGCTTTAAATCATGGATTGATTTGGATGAGGCCGGAAATGGCCGTGAAATGCGGGTTCACAAAATGAACCGATGAATGGATGTGTGTTGAACCGTAAAACCTAGGGTTTTACTGTTCCAAGGAATAGTGACACGAAAATATATTTTTGTGTGAAAATGTTATTCAAGTTAAATTGCTCGTGTTTGATCATTAGCCCAAGTGAGTTAATTTTGATGCTTGAAATGATAATTACATGACATGATTGTGTGATTGGATATTTTGTGAATATGTGCATGTTTACATATTTGCATGTGATTAGATTGTATTGGAAATGGCATACATGCATCTGATATGCACCGAACATCCTTAGGACTATAGGAGTTAAAGTGCATGAGACTTCAGTTCAGGAGAAAACGCTCTGAGGGTTGTCTAAAAACATTAATTATCTGAGGGTGTCCGAATTTAAAATATCAATCGGGCCGGAGTGGCCCAACTGATATTCATCGGAGGGTAGTCCATTAAAACAAATAATATATCAATCGTCTGAGCGGCTCCAATTGATATATATTCATCGGAGGGCTGGTCCACTACTAAAACAATAATTCTCATACAATTTAGGCTATGAGAGTCTATGGAGGAACGGATCCGAAGCTGGTCATGTAGACATTCAAGTAGGATCATGCATTTGCTCTTCGAATGTGTGTTTAAATTGGAACATTGCATTGCACTTGTGTGGTGAGTGTTCCACTTAGGTGATTCTCCTATCGAGCATTAGCTCACCTCGCCGTGGGACCCCTTTACAGGCAATGTGGAGTGCGAAGAGACGCAGGTTCGTCCTGAGGTCGCTTTTAGAAGAAAGCCGGATGTGGCTTTGGTGTCACATTGTATATATGTGGCTGAAACGCTTTTCATTTTAATATATGTTGTATAAGAGTAGTTAACTCTTGAAACTATCGGATATAGCTCGATATATTGTGACGAATTGCTTACGGCCCAAGTGGCCAGATTGATATCATTGTGATTATATTGACCGCTTTTGCATGCGATACGCAGGTGATCGATTTCCGCAGGCTCCCTGCGACAGCGTGGAGACTCTCGCCCGATTTTCTCAAGTGGCGTCGTAACCCGACATCCACTCAGATTCCGCTGGCCGACGGGTAGTCAACGACTCCCTAGAAATGGGGCGTCACAAGGCATACCTTGCAGGTTTATGTATTATCCTCCCAATATAAGTTTGTTGCATTGTGGTTTTGTACATGCATAAGAGGATCCAAGTTTTGTGATTCAAGTGGATTTCCAATCTCTTCATTATATTCTTGTTCTTGAGTTTCTTGAATTTGGTCATAAGTTGTTTCATGTGTTTGTTCACCTTCTAATACATGTTGTTCATATTCCTCTCTTTAAACATCATCAAGAAACAGGGGTGGAAAATATTCCACCTCTCGTTCCCTTAGGATAGCTAATAAACATACATATTTTTGTACGAGATTCCAATTTTTGTGATTTCTGTGCTAAGACATGTGTCGGGGTCGGTGTTGGGTTACGGGCAGAATATCCAATCTGATTGGAACATAAATGCAGCGGAATTTAAAATTTTTATCCCTTAACCCACCAAGGATCACATGTGTTTCATAAAAACCAAAGGAAGGGTAAACGAAACTTACCTCTTGTAGATCGATTCGCCGTTTCAAAGTCTCGCCTGGGTTTATCTTGATCTTCAAAGGTGTCGTTTCTTCAAAGCGACCACCCTTTACAAGTATCCACAATACCGAACAAATCAATGAACGATCTTGTTGAATGCCAGTCTGTGTTCGTCTCTCTCAAAACGAAATTAGGGTCTCTTTGTTTTGGTTGTTCTTGTAGAGTAAAAGACGTACCACGAATATATGTCTCACATATATATATATATCAGGCTCTGCTGTAGTTTTAGTCAAACGAATTTTATATATTATTATATATTTTAAAACTCTTAAATAATAACACTTAAATTCAAATCCTATCGATAAGAAACGAATTATATATTATGGTTATTTAAACTCTTTTAAATAATAACAATTTAAATTCAAATCCTTATCGATAGAAACGAATTTATTTATATTAATATATATTTAAAAACCTTTTAAATAATAACAATTTAAATTCAAACTTTATCGATAAGGAAACGAATTTATATTATTATATATTTAAAACTCTTTTAAATAATAAATAATTTAAATTCAAATCCTCAATGTGATAAGGAAACGATCATTTTATATTAATATATATTTAAAACTCCTTTAAAAACCTTTACGTATTATTTCCTTATCCAATAAGAAAATATAACAAATTAATTATTTATTATAATTTAAATCATGAATTTAAACTTTCTTTCTCAAAATTAAATTCACTTGGGGCTACAATAACTATTTATACTTGTAATTTAAAATAACTTACTCATTTTAAATTACTTCACAGAGAGTGAAAAACCATAACCGTTATTATTCGTTTCTAATGTGCGACCCTATAGGTTCAATTGACATTGGCGTAGGCTCAAATCACATTTGACTTACAAGTCATGCAAGCTCGCCTCTAGCAGCATTGCGACTACCCAAGTTAAATGAAAAAGCTCATGATCCGAGACAACCTTAATATATAGCTCAATGACATAACTTCTCGGTCTCATGATATCTTGATAGAATATAAGGCATGTATTAAAAAGTCAACCTTATATCGTTTCTATCTGATTACTCAAAACCCAATTAGACTGACTAAACAAATGGACATTGGACCTTACATCAATTCATATTTGAGCACGGCCATGCATTTCTCGGCCTCAATCGGTTTGTGGGACCCAGAGATATCTCTCTTATAACAAGAGGGACAAATTCCATCTTAATCGTTCATATCTCACTGCTAATTTCTTATTATGTTCAAGTATAACTCAGAGTAGTCATCTGACAAAGACAACGTTTGATTATATCAAACACAATATTCCCTTTATGTTGAGAACTATAGCGATCCTGTGTCAAAGGATTTAATGACACAAACTATTAGAGATTAACTTATGACTTTGATCCATGTATTAATCTCAAGATGGGTCTGCCCAATATTTGTTCTCAACAAATAGATATAAATTTGATTTGTTTCTCATACACATATTCATCCCATGAATATCAATAAAACTTTATACTAATCTTAATTCATTGTTATTCCCGTAACAATAACCTGGACAGGACATTTAGAATAATTAATAATATTATTCAGTTTATTATATATGAATAAATACGCAAATCACGTAATAATATATTCATAAATAGTCAAAATACCATGTCCATACAATAGGCCTAGAGCACTATTACTAACACCCCACTTTACGCTGTAGCCCATTCATATCAATGTGTATCTAATACTTATGAACCTAGCATGACGATCATGCTTTGTGGTAGAGGCTAGTCAATGGATCGAACATTATCATCTCGTCGGAATCTCGCATATCTTAACGCCAATTTCAATGATTTCTCGAACGGCATGATAACGCCTAAGAATGTTCGATCGCTAATGAACTAGGTTCTCTTTGCTCGTGCACAGCACCATTATTGTCACAATAAACATCACAGATTTGTAATATCAGGAACCACTTCAAGGTCAGTAATGAACTTTCGATCCAAACTTACCTTGCCGCATCGTATAGCCGCAATGTATTCAAATGCTTCGGGCCAGGTGAATCAAGAACAAGAGCCGCTTTTGAACTTTTCCAAATTTTAATCGCACTACCGCTTTTAAACAAAACACATATCCCGACTGCGATCGGAAATCATCTTTGTCAGATTGGAAGCTTGCATCTGTGTAACCATTTACAACCAGATCATCTTCCAATCCGCCATACACCAAGAACATATCTTTAGACCTTCTCAAATACTTAAGAATGTTCTCGAATAACCGGCCCGATCATCGGATCCGACCGGGTATCTACCTCGTTATGCTGTTTACAAGATGGGTCTGGTCTAGTGCATAACATGGCATTATGTACATAGATCCGTATTGGTCGAGGCAGGCTGGGCGAATCTTACTCATCCGCTTCGCTTCATCTTTAAGGGTTAGACACCGCAGGATTCGTAAGAGTACCATGAGACACGGGCGCATCCTCTCTCGAATCTTGCATACCGTGCTAAGACATGTGCGTCGGCCTGGGGGCACCTAAATCCAAACAATCTAAACAGGTTTTCACCCTCCATAATTCTGTGGATATCTTTGAAACATATTTAGATGGAACCAATTTTAGTATGTAAACAATTATTTCTAAGGCATATCCCTAAAACAATTCAGGTAATGATGAGTAAATGAGCATCGACATCACCATATCTAAAAAGGGTTCTATCTCTCCTTTCATGGACTTTATTTGTTAAAGCATTCTAGGAGATGATAATTGAGAATTTATCCCCTCTTTAGCCTAGTAAGACTTGAACTCTCCATATAGGTATTCATTGCCTCAGTCAGACGGAAGCTGCTTTATATGGACGCTCAACTGCTTTTCTGCTTCTGCCTTATATTCTTGAAACTTTTCAAAAACTTCATATTTATGGCGCATTAGATAAACATATCCATATCCTGAGTAGTCATTAGTAAAGGTGATGAAATATTCATACTCGCATCCGATTTGAAGGCTCATGGGTCCACACAAATCAGCATGTACCAATCTCAACTGTTGAGTAGCACAATTTCCTTTGGCCTTGAAGGGCCTCTTTTTCATTTTACGTTCCAAACATAATTCACATACTAGTATAGGTTCAAAGATCAAGGAATTCAAAATTCCACCTTTAACCAAATCATGAATTCTATTATGATTAATATGACTCAATCGCAAGTGCCACAAATAGGTTTCATTTGAAAACTTTTCTTTTCTTAGATAAAGGGAGTTGCTCATCATTAGTATATTCAATGACTTTAATAGTATAAGACAAATCATTACTCTTTATTGAAACTAAGGAATTAAACTGCACTGTTGAACCATGTTCAACAAAACAACTAACATAAACCAAATTCCTCTTAAAATCTGGAACAAATAAATTGTCCGATAAACATAAAGTTTTAATACATAACTCCACTAGTCTTATCACGCCTACCTCACCCCCCCCTCCCCGGGTCAAGCGAAGAATGGGGGCGGGCACGGACCGAGACTCCTTAACCTCGCTTCTGACACCGTGGCCCATTTCGAAATATAAATTGATATATCATAATATAACTTGTAAAACTACCACCGTAATGATGTTTAAAATGTCCTATACATATATTCATGATTCTCATTTACTTGTACTGACACAAATTTTACTATTACAAAAAGATTACATTTACATTACAAAATAGAGTCAAAACCCATATACTGGACTCTTATCATTGCCGCCATGTCGTAGTTTTAATGCCCTGATGTTCTCTCTTCAAGACCTACACCTACGAACACTCATGCTGTTTTTATAATCATGGGAACAGATAATGTATATGACCACTTGGGGTGGTCCACATATAACAAAAATGGATTTATCTTAGCCATATATAACATAAATCTATAACAGAGTTTTTACATAACATAATTCTTATAACGGGGTTTTCATATCTCCCTCAGGAGTTTAGAACAAAGATCATGTACAGAAGGTATGAAATACCCCAAATTATACCATGACAGTTTTATAACATGTTTTGGATATAATAAAAGTAAATGTATATTTTTACGGAATAAAATAATGCTAAAAATAAAATAAGCAAAAATTCGGAATTAATACAAGAGTTAAGGGTAAATTAGTAATTTACCAATTCAAGACCCAAGGGTCATAATTTATGAAGATTATATGATAAAGTGGAAATATTGAGAAATTGAATTGCAAATAATAGAGAGTTGAAGGACCTAAATGATAGGGATAAAGTTTAAACGAAATTTTGAAAGTTTAAATCAAATTTTGTTGTTAAACATGGTCTTAACTCCAAAATGAGGATAAGACCAACCATCTCATTTTTGGTGCATGTAGCTAAATGAACTATATTGAAGAGGTAAGAAGAAGAGGTATATGAGGAAGAAGAAGAATAAAATGTAGAGTGCAAAGGCATGAATCACATGGTTTGGAACATCTCCTTGGTATGGAACTACCATAAATCTCTTTTTGTATAAGTTGTGTAGGAAAAATCCTACTATAAATGTTGTTGATTGGTATGAGATGGGTGTTATGGTTTAAATGTGTTTTTGGTTGAGTTGGTTGTAGTTTAGAAGGAAATTTTCGGTGAAAATGGTCAAATCTAGCCATTTCTGCATTCAGCCCGACACCCCTACGCCTAGGCGTAGGAGTGCACGCCTAAACGCGTGGCTCAGCTGAAAAGAGAGGTCACTTCACGCCTAGGTGAAACCCAAGCCTAAGTTTGCCGACTCTCTCGGTCCGCTTTAGCTGGAGCAATGCTCTGAATCAGGCGAACCTCTCTCAGCAGCAAAGCTTTGCCTCATGCACTTATGCTTCTGCTGTTCATCTCTTCCGTTAATTCTAACAATCTTCCATTAAACTAATGAGGATCCTAATAAGTGAATGAAAGAGTTCTTACAAGTATCAAAATTATATAAAAAATGTTATGTGATTGAGCAAACATTGTTTCTTGCCCTCATTTGCTAATGTGTTTAAATGTGGTGTTATTCCTTGGTTAAGGGATGAAAAGATAAATGTGTACTGAAGGCATATAGAAAAATGTATAAATGTCTAAATAATACAAGAATAAAGATGTATGCGGAAATGATAAGAGAAATATCGCATATGATTAATGGATAAAATATCTTTTTCGGGATATAGATATACGTAAATGAAAAAAGAAATAGATTGTCCGCTTAGAACCTAGTAGAGGGATAGATAGGCATGTTTATTAGGGAAGAAAAGACCGTGAGGGATTATCGACAATGGGCCCCATTGGGGTCATTACAAACGCCTTCGGCCCTTAGATGGTCATTGTCTTTGCATAATGATAACAGCGCCCTATAGTTCTTATATGTTTATTGCCTCGTACAATGATAACAGTGCCTTCGGACCCTTATAGATGGTCATTGTCTGCATTAACATAACAAGAATTTATCCTTATAAGCTCATTGTTTTGAGATAATGATTATAGCACTTTCTGTCCCTATGAATATGTATCCACTTCTAAGGAATTTGCAAGCATGAAACATAAGATAAATGACAAGAATATGCAAATGAAATGACATGATATGAGAAGCATAACATTGCTATGTGATGATATGTATACAATGATAAGTACAAGAAGCAAAGATGTAAATGAAACATGATAAGACGAATAAGTATGATATATGTAGAAGCATATTTATAAATGATATGTTCAAAACATGAATAAGCATGTGTATATGTAAATGAATGTTAAAGTTATATGCAGTTGTCTAAAGTGTGATGACCCTTATTAGAGGTCGCCCACATGTATTATTTTCCCAATTGCTTATGTTTAGCACGTATGTTTCATCCCGTACAGGAGAAGCAAGAACTAGAAGTCCGGACAATCCACATCAGAACCAAGGCCAACGCACTACTATGTCTAACAAGACCTTTTGGTCTATTTTTGTATATGTTTTGCTTTTATAAGCAATGTAAAAATTTGTATATGTTCAACACTCCCATTTATGGAGTTTTCAATATATTTTGCAAATTGCTACTGTATCATATTTCAAGTTAAATGTTTAACAATACATGAATGAACTAGTTAATGGTATGGTAAAAAGTAAAAGATAGTTATAAGTTTAGGGGTATTAGAGCACCCCGTGTGGGGGCGTCTCAAGTTAGATGGTAAAAGAGGCGTGATGTCTAAGGACAAAGCCTGTGTTTAGGCGGTGTTTGGAAAAGCCTAAGTTTAAGCAATTCTAGGTAGAGTATAAGATGAAAAGCATGTGTTTAGTAATGTGTTGGCCTGATGTGGATGTCCTTGTGTTTTGTATAGATGAATCGTCCTCCAAATCTAATTGGCTAGCAAAGCTGAGAGTGTTAACCTCAGATCAAGGGTTACTTCCTTCGCACTTTCATCCGCTGAGCCA
Source organism: Tetrastigma voinierianum (assembly GCA_016808115.1). Taxonomy (NCBI): domain Eukaryota; kingdom Viridiplantae; phylum Streptophyta; class Magnoliopsida; order Vitales; family Vitaceae; genus Tetrastigma; species Tetrastigma voinierianum. The sequence goes on from JAEQBH010000576.1 coordinate 2,009,418, forward strand.
GAATCACACCCAACTCTGAGCCAAATGAAGCTTTGTTGAGGATATCTCAAGACATGACTTGGGTATTAGAGAGATTGACAACTCTAAAAGTCCCGATATATATGGTAAGAAGACATGGAGATGAGGAATTCCATGAGACAAACATGGAAGAGTCCTGACAAAGCCGGACTCCTCAAGAAAAGTTGCAAAGCAATATTGAGGAAGTTAGATGCGCTCCATCGAGTATCATGCGCTTCACCATTGCAGTGAGGCATATGATTGGTGGAAACCAAAGGCCTAGAAGCTCATGATCCCCAAATCCCATGACTTGGGAGTTCTTTGTCCAAGAGTTCAGGACAAAGTACGCTACCGAGATGTATAGGGATTCCAAGTGGAAACAGTTCCTGAATTTGAAGCAGAGGAACTTATCAGTGGCTGAATATGAGAAAGAATTTGGTCATTTCAGCAAGTATGCACCTAACCAGTCTTTACTGAGACATTTCAATGCAGTACCTGAGGATGGACTGCATGATTCCATCAAGAGATATTTGGCACCTATGACTTCTCTCTAACAAGTGAATTTCTATCAGTTGGTCCAAGCTGCAATGAAAGTAGAGAGACTTGAAACAAGCAGCAAATAAAGATCTCAGAAGAAGAAGTTTTCTAGAGGAGCTTCATCCTCCACGGGGAAAAGAGCTAGAGAGTCTCCAACTCAATCAGAGTACAGTTCATCTATGAGAGGTAGAAGACAAGGGTCCAATGTAGCACCTAGTTCTGGTAGAGGTGCTTCAATTGGACAAGGAGAAATCTCAAAGTGCCCTCATTGCCATAGAAGGCCTTCGGGTGTTTGCAGGTTACTGACAGGAGGGTGTTTCCGATGTGGAAGCACTGATCATTTGATAGCACAGTGTCCTAGAAAGTCAGGGGATAATAGAAGTCTGCAAGAAAGTGGTGTAGGGAATCGCTAGACTACCTTCATCAGAGATTTATAGGGTCATGGTCCGATTCAGCATAGAGAGCGAGGGGGCACGATCTCTAAGACAGTGGATCGTCTAATACCTACAGCGCCAACACTTGCATATGTGATAAGGGCTCATGAGGATTAGGATGCTCCTGAGGTTATAGCTGCTATATTTTCACTTTATGATATTGAGATGCATGTATTGATTGATCCTGGATCCACTCATTCGTATGTATGCATTGAACATGTATTTGATAAGATACCAACAGTGGAACAAGTAACATATGACATGCATGTGACCAGTCCATTGGGGCATAGTGTTACCGTGAATCGTGTATATAGAATTGCCCCATTGTTATATAAGCAAGAGAGTTTCTCGCTGATTTGATAACCTTACCATTCCGAGAGTTTGACTTGATTCTGGGAATGGATTGGTTGTCTAAACACCGAGCCATCGTTGATTGTGGTCCAAAGACAGTAGTGTTGAGTTACTCGATCAGCTTTCAGACGTTTCAAAATACTCGAATTTTTATAATAAAATTTATTATATATTCCGGGTATAATTGGGCCAGCTTGGGTATTTTTCTGGAAATTTTTAGATGAATATTGATTAAATGATTATCGAATCCAGAAATAAACCCAAGTGAAAAAGATAAAATATGGAAATTGTAAAATGGGGACCTAAGGGTCAATTGTAAATAAGTTTATATGTCTATAAAAATAGGAGACTTAAAATGAAAAGAATAGAGAAATGGAGGGACCTAAATATAAAAGAAATAAAGAAAAGAAGAAAAAATCAAGGAAAGGGCATGTGAGATGAGGAAAGTGGGAGGAAGTTTCCTTTAAATACGATTTAGAGCGATCCATAAGAAAATGAAACAGAGAAAATGAAGGTATTTTGTGAGTGAGAGAAGCTCACTTCTCCTAGATTTCCCAACCATCGGGCCATAGGTCCCAGGCGACAAGAGGGAAAGTCCTCTCGTGACAAGAGCCGCAAGTAGAGACCGGAATCGGGAGTTTCCGACAACCCAAGAGGTAGGTCTTCCCTACTTTGGTCATTTTCTACCCTGTTGCACATTGATAGTGCGACAATTGACCTTAGAGCTGAATTTGGGTAAGAAATAAAGAGAATCTGTGTAGTGAGTCCTCTGTGTTGTAGCCACATTAATGAACTTGATGTTAGGCTTGAATCTCTCACTGACCTCTGTAGACTAAGTTATAGTCCTTTTATTGAGGTCAGCCCAGCTAAATCTGGTCGGGTCAGTTCTGCCAATTCAAGTCAACTAGCCGGACCTTAGAACGGGTTTTTGAGTAATAAATAAAGGGAATTTGGCAGTAAGTTATTCTGGGAAATTGTAGCCACATCAATGAACTTGATGTTAGGCTTTTGAATTTCTCAATTCGGACTCTTGTAGACCAAGTTATGGTCTTTTTACTCTGAACAGTCAAATGGGTGAGATTTCAGCCATAGAGGTCATGCAACAGAGGTCAGCAGATCTCATCCTGTAGAGGTCAGCAGAGCTCGTCCTGTAGAGATCGTCCTGTAGAGCTCAGCTCTTCTTGAAGAGCTCAGCTCGTCCTGAAGAGCTCAGCTGGTCCTATAGAGCCTCACCACATGCAGAGGCCAACTCGTCTGGGCCACTCGTCTAGGATGACTATGCATGACCTCCAACTTCGGGAAGGTCATAACTCCTCCGTCCGAACTCCGATTTGTGCCTGGACCTATGGAAAGCCCATTGAGTCAAGAATCCATCCATATGCCTGAGGAAGATAGGAAGGTGTCGACCGAGGTGTCAGACCGAGCTCATCATGTAGAGGTCAACTCGTCGCCTGGCCACCCGTTCAGATGACTATGCATGACCTCCAACTTCGAAGTCATAACTCCTCCGTCCGAACTCCGATTTGGGTGTTCTTGGACTCTATGGAAAGCCCATTGAGTCAAGAATCCATCCATATGCCTGAGGAAGATAGAAGGTGTCAGACCAAGGTGTCAGACCGAGCTCGTCATGTAGAGGTCAACTCATCACCAGTCACTGTCCGGGTTGACTACGCATGACCTCCAACTGATGTCATATCTCCTTCGCTTGGAACTCCGATTTGGTGTTCTTGACTCTATGGAAAGCCCATTGAGTCAAGAATACATTCATACCTGGAGGATGATATTAGATGTCAGACTAGGTGTTAGACTGAGCTCGTCACTCAGTTCAGCTCGTCGCTCAAGTCAGCTCGTTTGCTGGATCTACGCATGACCTCCAACTTCGAAGGTCATATCTCCTTCGTTTGAACTCCGATTTGGGTGTTCTTGGACTCTATGGAAAGCCCATTGAGTCAAGAATACATTCATATGCCTGAGGAGAATATTAGATGTCAAACCGAGGTGTCAGACTGAGCTCATCACTTCAGTTCAGCTCGTCGGGCTCAGTCACTCGTCCGGTTGACTACGCATGACCTTCCAACTCTAAGGTCATATCTCCTTCGCTTGATCTCCGGGATTCAGGTGTTCTTGACCCTATGGAAAGTCTGATTGAGTCATAGTCAGCATTCATATTCCTGAGGAGTATTAGATGTCAGACCGATAAAGCTGGCATCGAGTCCAGGTCAGGCCACTGTCGGCCTCAGGCCGCCTGTCCGTTGACTATTCACGACCTCCAACTTCAAGGTCAACATCTCTCGTCCGAACCCGATTCGATTCTCGACCTCTATGGAAAGCTCCATTGAGTCAAGAATACATTCATTCTTGGAGGAGGATATAAGATGTTTGACCGAGGTGATAGATCGAGCTCGTCCAGGTCAGTCAGCTCGCTGGGTCAGATTTGATCAAGGTATGACTCCACTGAAGGTCATAGAACTCCTTCGTCCGAACTCGACTGTATTCTCGACTCTATGGAAAGCCCATTGAGTCAAGAATCCATCTATATATAGCTTTTCGAATTTGGAAATCATATTAATCTCTGAAAATCAATCCTAACCAAAACTACTAGTACGCACGAATAATATTGTTCTTTAATGGTTTTGGAATAGGGACTGACGAGGAGGAAAAGCTAAATCAGATCGAGATTCCAGGATTGGAATCAAAGTGCAAAGATTTTAGGGGTTTGTTCTACCGAATTCTATTCTCGCTTCTGAAGCCTGTAATGTTGACCTAAATACACACGATCTGAATGATTCAGGTTGATTGTAATGTTGTTAAAACAAAGATTCATTGGAAACAACCGTTATATTAACCGCAGATATTGTACTATATTTTTCTATAAAGGATTCAACGCTCTTAATAGAATGTTAACCGCTTATTTCACATTAAGGATGGATTGGTATACCAATAGGGTCAAATAGCAGATCGCTTAACTATTGTATTGATGTCAATTCGATCGCCAGCCAAATGTGACCGCATCGGCAGTGTTCACTATTTGACGGTTGGCAACTGGGCCGCCAGCCCCAACCCAGGACCGCATCAGGTTATAAAAACCATGTGATACCGGCCCAGCCTGTACGGACCGTGCTCTGACTCGATATCCCGTATATCGACATAGTTAAATCAAGTGGCATAACTAATGATTGCATAATCGAATTGATTTAATTGAATTGAATGGAATCAATCTGAATTTGTATATATTTAATTGATTTCAGATTTGTGGAAATATTGATTATGAAAATGTATTTATGATGATCAATGAACTATAATTTATTGTATATATATAACAAAGTATATGTATTGTATTTATATTGATCATCCAAAAGATTGAAAGTTCTGAATTATTAAATTGCATGAATTGTTTGTCGTGAACTCGAGGAATGGACTTGTATAGAACTACTAAGCATGAAAATGCTTAGCTGCATTGTTTTACCAATGCTAAGAAAATTTATGTGATAGATATGGATCGAAAGCGACTCCAAGATCGAGAGTATCGGTAGTCATAAGAAGGGAATTTCGAGTATGTCTGGTTACGTGCATTCATTTCTAATGCTTTTGGATATTGATATTATGTAAAACAATTTGAACTCGAACATCTATTTTTGTAAATCATTTGAAAAGGCTTGAATGCCTTCATTGTAAATGTATTTTGTTAAATATAAATGCTACGGCTTGCCCAAATTTTGTACCGCTCCGCAAAGATATGATTTTGAGTGATTTTAGTGGCATCCCTGACTCCTGCCTCGATCCGCCCCAAACGGGTCGAGCCTAAGGCGCCTACAAGTCCGAGGTGAGAGGCATACATTAGACGAGCGCAATGTTCACGTGATCTCCACATGCAAGCTAGAGACTTATGTGGAAAGGTCGTGAGACATTCTCGCCTTGATACTTGACTCTAAGAGGTAAAGGATTGGAAAAGATCTCCAATAGTAAGGGAATTTTATGTATTCCCGAAGAGTTACTGCATCTCCCTTTGAGGGGGAGCGACTTATCCGAAATCGGTATTCAGAATAGTCCCTATGTCTAGGGCACCATACAGAATGGCTCCAACGGAATTGAAAGAGTTAATGAATCAATTACAAGAGCTTTTGGATAAAGGTTTTATCCGAACCAATGTGTCACCCTTGGGGGCACTTGTTTTATTTGTGAAAAAGAAAGATGGCACGTTACGGATGTGCATTGATTATCGGCAAATCAATAAGGTGACAGTGAAAAACAAGTATCCATTGCCGAGAATTGAAGATCTCTTTGATCACAAGAGCGTGTCTTTTTGAAGATAGACTTGCGATCAGGGTAATATCATCTAAGAGTGAAAGATGTTGATGTGCCAAAGACTCCAGATTGAACTCGATATGGCCATATTATGAGTTTTGGTAATGCCATCATTGATTTAATGCACCGATAAATATTCATGGATTTAATGGTAGGTATTCGAATTCTATGTGATCATTTATTGTAGTCTTTATCGATGACATCCTAGTGTATTCTAAGGATGCATAGGAACATGAACAGCATCTGAGAATAGTTATGAAGACATTAAGAGAGAAGAAGTTATATGCTAAACTCAGCAAATGTGACTTTTGGCTTAAGGAAGTTTCCTTCCTAGGTCATATCGTGTCAACTGAGGGTATAAGAGTGGACCCTATAAAGATTGAGACCATTGTAATTTGGAAACCACTTTGAAATGTAACCGAGGTGAGAAGTTTCTTGGGCCTAGTAGGATATTCTAGAAGATTTCCAGGAAAGGATTTCTCACATATCGACACACCCCCACCCCCACATTAGCGGTGTGAAATGTTAATCTACGAAATCCCTGGGCCATACCTTTAACGACCAGAAATTCCCGTGAAGTGAAGCCGCATGTTTGTTTAAACCCTCATATAAAAATTTTCCTTTTCTAACTTGTGATTTTGTAAAATCTTGGCAATAAACCTCAGCGATGACTACCGTGATATGATAATTCCAAATCCTCGATACACAACTTACATTTTTCCCAAATATGTAAACTAAAGAACCTTAATACTTTCCACAAGACTACACTATACATAAGACATATGTTTCACTATACACCAAAGTGGCTCTACAAAATATTACACTACAAGACGGTACAAATGTCGAGAATCCTAATCCGCTCCACGCTCGAGTGCCCAGACTCCGAAAAATAGTTTTAAAACACAAAAAGAATTAGAGCTAAACGAGTTCAAAGGAGTGTATGCTTTATAAAATGTTTTGCTTTTTCGAAAATATCTCAAACCGTAAAACTCTATTTTTGCAGAATATCGTAAGCTCGCTTGCTTTAAAGTTTCTAAAATTTTCTATACTTGCTTACTTTTAAAAGTTTATAAAAACTTTTCGTAAATCCCTTGCTTGCTTGCTTTGCTTTGCTTTTTTTTTAAAAGTTTATAAAGCTTTCCTCAAATCTCTTGCTTTAAAAGCTTTTAAAACTTTTCTCAAATCTCTTGCTTTAAAAAGTTTATAAACACTGGAGCGCCCAGCTCAACTGCTGGGTGTTTAAAAATAAACGGAGCCTGGTTCAACCGTTTGCTTTAAAATAAAACGGGAGTTTGGGCTCAACCATTTGCTTTAAAATCACCACGGGAGCCTGAGCTCAACCGATCGTTTTGAAATCAAAACGGGAGCCTGACTCAATCAGTACCCGTTGATTTTTTCAAACCAGGAGGAATCATGTTATAAATCATCAACCACGTAGGCCTTCCTACTAGCCACTTGTTTAACACGGAGCCCGCATCGACGGTGTTTCGGGTGGAATATCCGGTCCCCATCACCTAGGGTGGAAGGGTCAGCACACTTCACTCCAATCTTTCCTGGGTAGAATATGGTGGAATTGACCCGAGTCGCCATCACCATAATTTGGGCTTAGAGCTCTTAACCTTTATATACTCCAAGACATGCCACGGTCTCCTTTTAAATGCATGGATGTATGAACTAAGTTTGGTCGGAATTGTGAAAATCTAAAATGCATGTATGATATCCTAACACCGTGCACATACTAATACCTATGACCGCGATGTTTATTAGAACTAGGGATTTTAGTTAAATTGCTTCACAAATATTCTCATATTGTTGCTTCTTTGAAAAATGGTTTACAATTCAAAACCATTTGCTTGCTTGCTTGCTTGGAACATGGTTTAATAATTCAAAACCATTGTTTGCTTTAAATATGGTTTGATAAATTCAAAACCATTGCTTACTTGCCTGCTTGCTTGCTTTAAATATGGTTTGATAATTCAAAACCATTTGCTTCTTTTTCAAATATGGTTTAAATCAAAACCATTTTCTTGTTCTCAATTCATGGTTTATTAACCAAAACCATTAAAATACCAAAGGTAAAACAGCTTATAATAATACACTAGCATTCGAAAATAGTTTAGAACACTCACCTTTCTCGCTACAAACTTGCGCACAATTCCACAATTCTTCCATTCGCTTAAATTCTACACACTCAAACGAATACGACGAACATATTAATCATCTACGTATAACGTAAACTTAACGCACTCCACAACTAGCATTTATTGACACTCAACGAATATCGCCGAGTACGGTTTCGCTGATTTAGGTACGCTTACGTTGCCGAAGTTCCAATCTTATTTGAACCTCTCTTAATCATTTAATAAGGTTCCTATGCGATTGGTGTGTGAATTTAGGCTTAATTACACAAAACTACAATAACTGCATTTGGGCACACCTGCATCGCACACCTCCGACCAGACTCTGCACAGTTGCACTGTTTGGGGTGTACCGACATACTTGACATGTACCGTACAGTTGGCTTCGTCAGCAGGCACGGCATGCACTCGCACTGCATCAGATACTCTGCACTGCGACCGGCATAAATTCTGGAATTTGCCCAAATTTGTTATTTTTGCCCACTTTTGATATCATTTCTCTTCATACAACTTCTCCATTCCTTAATACCTCAAAAATCATCATGGAATTCATCTAAAACCACTCCATAATACTTGTATTGGTGGTTTGGAACCTCATACCACAAAACCCTAGGTGAAAATCCAAGAACTCTTATGAATTTAACCAAAGGTCCACCAATTCTTCTAAAAACCATATAAATATGATGATTCCATGTTTATTTTACGCCAATTGGGGTTTTACCCACATAACCCCAACAAAATCTAGGGTTTGGGTGATCTCTCCACAAAACCCTAGACAAAGGAGGAACCAATCTCCAAACCAAAACTTAGGAATCCCAAAATACCCATGATTTCAAGACAAAACATACCTTTTTTTTTGTCTTCTCCTTCTCCTTCTCCTTCTCCTTCTCCTTCTCCTTCCTCTTCCTCTTCTTCCTCTTCTTCCTCTTCTTTTCTCCCTTCTTCTCCTCTCCTAAGAGTTGCCCTAGCTTTTTTGAGACAAAAATGAAACTTTGGTTTGTCTTATGTCTCCTTTAATAATCCCATTTTTGACTTAATCATAAGTGGGTCCTCCATCTTTCCAAAATTGCACTTTAACTTTTGTTATTTCTATTATGGTCCATCTCTACTCATTTAATGATTTTCATATCCTTTATGGCAATTACAATTTTATCCTTGTTCTAGTACCACAATTTCGGGTTCATAAATTTATAATTTCCTAATTTCATCTCCAAGATACCACAATGTGACACTGGTGCTCAGATATCGCCCTATTAAGAGCATACACCGTATTAATTCCTTCTCGACATACATATTTTCTCCGTCACCAAATTTACCTTCGTGAAATGAGTAGAAGTTTCGAGTGGACAGACAAATGTCGAATATGCCAGCACCCGCACGACGCAGTTCTACCTCTGAAAAGAGTATACACTATACAAAGGATTCTTCGTATCGGGTTCGGGATGTGTGCTAATGCAAGATGGGAAAGCAAAGTACTTATGCATCCAGCAATTGAAGCCACATGAGCAAAATTATCCCACTCATGATCTTTTAGAGGTTGGTCATGTAGCGTTTCGCTGGAAAATATGCATGCATACTTACTTATATGGGAAAAGGTGTAGAATTTTACATGCATCACAAGAGTCTCAAGTACCGCTTGACCTGTAAATAATTAAATTTGAGACAACGGAGGTGGTTAGAGTGATTCAAATATTATGACTGTATAATAGATTACCACCTCGAAAAAGCTAATGTGGTAGCAGATGCTTTAAGCAGAAAGATAGTGGCAATGATGTCACTTCAACACACTGAATGGAGACTAGAAGAAGATGGAGCTATATTAGCTCAACTAACAGCGCAACCTATTTCAAAGAAAATGATGATAAGTGCGTAGAAAAATGATGTAGAGTTACAGAAAAAGGTACAGATGATCAAAGATGGTGATTAGACTGATTTTTCAGTAAAAGAAGCTGGAAGTTTCTATTTCCAGAACAAATTATGTGTGTCAGATGATAAAGAGCTAAAGAAAAAGTTGTTTTTTGAAGCGTATAATACGGTATTTACCATGTATCCTAGAGGTAATAAGATGTATCAGGATTTGAAACAGCATTACTGGTGGAAAGAAATGAAAAGAGATGTGATAGAGTACGTGTCTAAGTGTTTGACATGTCAGCAAGTCAAAGCTGAACACTAAGTTCCAACATGTCTGTTGCAGCCCCTTCCAATTCCTTAATGAAAGTGGGATAACATTACCATGGATTTTGTGTCGGGTCTTCCCCTCACATAACAGAAACATGATTATGTTTGGGTAATTGTTGATAAGCTCACAAAGTCAGCCCATTTTCTACCGGTCATGATTTACTATTCTATGGATCGACTAGCTGAGCTATACGTGAAGGAGATTGTACGATTGCATGGTGTACCGTTGTCTATTGTGTCGGATAGAGATCCGCGTTTTACATCAAGGTTATGGAATGAACTATACACTCGGGTACTAGGCCGAATTTCAAGACAAAGATTCCATCCGCAGATGCATAGTGCTAGTGATATGCTCTTAGCCCAAAGCATACATATCACATTATATGTTTATATACATGAGGTATTTATCATTTTATCTTGTTATTTAAATTGTGGTTTAACTTATAAAATCAAATTCTTTAATAGTTGGTTCCGCTTTATGTCATCAGTATGTGACTTTGATAGTAAAACCTAAGACATAAGAACACTATTCTAAATAGTCCATAGTCGATCATTATCAGGAATAATATGAAGTAAGACTATTAGTTTTCTAAGAAAAGACCACGCTTTGGTCGGTCACATGAACATAAGATGTTACTCAAAACATAAATACATGTTAAGTTCATGTTATTGGACTCACTCGCTATGAGAAATACTACATGGATTATGTCATCAGTAATTTTCATTGCAGTAATGGTATTTGAGTCCTTCGACCTGAATTCACCATGGATTCCTACATGAGGAACTTCAGGTTCGACGTAGCTCAATGACGCCTTTAACAAGATGGTAATACAAAGCAGGTCGGGCATGCAAAGAACTGCTGTGGAGGAATGTGAGCGATAGTGAAGGAATTTGTCCCGCTTCTTAATCGAAAGTGAGATGTCTATCGCCTCTTTGATAAGCGAGACCTACAAATGCATGGTCGTGCTTGAATGAGATTGATAAGAGTTATAATATCATTTGTTATCATCACTTGAGAATCAACGAAACGATTAAGTTGTATAAAGATGACTTCATCCATGCTTTGTGCTTAATCGAGACATCGTGACAAAGGACTATCATACTATGGTAAGGTTTTTCAGCCCGACCACTTGATTCGTGAAGAGTAATGTCTTGTCGAGACCAATTATTATAACTTGTGGGCTTAGAATATGACGGCCTACCACAACATTGGAGTAAACCATAGGGTCACATAAGAATGAGCTATAATGGATGTTAGAAAGACTCTCTCTGTACCATGATTGCTTCCAAGCTCAAGCCCAAGTCCATTAATAGTTAATGGAATTTGGTTTAAATTGCTTAATAAAAGGGTTGGGAGGCTTGATATAATATGGGGTTTATCATCTAAAAGTAGGTGGTTCTTTGAAGTGGGCGGTTTTTTGAGAGAGAATTTTTAGAGTTTTGGAAGACACTAAGGTGTCTTTTGGTTTTCAGGGGACAAAGACCTATCATATGGTGCCAGCACATCCATCCCATCCATTAGTCGCTCATGTGGATACCTTAGAGGGCGCTTGCACACCGTATCTTCTTGGCTCGTCAGCCGGATCGCTTCCGTATGAGCTCCGCTTTTGTGTTTCGCGTGTGTGTGATTAAGAAAATCTCACTAGCCGAAAAGGATCTCGCCTACAAGAGGTAAGATCTGATTTCTTGATTAATTGTTTAGTTTCATCAAATCGCTGATCCTCGGCGTACCACGTTAAATTTTTTTATTTCTGCTGCGTTTTCTTATCACTGATTCCAACAAAGGGTGGCCGTGAGCTACTTGCTGTTTGGTGAAACTGATTTTTATATGTGATATAATGTGATTTGTTTAGTGTATTTGTTTTGCCATATGTGATATGACATGGTCCATTAGTTCATCCGTTTTATAATCAGTATAATTTGAGTCATGTTTTTTTTTTTCTATATGAAGTCTGTAACATCAGATCAGAAATTGAAACATGATTCGGTTTAGAAAAGCTCTAATAGGATTAGGATTGTTGATGATCATAATCAAATTCTAAGTTCGTAATTCTTGTGTTCTAATTTGATTAGGATCAAGTATGTATTCTTATTAATTAAGAGGGACTGCAGCATATTAAGTATGGTTGTTACAGATACTTATTAATCAATAAGACTCTTACATATTAAGTATGGCTGTTACAGATTCTTACTAATCAGTAAGACTGTTACACATTAATGTTAGACATTAAGAATGGACTGTTACAGATTATTCTCAATCGAGGATCAAGTACATACTAATGTTAGACATTAAGATTGGACTGTTACAAATTATTGCACATTAAGTAGGATTGTTCCAAATTAATGATACTCATGCTAGCCTTAAAATTTGTTTATGTGACTAACGCTGCAATTGAAAGACCATATTCATAATCCGATTATGTCCTTAATGTGTTTATATTCAATTTGCATGGTGCATGTCATGGCCCTTAGTTCAATGTGATTGACATGTAATAATTATGGGTTTGTAATTTTTAAATACGGCCTGCGTGTCATTAATTTTTATTAACACAACATGTGTCTCTTTTTCATTATATTAGCATGCGGCTGCGTGTCATTGTTTTTATTGACACAACATGTGTGTCTCTTTTTATTATTTTAGCATAAAATAGCATACAATTATTACTTGCTTGTAATGAAGAAGAACGAAGAATGGAGGCCCGTTCGTTCTTGGAGACAAGCCCATAAAGCTAAGGTATTGGTAAAAGGTAATCCTGCATCTCCATATTGGCTTATGGAGATCACCTTAGGAAATGGGCCATGACATGTCACGTTTACATTTATGCTTATTAATATGCTTGTATATGATGCATGTATATGTTTATAAAGTTTGTCTAACAACTTGATAATTTCATCACATAAAATATTAAGTCATAAAATGCCTTCCATAATTGTCAATACTTCGATCGTCTTAATATAGTTTCCACTAAAAGGTGGTGTATCAAGCCATCTTAGGAAGACATGATGATAATAGTGATATCCATAAGATTGAATATAGATTAGACTTAACTAGGCTATCATATCAGCTTTAAGAGTGGCAGCAGTCAGTAAGGTCTGCCAAAAGCATTTGGTAGATATCAATAATGCGAGATGTGCCTTTAAAAGTATCGCTTCCGAGGAAACTACGATTTGGTAAGAAAGGTAAGTTGAGTCCAAGGTTCATAGGGTCATATGAGATTCTTGAACGAATTATCCCTATAGCATATCGTTTGGCACTCCCTCCGTAGCTGGCCAAATCAAGATAATGTGTTTCACTACTGATGCTCTAGATACCGCCAGATGAGTCCACATATCATCAATGTAAGAGATATAAGTATACGGATTTTTCATATGATGAGAGGAGCCAGCGCCATTCTGCTCTCGAGAGGTGAAAGAGCTGCGGAATGAAGTGGCAATTTAGTGAAAGTGCTTTGGCAACACTACAAAGTGGTGAGAAGCTACTTGGGAGCCACAACCCATGAGATACAAGATTCCGCAACTCTTTGAATCAGGTATGAATTTCGATGACGAAATTCTTTTAAGGAGGGGGAGTTATAACACCCCAAATTATACCCTGACAGTTTTATAATATGTTTTGGGTATAATAAAAGTAAATGTATATTTTTCCGGAATAAATATATATCAAAAAAGAAAAAATAAAAGAAAATCCAATTAATAATAAGAGTTGTATGTAAATTAGTAATTTACTAATTCAAAGACCCAAGGGTCATAATTTATGAAGACAGGAAAGTGGAAATATTGAGAAATTGAATTACAAATAATAGAGAGTCAAGGACCTAAATTCAAGTGGTAAAGCTGAATCAAATTTGTTAAGTCAAACATGGCCTTAACTCGAAAATGAGGATAAGACCAACAATATCTCATTTTTGGTGTAAAGGCTAGGATTCACGTTAAAGAAAGGGAGAAGAGAAGGGGAGAAGAAGAAGAAGGAAGAAGGAAGAAGAAAAGAAGAAGGAAAGCAAAGGTGTGGAATCTACTTAAGTTTGGAACATCTCCTTGGTATGGAACTACCATAAATCTTGCCTAAGTTGCAAGAAAATCCTACTAGAAATAAGCCATGGATTGGTATGAGATGTAGTAAGTATAGTTTAAACGTGTTTTTGGCTGAGTTGGTTGTAGTTTAGAAAGTTCTGTGAAATACCAACCCACCCATTTCTACATTCAACACACCCCCTACGCTGTGGTATGAAGAACGCCAAAGGTGGAGCCCGCCTGTAGCAGGTCACCACGCCTAGGCGAACCCGAGCTCCAAAGTCACGAATTTCTCCGGTCCTCCTAGAACCATAACCACATAAGCAAACCAGCCAACACACTACTAGGTGCCCACCCAGCGATTACTTTGCCTATTTTGCGGTGTAAAGGGCAGTGTGTCATATGTTTTGCTTTTTTAAAGTAATGTAAAATTTGTATAGTGTCAACACTCCATTTATAAATTTGAATATATTTGTAATCCGGCCTATAGAATATATCAAGTAAATGTTTAACAATACATGAATGAACTAGTTAATGGGTATGGTAAAGTTGTTACAGTTACAAGTTAGTAGTATCAGAGTTGACCCCGTGTCAGCCACAAATTAGATGGTAAAAGAGACGTGACAAGGTACCCATAGGTACATTATAGAACAGAACTTATTCCTTATGCTTTCTTATTGTTCATTATTCATATTCTTATCATATAAATGATTGCTTGTATAGACCAGTAACAATGAATGAGAGGGACATAGCACAATAGGTACCCGAAAGTACGGTATAGTATTGAACAGAGACGTGTCTGCCCACCTAATAGAGGTGCCGTAGCACAATGCAGGAGTGTCGTCGCACTAAACAGAGACGTGTCTGCCCACGTAACAAAGGTGTCATAGCACAATGCAGGAGTGTCGTAGCACTGAATAGAGACGCGTCTGCCCACGTAACAGAGGTGTCATAGCACAATGCAAGAATGTCGTCACACTGATTAGACGTGCTTATTCATTCATTATCAGGTCTCCGATAGGCATACAATTATATGTGTTTCCGAGCTTGTTATTTTATTCTTAATCACATTAGCAAATAAGAGGCAGAAAACAATGTCTACCCAACAACAGGATCACCGAGGCGAAGAGAACATATTTCATATAACTATTATACTTGTACGAACCCTTTCATTCACTTATTAGGATCCTCATTAATCCAATGGATGATTGCTAGAATAAACGAAAGAGGAAAACAAAAACTGGATTTAGTGTACGCTTAGGGGCGTGGGCGAAATGCTACGCCTGGGGAGGCTGGCAGCGGCTATCACCACGCCTGCTTTGATCGACAATAAATTTCGCTTCGGGTTTTCCTAGGCAAAGACTCACTTATGAGCACCTTTCGCCTAGGCGGAGGTCGAAAGAGCACAAAATAACCAGATTTTGCCCTTTGGCCTGGAAATTTCCCTTCCAAACCAAAAAAGAACCAACCAAACTCAAAATAAACCATAAAACTCATCTTATACCAACCAACAACATTCTAATAGGATTTTTCCTACACAACTTAGACAAAGAGTGATTTCCATACATATAGGTTCCATACATGAATTCCATACATATAGGTTTCATACTAGTATTCCATACTTATATTATCCATACCTTGATTCTCTTATATTTTCTTTCTTCTTACTTGAACAAGGCTAGATCTTCAAAGCAAATGAAGAAGAAACACCCAACATGGCTCTTCTCCTCTCAAAACCATAGCCCTAACCAAAGCTTAACAAAGATCAACATGAGAATTTGTCTCATTCCAATACCAGTTTGATCTTATCCCCAATTTGGCTTAAGGCCATTTTTGGCTTATCACATTTTGAACTTAAATTTTCCCTTAGCATTTTAGTCCTTCTATTTCATTCCATTTACACATAAACTTGTCCAAAATCTACAATAACATATAATCTTCTTGTGTTATGACCCTTGGGTCCTCATTTTACAATTTACCAATTTACCCTTATTACTTAAATTTCCGAAAAATGCAAATTTTACTTATATTATACCCTAAACATGTAATAAACTAATAGAGTATAATTTAGGGTGTTACAAGTCCTAATACTATTATGAAGACATATTCTTCATTTTCCTATATCAAGCTTCCTTGTGCTTTACTGAGTGGCCTACTTTGTTTGAACCACTCTACGGAGTAGCAAACATGGCTAATGGCTCCTGAATCAATGATCCCTTTATCTTTGTAATTGTCCATTAAACAAGTTTCAAGAACATTTTGATTGCTTATCTCTCCATAGTACTAATGTATTTACTTCTATCAAATTAATTTTGACCCAAAATTGTAGCTAAATGATTAAAGGATGTCATTTTTTTAAATAAACGAAAAACACGAAACCAACAAATATATCAATGAGTAGGTTTATTTATTACAACAATATCCTAGTTTCCATTATAAACACTTACATTGGGTAAGATATTTATAACAAACTAATATTTTGAACATGATACGTAAAATATCCTACCAAGCCAGCTCCCTGGAAACTAGAATAGTAACCCATAACAATAATGATTTTCTATGTTAATGTAGCACCCCATTCTGGTCCTCACTGATTGCTGATTCGAACCGAGTCCGAAGCTAGCTGAAGTTCATTTACTTTAAACATATACAAAAACAAAATAACCATTTAGGCGACATTCCATTTCTCGTATAAACACTTCAAATATGCGAAGCTTATTTCACTCAGAGGGCCCATAAAATGATTATATTAACAAAATGCATTTACAATGAAGGCATTCCATGCCCATTCAAAATAATATACAAAATTGTTTCAGAGTTTAACTCTTTTGATCACAAACATCAATTGTTCAAAAGTAGGATGGATGTATATGACGGAGTATATACTTTTTACTTGAATCCTCTTGATGACTTTGCGCCTCGATCTTGTCCTTCGCCCGTTCACTCTGACTCACGATAGATAAAAACTACATGCTAAGCATTTTCATGCTTAGTGGTTCTTTACGATCTCTTTATTTCGCTTAAATCAAATCATGCAATTTCATAAGACAACGCCAGATTTCTCTTAAATGACCAATGCAACACAATACATACATAAAGATATATTTCCATTTAATCAATTACACCATCGTCATCTCAAACTATGCATTTTCATGTGCAAAACAAATCATTTGTGATCATAAATCATAATTTTTCATTCTGATCATCATTTTGCATTTTAGCCCTTATCGAATTTAACCTATGCTTTCGGTGCACAAGATAACGAATCACTGGCACTCCGGTCCCGCAGGGTCATAGGCCGGGTAAACATGGTTTTATAAAATATGTACTGACAGGTACACTATCGATATCGTCTCCGCTTAGGCTACGAATCCGGTATGCCACAATAGTACGTTTATTCGACTCTTATTGGTAGTATACCACCTATCCTTAACTAGAATTTAATCTGCTAACATTCTATTAAGGTATCTAAATCATTTATAGGAAAATACAATATAGTATATATTTTTATACAACAAATCATTTCAATACTCATGTAATTTTCATGTCATTTTACTCTCAAGAATCAATCAATTCTCAAAATTTCGATTTAAATCAACTTGAAATTCATGTCACAATTTATTTGCATCAAATCAATTTAAAACAATTTAATATGCAATTCAAACATTTTGGAGATAGAGATTCAAAATAATGAGAGAAAGATGTAGAACAAACCCAAAAAGCTTTGCACTTTGATTCCAATCCTCGGAATCTCGATCTCGGTTCGGACTTTCCTCCTCGTCAGCCCCTATTCCAATACCATTAAAGAACAATATTATTTGTGCGCATTTCCAGCGATTTTGGTTAAAGTTACTGTGCTTAATATCAGATTCTTAATCTCATTAGCAAATAAGGGCAAGATACAAGCCCAAAGATGGTTGTTAGTTTCCAACTTTAATTCATCACGAACCAAAATGCCACAAAATTTCGCTCACCTTTAATCCTTCCAACAATAATTTTGATCAATTAAACCATCTCCCAAAGGAAGATTAAGTCAAAAACCTCAAATGTATTAATCGACACCACATGCAAGGACAGTTATTTTCCAATTTTGTACTCTCTGGACTTTATTACCCAAAAATTATTCAAACGGTCTTCAAAAATTATGAAACTCTCTAGTTTAATCATTTATATATCCAATGACATCTCTGAAAATTTTCAATTTAAAATTTCTTCCCTAAGACCCTCAACCACATAACACAAACAGGGCAAAACATGATATTTTTTTTTCAGACAACAGTACCTTTAAAACGTCTCACCAAAACCAATCCTAACGTTGTCCAAAATTAACTTCAAGCATTGATTTGATTATCTTAGACCAAGGTCTAAACAACCCCCAAGCACCCAAAATCAGATTATAAACCAATTGGTCCAGTTTTTCACTTTAACATCCCAAAATCCTAACCCGTCCACTTTGACAGCTTATAACAAAACACTTTCTAAAATTAAATAAATTCTCAAATAAATTTGTCCAGCAGAAAAGTTAATATTTCCAAGACCATATATTCTTCCTGTAGCACCTTTAATCATCCCAACAATCTATTCTCATAAATTCCAAAACACACTTAAAACAGTCCCAAACTCAAGTTACGGCATTTTAATGCCAAATTGGTTAGCTCACTAGATCACCTACTGTTATTCTCGATTTCTGAGGTCTTAACTCCATAAATTGGTAATGGTTCCTTCACTCATTTGAAGCTATGGTTCTAAGGTTTTTTCTCCAATTGGAATCACCCAATTTGGATTACCAAAACTCAAGTTATTGCATTTTACATCTAGATTCACTTAATTTTTCAAAACAGACCCTAGCATTATTAGTCTACTCCTTTGATGATTTTTAGGCACTTTAGAGTTACAATTTGAATACACTTCCTTCAATTAAATTATTCCCCTAGAAGTCTAGTTTACCTATAATTTTGAATTACTCAAATTGGATGAGTGAAACTCATTTTATGGCCAAAACATCACAACTACACCCAAAACAGGGCATACCCATGAGCTACCCAAACCCCCATTTACGCCCATATTCGGGAGTCTTAGTAGTAAAATTTTGTCACACCCCAATTCCCTTATCCGACCGGTCAGCAACTGGAACCGAGTCCTGGGCGCTACAATTACAACCGGGACTTTACTCCGCTTTTTTTTATAACAATCAAAATCTCATATACATATCGAAAGAACTACCACACCGGAAATGGCCCATCAAAATCTATACACATATACTGAGTCCCATTTACATACAAAAATTGTACTTTTACATTTACAAATCAGAGCACGGAACATACTATGATGAACCCCTACTAGTGTGATGGCCTAGAAGTATGTGGAAGTTTTCGGACGTCTTCTCCTGTATCTATACGGATTAAAAACCCGTGCTAAGTTTTACGCTTGGTGGGAAACATATGTCTTATGCATATACACATTTAAAGCATAAAACACACAGATATATCGAATTTTCATGCATTCATAATGAACTTATACAATTTCATTTATGCTTAAACAGACTAATGCTTATTCCTGGACTTCCCATCGGAGTTGGCGTAGCTTATTACCCGTACGTACTACAGCCTTATACGGTACTCTCTTATCTTTATACTTACTCGTAACTTACACTTATTGTAACAATCTGGTCCCGAGAGGGGTGTACGGTATGTAACCGTATGTACTAAGGCTTCCTAATTATTTTAGTGCCATAATATAATTTTGAAAGTCAAGCTAAGGTGAAATTATAAAGTTTTCAAAGAATTGTGACACTTTTTGCAATATGAAAGTGGATGTAAGGAAATTCCAATTATGTAATTTTAAAAGGATAATAATAATAATAAATTCACTGCATCTGTCTCGTGGAAGCCTAGAAAATTCTCTAGATTCGATGACGAAACTGATCATAAATAAGTAAATCTGCCTCTCACGAACGAGCGACCTTAAAATTTCGTTGAATTCTCGAGACAGGCCATAATATTTTACGATTTTCTGGTGATAAGCCTTCCGCTAAGGATCTCTTCTGTGTGTGTGGATCTAGATTTTTACGAAAATCTCGGAAGTCAGAAAATGGCGTGAGTTAAAGTTCATTTAAAATAAGTGAACTGAAAAGAAATAAAATTTTTCGAGATAGAAACGGATCCGAATGAGGCAATATAAGTTATGTATCTAAATAATAATAATAATATTATAATAATAATAGTAATTTAAAAAAAAGAAAAAAAAAAGAAAAAAAGCAAAAGGAAGCATACGGAACGAACAGAAGGGCGTGGGAGGAGAGAGATAGATTTTTAAATTTTTTCTCTACTTGTTTCTTTCTCAGATTTACGAAAATCGAATCATAGGTTTTTGTCGGAACATAAGGCAAAGTTGGTATACGCGACAAGAGCTACGCATAGGTACCAATATCTTAACATTTTGTCAAATTTTAAAACATAGAAAATTTTCCTACTTGTATTATTTCGATCCTAAAGGCTATGTAATGGCTTGAAATTTTTTTAGAGGCCGTGAAAGGTCGTAAACTTTAGTCCCAAAATTTTTAGACTGAGTTTAGTGAATTTGTGAATTTCGACTACGTTTCCTAATAACATACTGAATTTCTAATCGCTTCACGCCTCACTGAAATTTCGTGAGCAGTGGAAGAGGACAAGCAGGACAGCACTTTCGTAAATGTTTCTATTTTTACCTTCCGAGTCCCTCGAGTCAAAAGTCGACTAAAACAGATAGTTTTTATAGACATTTAATGCAGAGGATGATTAAAGGTCACTTACATCATATTATCGATGTTCTTATCGAATGACTAGCACGTAAAGTTTTGCTAGAATCAAAATTGCCTGATATAGTCGCTTTCGGGTCCCGTATGTTTTATTAAAATGTTAACTCGAGGCATTTTCGTACTTTGTATGGATTGTAGGCGATTTGAGCATCCGAACAGAATCTAGAGTGCTTTACATAAGAATCAGAAGAAATTAGTCGAGAAAGGTGAGTACTCAAAATCCTTTCTAAAACAAAGTGTTTAAATTACAAGTTTGTAAAGTGCTTTTAAAATATAAATTTATAAAGCATTTTTTTTACCTCCCACTTGTTATACTCAGCAGAAAAGTTCGATTTCAGTATTTAAGAAACAATTTGGCCTGGTTTAGCAAAACCCCTACATGGCACAAATTCATTCCTGGGCCGGGACATTTCTGATTGTGCATGCAGTAAGGTTAAGGGATATTATGACTAACTATATTGTCTGCCTCGGCCTACAATCGGGGTTAGATCTAGAATATATAGTGAGTCGCCTCTCGCACATTCACGGTATAGTTAGCCGACTTAGTACATGGCGATAAAGTGTTGGTTCCGAGGTTCCATCACCGGCATTTTGGTTCGAGGTTCCATTATGTTTATAGAGATCCCGGCCGTGGTTCAATGATCATCTTAGGGCCTGCAGTGTTCCGAGGTTCACCACGATGTCGTGCTCCTGTTCCATGGCATCACGTCTAGGGTATTTAAATGGGCCACAGTTGGTTGGTACTTTTTGATTTCCAAAGATAGCATTTTCATATATTAACCACCACGAAATTAGCACAGCTATAAATAGTTTTCGTAACGCAAAGAAAGCAGTAAATAGTTTTCGCACGCTTTTTAGCATCGTAAATAGTTTTCAACACAGCTTAAATGGTTACAGCAAAACTCAGCTTCTATAAACAATTTTACTACCATTTCTCGTATTGCATTTTCATATCGGGAGGTACAAACACAGACAACAACATTTAGAACTTATAAGTATCCACCGAGCCTGCTTGGCTCACAGCTCGCTTTTAAAATAACATTTCAAAAAGTAAGTGTTGCCGAAAGACCTTCCTGTGATCCTCGCCTTAGACGTCAGGTTGTGATTATATATAAGATAAGGTAAATTAAAATAGTAAAAGTTAAAATGTGGCATTTTGTATATGTAAATATCTTTTGTAAAATATGCATGCATGGTTTTGAGAAAACAGTTACATAAAAAAATTATGTTGATCATCCTCTTATCTTATATTTCTTTTGATGAGAATTTCGCAGGTCTTTTATTGTCAGAAGTTGGACATTTGGAAACATCGGGAGTGTATATTTTATACAGTGATTTTGTATTTTGGGATTGACCATCGTATAATAGTATGTCACGATTTTAAATCTAGTGATGATTTTGATAGTGCGAAAAATTTTATAACCCACGCTTCCAAATACGTCAAAGAATTTTAACCCGCTTAGCTTCATGGTAATTTGTCGGCCGAGCGAAATACCGAGGTTACCGTGGAGTTGCCTGCAAGGCAGATTTCCGTCACTAGGAAGGGGTCCTCGCCGGGTTGGTATCGAGCGCTTTAGGCGATAGTTCACCTGCTTTTCGCGACGCTTTCCAATACAAATGTTTCCTATAGAATTTTTTTTATAATGATTTTCCTATTGCAACCTACATTGTTTTGCTAAATCCTTGCATGCATCAAATATTGTAAAGTGTCACCGAATATTTTAATCGTGAAATTCACAAATGATTAAGTGTCCGACAAGGTTGTAGAGGCTCATCTAGACTTCCGCACCGGAGGCACCACCAAAGAGATATGTCGAGCACACCCCTAGATCTGAAAATGCTTCAATGAATCAGCCCCCAGCAGAACCATCGAGGGCCGCAGACCCAAAGGGCGGTACCTTGACGATGGATCAGGTTGATGAGTGCTTAAAACACTCAGATTACACTCGCGTCAGTCTCGCATTTTCATGTTGTTTTGGCATTATTTATATAGTTTTGGGTGTTAGATCTCTTATTAAGTGTTTATTTTGAAATACGTGCTGGATTTATGTTAAGAACATCTTTTTGGAAGCTTTTGGAGCAATATGAGCGAGGAAGCCTTGCCACGTCGCGGCGTCTCCGCGTCGCGGCGTCGCAATCGCGGCGTGGAGAATTGACGCTGATACAGTGACCCTTTACGTCGGCGGCGTCCCACGTCGCGCGGCGTCATCCTCGCTGACGTCGGCTCAAATTACGGATCTCATCATTAAATGCGGGGGGCTTTGGGAATGCAGGGTATCGAGGCGTGCGCGGAGGCGGAATTGGAACTGCGGCCACAGGACTTCAAAGATTTCTAAGCGGATTTTTGGCGTAGTTTTCCTTATTGTTTTGATTAATTTATGCGGTCGCATGAGGATGTCTTCATATTACATATATTATTTCTTTTCCTTCATGATATTACAAGCTTCTTTCTAGGGTTACGCCGAGCCATCGCAGAACATGGATTAGGAGTTAACCTTTCATGTTAATCGATTGTTATTCATTTATCACATCTGCTCTATACACGCATGTTAATTATATGATGTCTCGGCCAATATTAACATACTTTGCTTGAATCAGAGATTCGAGAGATGAGGGTGTTCGGGGATCTGGTGAAGTAGCCTTTAATAGATTAGTTAATGAGATATTCCGTTTTGAAGGTGGTTTTTGGGGTTGAACATTAAGCATTTCGAATCTGCAGAGGTGAGATAGAGATATACTCGATTCTATTGTTCTTACGAAATAAGGGCGAATATACCTCGAGAGAGAGGATATCTGGTAGAAGCGAATCACCTCGCCGTTGATATGTTATAAACAATGAATAACAGCATCTTTAGGAGAATAATCCATCGAATGTGACGGAGATTTAGCAGGCTCCTACATTATCAATTCACAAAACCAATGTTTGAATTACGTTAGTCTAGGGGTAATGAAATGGGAGGAGGGAGAGGGAGAGCCGCCCGTGCTGGCGCTTTGTTGTTGGGATGTTGTGCGAGAGGCGGAACATACGTAGTCAACTTACACCCTTTGTGGATCGACTGTATCGTGAAGTACTATATTGCTTAGATTCTGCGTGCGCCAGCATAGGCATTCATTTTATGCCCGCGTGTCGGCTGTCAGTTTTGGTAGTTCTTGGAAAGGCTAAATTGATGAGTAGTAAGCATAGATAATGTTACGAATTTTCTTTATTTTATTATTTTTAAATCTTGGTAATTGGGTTTGTTAGTTGGTGTGTTATTGCGAGTCTGGGTTTTAGTGAGTACATACGTGACGACAAAACCCGAATTAATCAACACTTGTGATCAGGGCCCAGGAAAAGACTTACGCGCAGTTAACGTCGAGCAGGAGAGCGAGCGAATTAGAACTCAATAGTCATGGAAAATCACGAAGAACAAATTTGGCGTGGAACAAAGCCCGGACGCGGCGAACGAAATCAGCGCCCGGGCCGTTCATACGGCCCGGGCGATCAGTACGTGCTGGCGAATGGAGTTTAGTTACACCTCCAGCGGTTATTCAGGCAGCGTCGAGGCGGCCGCCAATCCAAGCAAACAATTTTGAATTGAAGTCGATCCATTGTCTTGAGCATATTGTTCCATGGACTACTACGCCGGTGCGAACACAGCAAACGGTAACTTCGCAGTTTGCGATACCATCGAATACAAGCGAGGTCACGGAAGCCTAAGATTGCATTCCCCTCTCACTCAGGGATAGAAGGCCAAGCATTGGCTAACGATTAAGTGCGGACCTCAGTTACTGCATGGAGCGAGTTGGTACAAGTTTACGACCAAATTCTTTCCACCTTCGAATTTCCTGACTAGTGCAGTAGATACATTTAGACTGACTTGAAGGGAGGGAGCTTAGCGAGAAGCATGGGACGGGTTCACATGGGTGTGCCGCGGTATCCCTCTGCAGAGCTAACCGGATGGATCTGATCCGCACCTTCTCTGATAGTGCAGAATGCTTAGAACAATAATGAATACCAGTCACAGAGTCTTGTGGAAACGAACCCGGCGTATGAGATATTGGAAGATGCTGCGGCAACTGACAGCTAATCGATGGCCTAGAAGCTACGGTGAACAGTGGGTGGCGCAGTGATGAAGTCTGATAATCAGTAAATCATGTAGCGCATTGCTTCGCGTGATTAGATAGACGGCGAGGAGCGGCTAATGCCATACAGACCGGCCACAGGAGCGTAATGTGGTGGGGGTCGGCGCCGTAGTGCAGTGCATGGAGTCGGAAACCTATCGCCGGCGAAGCTCGATACGTGTCGAGGTTTGTCGAGAATCAATCAATGGCAGGGCCAGAGTATGGGGGTATGCTTCTGAAGAATCGAGAATGAGGAGACAGGATGGCAGTAACAATCGAACCGAGAATAATCAAGCGACGAGGGGTATGGATGGAGAGCAATCGAACAATCCCATGAAGTCGGCAGAGGCTAATGAGCAGCCCCTGAAGAAAGGTATAGTTTAGAAGCGGCTCTAGCCACGGATATTGCTTCTCATTCGCGTTTATGAATGAGACCAAGGCGGCATATCTGACTGACAAACAACCCGGGTTAAACAATCAAGCGGCCTGGCCCAAGGAGTTTGGAGGCCGCAAATGGTAATGGCGAACGCTTACGGAAAGACAGCAGGGTTCTTCTTGAGCATTGAGAGGTAAATCCGAAAGAGAGAGGGAATGAACGTTAAGCGAATCACCTTGAGAAGTGGGAGAAATTTGGAATCCTGGTCTGACCCCGTTCGTGAAGCGGTTAGAGGGCGAAGTGCTGACCGGGACAGAAAGATGATCTGCGATCTGAAGGTCTGGGAGAAAGCTTGATCGTGAGAGACCTCCTAGTGAAGCAAAGGTCGATATAGGTCCCTTACCCACAACGTCTCAAGAAACATAAACTGGATAAGCAATTCACGAAGTTTATGGATGTTTTAATTTGCGTATAAACATCCCATTTGCACGATGCCTTAGAGCAAATCTTGATTATGTAAGTTCATGAAAGACATTTTGTCTGAAGAAGATTAGACTTTGAGACGGTAAACACTTAGAATCTGGTGCCATCCTTGAAATAAGCGAAACTCAAAAGACCAGACGGTTTCACTATCCAGTACCAAATGCTATTTTGAAAGAAACGCATGTGATTTGGGTGCGACATTAATCTTATGCCCCTATCCATCTTTAAGCGTTTGGGATTAGGAGAAGCGTCAGACTCGATCACTCTTGACTTACGGAATGTGGATCTTTGAAGCACTGAGAGGATAATGAAGATGTCTTTAGTAAAGGTCGCCAGTTTATCTTTTCGGCCAGTTTCATAGTTTTAGACATGGAGAAGATAAATCTACAGGTTATCTTGGGAAGACTGGCACCTGTGACGGCGAGCAATGATTGATGTGCGAGAGGGCGGCCAGGCTAAGAGTACAAGAAGAAGTGAAATTCAATGTCTCGGCGATCTGACACCCGGCCAGAAGTGAATCTGATAACCCCAATGGTTGATCTTATAGTGAATTTATAGTCCCGGCCAAGTGGTCTCAGCATGAAGCCCTTCAGCCTAGTGGTTAAATGAGCAGATGAAGGCGGAAAAGAATACGTTAAATGGATGGATTCTTTTGGGCACAATAGAAGGAAATACTTGAATCGCTGGCGAAGGAAATTTATATTGGGATTCAGTAAGTTGAGCAAACTTGGAACAAAAACCTCTACCTGCCATTTAGTATGCATACATAGAAGTGGAATCTCTGTTGCCGGTATTTATTTCATCATCCGCGAAATGGAGGAGGAAGTTGACAGGGTTCTTCGCGTCTGAGCAGCGCTCGGATGGTCTCTTGGGCGACTGAGGGATCAGCCCTTCTATGTGCATGCAGTATTTTATTGAAGGATGGCCCTGACCCTCGGTGGAAGCACGAGAGGGAAGTAGATCTGACCAATGAAGGTAGTTCGGAAGAAGTTCTAAAATGGCTGAATCTTTTGGGGTGATTTACCCCATTTCAGGCAGTATCGGTAAGCCACATTCGGGTAGTACCAAAGGGGATAGCGGTATCTGAGACTGAAACAATCTTCACGCATCGACGGTGTAGGGTGGAGAATTTGTGTGGCTGACTATAGAAAAGCGAACAAGGCCCTCGGAAAGATCACTTTCCTCTGCCATTTCTGTCGGATGCTCATTTCGATCGATTAAGCCAGATATGAATATTATTGCTTTTTGGATGGATATTCAGGTTTGGCTAATGTAGCCATAGCGCTGAAGATCGAGGAGAAGACAACATTCACTTGCCCACACATGGTACATTCGCTTTTCCAGACGGATGCCCCTTTGGACTATGTAATGCTCGGTACTTTTCGAAGATGCATGATGGCGTCATCTAACATGGTGAAAAAAGCGATTGAGATTTTCATGGACGATTTCTCGGTAGTGGGAAATTCATTGAGCAATTGCTATGAAATTTGAGAGCTGTACTCGCAAGATGTGAAGAGACCCGATTTAATTACTCGATTGGGAGAAGTGCCATTCATGGTAAAAGAGGGTATTGTTCTTGGACATCGGATTTTCTGAGAGGGATAGAGGTAGATAGGCACGAAGGTGGAAGCAGGTGAGAAGTTGCCTCCTCCTTTAATACGTAGAAAGGGATCAGAAGTTTTCTGGAAATATCTTGGATTTTATAGGCGGTTTGTCAGATTTCTCACAGTTGCAAAACCATTTGTATCGATTTGTTAGTCCGGGGGATCCATTGAATTTGACTCCAATGCGTACATGCTTTCACTTTGTATTGAAGAATAAGTTGATCGGCTCCCTATTGTGGTAGCTCAGTTGGTCTTTTCCATTTGAGCTAATGTGTGATGCAAGATTATCACGGTGGGGCGATTTTGGGCCCCGAAGAAGCGGGAGAGATCTTTCGGTGATCTACTCGCCCAAGCGGGGCGTTGAATGATGCTCGGTGAATTATGCCACTAGAAAGAGTACATTGGCCATACGTCTTTGCTTCGACAAGTCGGGCCATATTTAATTAGTAACAAGTCGTGGTACACTCTTTGATTATTGTGTATTTGATGACGAGAAAGATGCAAAACAGATGGGTTAAGTGGGTCCTCTGCATTCTATCAGTGAAATAAGGATAAAGAACTGCCCGAAAATTGATGGCGGACCATCTATCAGCGGTGGAAGGGGCGAGAGATGTCCAGTGAGCGATGAATTTCCGGATGCTGCGGCTTTTTGCTATTGAGGACAAGAAGGCAATTCCTTGGTTTGCAGATTACGTGAACTATTTGGTGCAGCAAGGTGATTCCACGAGTTAACTATCGAGAAGAAAAAAGGTTTTTCGCGCACCTTAGCACCACTATTGGGAAGAGCCTGTTCTCTACGAGGCGTCTTGATCGAGGAGGTGATAAAGGAGATGTGTGCACGAAGATGAAATCACATAGTATTTGGAACCATTGTCACCTCGCTCGTGGTGGACACTGGTGGAGGCCCAACAGTGACCAAGGTTCTACAATCGGGCTTTATTGGCGCTTCCCTTATTTAAGATGCTCATCATTTGTTTCACTTGTGACAAGTGTCGCGAATGAGGAACATCTCTCTAGAAAGAGCCGAGCACCTATCGCGTCTATCTTGCCGTGGAGTTGTTGTTAGATCCTATAGAGGTGATTTCTTTGGACCATTCACGCGCCAGTACCTTAATTTGTGTACATCTTGTTAGCGGTGGACTATGTTTCCAAGTGGGCAGAGCGATTCCTACGCGTCAGAATGATGCGAGGATGCCCCGTTTACCAGCATGTGATATCTCACGTTTTGGAACTCCTCGAGCTTTGATGTCGGATAATAGTGCATTTTACGCAGCAAGATAATTGATAAGGTTTTTGCAAAAGTATAGATGCGCCATCGCACATCATGCGTACCACCACGTCAAATGGACAAGCGGTATCCAGCGGTGAAATCAAATACATTCTCGAGAAGGCGTGTTAGCGACTCGGGAAGGATTGATGCAAAAGAATGAAGCGTGCACTGCGGGGCATGTCGCGCCCCCCAAGACCCCTTTGGGTATGTCCCCTTCGAGACTTGTATGGTAGAGCTTGTCATGCTTCCGGTGGAATTGCAGACATCGAGCTTATTGAGGCGCCGACAACTAAACATGGGCGACATTGTTTGGTGGCTTGACTACTTCAACTCGGTGAGGCTTGATGAGTTCGAAACTGGCATATCACGAAGCGCGCGTATTTACAAGAAAGAAAAGGCCGGCACAGCGCGAATAAACACATCGCTGAAAGAGTTCGCAGTAGGACAACGAGTTCTTTTATTCAATTCCTTCTAAAAATGCTGGGGTGAAGTCTCGATGGTAGTTTCTGGTGGCCGAGTCTTTCCCATGGAGGAATTGGAAGTTTTCACCGCGAAAGGGACATTCCACGATCCAGATTCGCGTTTGAAACGTACTATGGTGGCGAGTGTTGGTAGACAAGCAAGTCATTCCACCCGCTTGTGCATGACTGATATAATCGCATCGATTACTGGGTTTTGCGTTCTTTCATTGAGATCCGGGATTGTCAGACGCGACATTAAACATAACGCTGCGGAGTGGCAAGTGTTCTTAAGTCTGTAGTTTTAAGTTCTATCGTTATTTTCAACAATTTTTGGTTTCTAGTGGTGTTCATGCTCAATGTTTTGTTTATTGGTTTATTGCGGGGACCCTGAGGCGTGGAGTGCGCCGGGTCTTCTGATGTTCGATGGCCACAGGAATAAAGTTCGCACGTGAAGTTCTGAAAAGTGGGCATAATGTATCGAAAATCTCATGAGGGCCTTCTTGTCCGTCGGAGGCTCCCACGTCGCGGCGTCATTTTTAACAGCACGCGTCGCGTCGCGACGTGGGATTCTCACGTCGCGGCGTCGCGCTCCGTGGCGGCGAGTCATCGCCTTCGCGTCGCGGCGTGTATTATCGCAGGCTCTCATCGCGTCGCGACGTGGGATTCTCACGTCGCGACGTGGACTTCTCACGTCGCGACGTCGGTTTTACACTTCGCGACGTCATTTGGTCACCTCCTCTCACATCCCGTCGCGGCGTGAGTCTCGTCGCGCGTCATTTTGATATGTCCTCGCCCGTGTGGCGATTGCTTCCTGTTGCCGGCGTCGCCCTAATCAAACTCCGCAATCGCGTCGCGTGTGCCGCCTGTCCTTGACGTGAGGCCCAGTTTTTAAACCGAGGAATAGGCCATTTTTTGGCCTTCATTATTTGAAACCTCTCCCCCAAACCACAGCTCCTCTGCAACTCATGAGTGCTCAGAGTATACAGAAGCTCGTGTTTCTCATAGGTTGGGGACACTGCCGCATCTTGCTCGAACCCTGTAAGTCACCCCATTGTAGCTAGTTTTGGATCATAGTGGCCTTTCCATGCTTGTGTATCAGATTCTAGTTGGGGTACGTGCTAGGGTTTATTTCGGTGTTTTCATTTAATGGAATAGCCATGGGTCTTGCCAGTTTTGAGGTTAACTAGGTTCTTTAGAGTTACTTTGAGGTGTTGAGGTCGTATTAAGTCTTAGAAAATCTTTTGAGTCCCCTTAGTGTGTATTGCACATTAGGTGTTTGAAGTTTTGTCTAGATTAGGATGCTCGACGGCGAAACTACGCGGCGGTGGGCGATGAGGCCGACCAGCCGGCAGCAGCGTTTGTAAGCAGCGGGCCAGCGCGTAATCAGTTTAGCATAATTTGCAAAAGCGATCCTTCATTAGAGAGAAGGTTTCCTGCCCGAAGATTTTTAAGAGAAACCGCCGAGGCGAGGTTGGTGCTGTGCGACCCACCGCCCAGCTTGCCATGGCGTAGTTAAGGAATTCTCGCCCGACCTCGCGTGCGTCCTCCAAAGGTCGAGGTCTGCGGTGTGATGGTCGACCAGTGCGGTCGATCCAATAGCTACTGGCCTCGAACATATCACCAGGGCGCACGATCAACTCATGAACTTACGACTACCATGAGGTCATCAGGGTGTTGACAAAGAGTCGAGGTGAGTGGCGGATCAATAGCCGCGCGTTATGATAAGTACAAGGCTAGCTTGGCCTACATTCCTAGGTGTGGCATCACTTTATCACTTGGCGTCTTATCCCGAAGCTGACGAATGTGTGAGGTATTGCCCGAGCGCTCCTGCTCTTCATATCTTAGGACCTGTTGGCGTGCGGCGGAGTTATCGAGATGCATCCTCCTGCTTAGGAATGCGAAAAATGCCCCAAGAACGCACTTTACGATCTTGACGGCACGGCGGCGAGAGTTCTCAGCGGCGATGAGGCACATTTATCCCCATCGACCATATGTCGGTAGCGGGACACACACGGTGTCCATGGCTGAACTCTGACTGGGTGCCACGAGCCTCCGGTGAGGCGGCTTCCCGTTGCAGACCGGTTTTGGCTTTCTGGCGACACCCGGGGACGCCAGGCCGGTCTCATCTCACCACGCCTCCACGGCTCCACGGCATCGGCCAGCTCCGCACCACTTTGGCCCGGCCTCGGGCGCGTTCTGCTAACCGCCCACGAGATCTCGGGACCCGGTGCTCTCACACAGTGGTGCGGCATTGGGATGGGCTTCGGGAGCCGCAGGTCTGCTCGGGACATGGAGCGTGCGTCGACATACACCGTTACATTGATCGGTGCCATCTATTGACGAAGCGGACTATCTGCGAGCCCGGCTGTAGCGACTCTAGCTTTCCACACGTACCGCCCGCCACCCGCGGTGATCTCTGAGGAGTCCCTTACCATATTTTGATTTTTACGGTGGGGACATTTGGATCTTTTGTTGGGAGGGTATTTTGTTATGTTTATTTCTATTGTTTTGTTTCCATTGTTTTGGTGTTAGTAGTTTATAGCATTTTTAACGTTGTTCATTATGTAGGTTATGTTTTATTTTGAAATCTTGCATGCATCTGTAAGTAGTGTTTAGGTATTGTTTTGAGTTTTGGTCTTGTTTGAGTTTTTGTAGAAGTGGCACATATGATTGATGAATCATTTGTTAGTTGTTGCATACATCCTCGACACATATAGTGATAATAGTTGCACATGTATGTCTGTTAAGCGAGGATCATTTGAGTTGATTGCACTATAGAAATTGTTAAAGGCATATGGCTGCGTGATACTCGGTAATTAGGTTGAATAAGAAGTGAAAAGGGCGATCTGAACTACAATTGGATAGGCAAGACAGAATTCTCGAAGACCTATGCACACACATTAGTGACTTGCGGTATCGCGTCAGAGAAGACAACCACTAAAGTTCGACCAACCTACAGGGAGATTCGAGCCATTAGTGATAGGACACTGGTAATGAAAGGGTTGCCATTGAGCTGACGAAAATACAAAAACGACAGAAAAAGAAAAAGAAGAAAGAAAGAAAAATGATACATAGGTATAAGTATAGGAATAAGCGGGATCATTCAATCGGAATCCCGGGCACAGTCTGAGGGGCCTATCAAAGCCTAATGCCCGAGCCAAGCGGCGGGAGTCGTGACTTTCCTTGCCAGTTACATGGAACGTGAAGGTGGATGAATTCATGACTTTAGGGCCATTGAGTTTGGTTGAGTGTTAGGTGAAAGTTTGAAGAATTGAATGCTGGTGCCCTTAACTTGGCTGGTGGGAGTCGCGTGAACCGCATTCTGGGGGCGCCAACTTCGCGGCACTAAGAGTTGTTTTCCTTTTTGCTTTTGTTACATAAAGAATTTCTAGTTTTGTTGTCATGTGAATAAATAGGTGCGATTCGTATCCTTGTTTAGTTCGCTTCTTCCTAATAGGTAAGTTGAACCCAAGTTTTGAGGGGTGTCGGAATTTTAGGCATGTGCAGAGGCCATCCACCATGAGCACGTAGGGTTTTGGGAGTGGCCATTGGGCTACCATGAGTTTGATGCACTAGTCGGTTTCACCTTTCGCTGTCGAAGTTCAGAAAGTCAAGTATATGTAATGCCTTCGGTGAACATCGAGCAAAACGACAGGTGTCACGAATTAGTCCAGGTGATCCATTATTTTGGCGGCTGAGCACACATTGTCTTTAGTGTTAGTTGCATGAATTAGCCGAGTGTGTGTGTCAGCAATGCAGAGTCGAGTTCTTGGCAGGGGACAAGCGAGAAGTGGATTTGGGGGTGTGATGGTGCTTCTTAAAACACCGATTACGCATCAGCGTCAGATCTACATTTTCATGTTGTTTTTTGGCATTATTTATATAGTTTTGGGTGTTAGATCTCTTTATTAAGTGTTTATTTTTACTTGGAAATCTGTTTGGATGAGGTAAGAAGAACATCTTTGGAAGCTTTTGAATGTAATAAAAAGAATTAGACGAGGAAAAAGCTAACGCCCGCGTCGCGGCGTCTCCGCGTCATGAGCGTCGCTAAAATCGGCGTGAGGTCGACTATTACGAAAGTCAACCGCCCTACGTCGCGGCGCCGCGCGTGTGACGTCCGGCGTCGCGCTGACGTCATCACGCGTCAGCGGTCGGCTTAAAATTACGGATCTCATCATTAAATGCGGGAAGCAGGAATCTGGGGTATGTCGAAGGGCGTGCGGCGGAGGGACGGAATTGGAGAACTGCGACCTGGACTAAGATTTCCTTGATTTTTGCATTAGTTTTCCTTATTGTTTTGATTAATTTATGGATCGCATGGGGATGTCAGCCTTCATAATACATATATTATTTCTTTCCTTCATGATGTTTCTAAACTTCTTTCTAAGGTTACATCAAACCACCATCACGGACCATGGATTAGGGTTAACCTTTCATGTTAATCAATTGTTGTTAATTTATCACATCACCTTTCTATGCACGCATGTTAATTATATGATAATATACGGCGATATTAACATGCCTGCTGAAGATCAGAGATTCGAGATGAGGTGTCGGGGATGCGGGTAGAGTAGCCTTTAAGCAGGTCGGAGTAATAAGTATTCGAACTGAAGGTGGTTTTGGGGTTGAACGGTAAGCATTTACGAATCTGAAGTCGAGATAGAGATATGCTGGAGTTACATTCACGAAATGGCGAATATACCTCGAGGATATCTCAAATGGCGAGATCACCTCGCCATTGATATATTTATAAACAATCGAATAACAACATCTTTTGGAAGAATAATCCATCGAGATGTGACCAGGGGAACTAACCTGAGCTCTCGATATCGATTCACGAGAAACCCGATGGTTAGTTCTGGGTTGTTATCTAAAATTCCATCTTTAGAATCATTTATTCGGATATTTGTCAAAGGAGGCGAGAACATCTGTAGTCAACACCTTTCCACTGTGGATCGATATCTGTACGTGAAGTACACTATATTACTTGAGTTCTGCGTGCACTTAGGCATTCATTTTATGCAGCGTAATCGGCTGTCACGAGGTTATCACAGTTATTCTGGCGAGCTACGTCGGACAAGGAGCCTCTAGAAGAAGCTTGAGAGGGGCATGATCAAGCGAGCTCTAAAATTAGGGAACCGACTTGTGATGGTATCTCGACCGGGCGCGTAGCTTATGGCTAGACGGGTTAGTGTGAAATTTATACGATGATCGGGGTGTTGATGAAGCCAAAGTTCTATTTTCATGGTTCTTGATGGTAGTCGGGGCGAGGGGCCCGGTGGGGAAGCCATTAGGGAGCACCTACAGGGTCACGGGACCGATTTAAACGGGCATTTGAGACAAATTTTACCGCGTAGTTATAAAAAGATGTTTCCATTACCAGGCGAAAGGTCGCCTTTACAGGCCCATCTCCACGAGTTAGTAGCGTAGAACCTCACGAAATTGGTCTGATGCATCTACCCCCGAAGCACCAGTGGTCGGTCGGTAGTAGGGTGATTTAGGCGAGAGGTGCGTCTGTTTTGGTAGGTCGCGGTAGGTCTGAGGCGATGTTCCCAGGTCGTCGGTCAGTGGTACTCATCAGACTCAGTATTCTGATCCCACCTGACGGACCGGTCACATCACAGGAGCGTGGTGCGGTATGATTTGATTTACGATCATGATGCATTGCATTGGTGGACCCGAGAGCCCTCATTCATTTATTTATTGCACCATTCGCTAGAGGCACGGATAGGGGTCGGCGGATGGTGGTATGGTGGTTCAGTGCCCACGATAGGATACTGATGAAGAGTGATAGTTCTGGAATAGCGGATTGATGATCCGGAATAAGGATTTTCGACGGACTTGATAGTGTTAGGTATCCATGATTTGATATAATCTTGGTATGGTGGTTATCGAGCATAAGATTTTTAGATTGCTATAAAGAAGGAAGCCGGATTGGTTCGAGCGGGAAGAACGGCGTGATATTCGGGGAGAAGAGGAATCGCCCCTAGTCTCATTAATATATGACGCCTAAAGAAAATGCTTGGAAGGTTCTTGGGGTTATTTGGCATTTGTAGTGGATAGAGAGGAACAGAGGGGACATGGCTGGAGGAACATCCCCATGAGTCGAAAGGTTCCGGATGTCTTTTCGGATGATATTTGGGTTTACCCGATTGAGAAATTAGGTTGGTGTGGGCGGATTCAGGGGCAGAACGATATCCATTCCTCCATATAGAATGGGCGCCAGCGGAGTGAAAGAATTGAAGAGCCTGATTATGAAGGAATTGCTAGCGGGCTTCATGAGCTAATACCTCACGGGTAGGGAGCTCACGGTTCTCTTCGTAAAGAAGAAAGATGGAAGCTTCACCGGTTGTGCCTGGGAGCTATCAGGCATTGAATCGAGCGACAATGGCTTGATATCGCTTCCACCGTATAGATGACTATTTGACCAATTGCATGGATCTCGGGTATATTAAGGTGACTGGAGTGTTTGCCATCGATTGAAATTAGAGAGAATGATGTTTCAGGCTGCGATACGTACTCACGGTTCCTAGTGATGCCATTGGTTGACTAATCTTACAGCTGCGTTCATGGATTTGATTAGCGGTGTGATCGTGTTGGTGGTTGTGATGTAGTATTCATTGATGACATTCCTGGTGTACTCGGCGATTGAGAACATAGAAGGCATCTCGAGACGATGTGCAATTCTTAGAAGCGTCAGTTATCGCTAAGTTGTAAAATCTTGATTTTGGTTGGACTGAAATAACTTTCTTGGAGTCATGTCATTTTCGTGAGAAGGTATTAGTGTGGATCCTGGAAGATCGGCTTCTTAGTGAAGCTGACAGCCAGCGGAAATGTTTAAGTCCGCGGACTCTTTTGGATTGACGGTTGTGGGGAGGAAATTTGTTGGGGATTTTAGAAGATGGCAACCCTGGTTGACGATCTGTTGAAAGGATCCTTCGAGAAGTGGGCGGTCACCGGCCTGGGCTGAAGGGGCTGAGACGGAGATTGACACGCGGCTCCAGTCAGCTTGCACTGCAGAAGAGCGTCAGTGAAAGGGCGGGTTGTGTGTGCATAGTGATGCCTCGAGACAAGGGGTTGGGTGTGTTTTGATGCGAGGATGATGCGAGTGATAACATACTTCCGTCCAGTTAAAGCCGCGGCGGAGCTTGCCCGACCCACATGATTTAGAACTATGGCGGTGGTTTTAAATAAAGTGGAGCATTATCTATCGGTAATTGCTGCCGAGATATTCACCGTCATAAGGCACGTAGTATATCTTCGAAAGAGCTTAACGGCGGCGCGAATGGTTGGAACGATTAAGGATTATGATTGAGATGCGAGTGCCGGGAAGGCGATGAGTGGCCGATGCCTTGCGACAGAGGACTCTGTAGCGCTACGCGGACAATATATCTCCCATTGTTGACTAAAGTTGAGATCTTTGGGAGTTCGATTGCGAGTGGGTGATGGGTTTGTGATGACATCATTTTATGTTAATGAAGTCATCTTTCGTGGATCGAGATCGAGAGGTCGAGAAGCAAATTTGAGGAGATGATTAAGTTGAGGGCGAGGTGAGGTGGTAGGAAACCGGGTTTCGGATCGAGACGATGGCGTAATAGTTAGAGGGAGTCGAATATGTACACAGAGAAATAGGTGAACTAAAAGGAAATCATGGAAAGGCTCGCTCGTCGGCACTGCCACCACTTTTCCACACAGTAGCACAGATGTATGCGTACTTTGAGGGAGCATTGTTGTGGTGGAAGGAAGGCGAAAGAGTGCGGATTTCGTATCCGGATGCCTATTTGTCGTGGTGGCGAGCACGGCGAGTAGGAAGATATAGCCCGCCAGGTTCACGTATGGAAGTGGGACAAGATTACCCTATGGATTTTGTTATCGGGCTTGAGCAGAGCAAACCGTGCATATGGGTGATAGTGGATGTGAAATCCACGCATTTTCTCCCGATTAGCAATGATGACCGTTGGACAAGTTGGCCCGATTATATGTGGAGGAATGGTTAGAGATTACATGGTGTTCCTATCAATAGTCTCGAGCACAGGAGACCCCAGTTCACATCGGTTACGGTCCGGTTTGGGGATGCCGTGGGGACTCGATTGCACTTTATGCGGCTTTCCATTCTCGGAGCGATGGTGATCAGAGAACTATTCGATGAGGATATGCTTAGAGCATCGTGATAGAGTTTAAGGGAAGTTGGGATCACGCATTTATCTACGATGGAGTTCGCTGCAACAAACGGTTATCAATCCCGATGTGGCATGGCCCATTTGAAGCAACCTTAAGCAGGAAGTGTCGTGCTCAGTATCTTTGGGATGAAGTAGGAGAGAGGAGGCGTAGGCCCGAGTTGAAATGCAGTTACCTTAGATAAGATCCGGTGTCGAGACCAGATTTCGAATGGCCGGGGACGGGCGAAGTTATGCGGACAAGCGTAGCGTCTGAGTTTAAGGTGGGCGATGAGGTCTTCCACCGAAGTTTCCCCTTGGAAAGGTGTCAGATTTGGAAGAAGCGGAAGAAAGGCGAGGAGCCCAAATGCATAGGGCCATAAGAGATTATTGCTAGAGTGGGACCAGTAGCATATAGATTAGACCTTCACTGAGTTATCCCAGGTTATGTGTGTTCATGTATCCACTTTGCCTGCAAGTACATTCAGATCCACTCCATGTACTAAAAGATCGGCCCGGTAGAACTAAGGATAATTTGACCTAAAGGAAGCGGCCAATCTGCGAGATGGTAGATCATGAAAATGATTTCTGAGTAAGGTCATTTCGTTAGTCAAAGTTTTATGGGGGTCATGGGATTGAGGCTACATGGAAGTCGAGAGGCTCGGATGCGCGGTCGATATCCTCAGTTGTTTTGTTCAGGATTAGGTGTCATAACATGTTGGTTTTGTTATTTGAGGCAGAAGTAATTTACGAGAGGGAGGATTTATGGCGCCGAATCGAGAGGTATGCGGGTATGTAATATCTTGTATTAATATTTTTGAGGCTTCATATTGGTATTTTAGTCATATAATAGAGATTTTTGAAAGTGGTTTTAAGGGTGAAATTATAAAGAAGTTTCAAATAATTGTAGTACTTTTGCAATTAAGGAAAGTGGATGGGTGAAATTCCAATTATGTATTTTAAGGATAATAATAATAGTGCAAGGTGTTCGGGGAAGCTTTAAAAGTCTCTAGATCTCGGATGTGGCAATTGCAGATTAAATTCGTCATGAAATCTAGTGACCAGAAGAAAAAAATTAGTTGAATTCTAAGACGATTCGAATATTTACGATTTTAAAGATAAGTCATCAGGACTTCGAGACGAGATTTTTACGAAAATCTTGAAGTAATGGCATAAGAGTTAAAGTTCATTTTAAAATAAGTGGCGAAAAATAAATTGCTGAGATAGAAAGCGGATCAGAATGGTAATATAAGTTATGTATGCAAATAATAATAATAATAATAATAATAATGTAATTAAAAAAAAAAGATAAAACGAGGAAGCGGTAGACGAACGAGAAGGGTGTGGGAGAGGAGAGATAGATTTTTAAATTTTCCTCACTTGTTCTTTCTTAGATTTCTGAATCGGATAGTAGGTTTTAATGAATGAAAAAGTTGGAAGCATCTCTGCGACAAGAGCTACGCATAGGTACCCGATATCTTAACATTTTTGTCAAACTTTACAAAAGATAGAAAATTTTCCTACTTGTATTATTTAGCGCAAAAGTACATGTAATGAGCTTGAAATTTTTTAGAAGAAGCATTGAAGGTCGTAAACTTTAGTCCCTGAAAATTTTGGCCCGAGTTTTGGAATTTTTGAATTTTGGGACTATGTTCGAGCGGTCGGGGCTGAATTTCGGGTTTTTCGGTTGGTCGGGTTGAATTTCGGGGAGTGTAGTCGGACCGTCGGACATAATTTTTCTGAGAAACACCCCGGGTATTTTTGGGCTGCGGAAGTGCTTGGAAGGTCAAAGTTGACTAAAAGCGGATAGTTTTATAGGACGTTTGTGTGTAGGACATTTTGGTCAATTTCACATCATATTATCGTGTCATATCAGATAGGTTGCTGCGTAAGTTTTGTTAGAATCGAGAAGTTCGTTGATATAGTCACTTTGAAAGTACTGTGTATGTTTTATGGTTAAAGCGTTGGGCCCGGGGCATTTAGGTACTTTATTATGGATTGTGTATGGCGATTGAGCGTCAAACGAATAAAGTCTTGCCGAGGTGTAGAAATTAGTCGAGAAAGGTGAATTACTTTCAATCCTTTTCTAAAGCAAAAAGTGTTTTAAATTACAAGTTTGTAAGTGCTTTGAAAATATATAAATTTATAAAGCATTTTTACCTTCATTGTTATCTTTAATGAGAAAAGTTCGATTTCGAGTATTTAGAAACAATTTGGCACAGTTTAGAAAAACCCCTAGATAAGCCAGCTTTCGGTTCAAGTCGGATGTATTTAGTTCTTGTGCATGTGAGTTATAGGATATTATGACTAACTATATATATTGTCACGGTCGTGATTGGGGGTTAGATCCCAGAATATGTAGTGGTGCCTCTGCGCGTCGAGGTATCATAAGTTAGTCTGTTGGCTGGGTACATAGCGATGGGGTGTTGGTTAGGGTTCCATCAACGCTGAGCATTTAGTTCACGAGGTTCCATTGTATTTATAGAGATCCCATTAGGTGTTCAGGACCATCTTAGTAGGGTAGTGTTCCAGGGGTTCACCCTCTAGTCTTCGGGTCCAGAGTTCTCATGGCATCACGTCTAGGGTGTTTGGAGAAATGGGCGGCCTGATGTGGTTTGGTACTTGATTTCAGTATAACATTTTCATATAGTAACCTGCGAAACAGTTTTCAGCGGTAGAAATAGTTTTTTGAGCAGTTTCGGTAGAAATAGTTTCAAAAGCAGTTTTCGTTAGCGAAATAGTTTTGAGCAGATTTTGACAGAAATAGTTTTAACAGTTTTGAAATGGTTTTCATAAGCGAAAACTTCGAGTTTTCTCATAAAAGCGTTTACTACTATTTGTATCTGATTTTCATATTAGGAGAGTACAAGCAATGGTGATAACATTTAGAACTTATAGTACTCCTTGAAATAATTGGCTCATGGTTTTACGGTACTAAAATAATAATTTTTCAGGTGCAGTGTTGAGCGAAAGACTAACTTTCAGGATCTCAGTCTTGAAGCTGTTGTATTTGTGATTATATATAGATAAGGTGTAAATTAAAAATAAGTAAAAATAAATGTGGCATTTTGTATATGTAAATATCTTTTGTAAAATATATGCATAGTTTGAGAAAAAAGTTCACGACAAAAAAAAAAAAATTATGTTGGATTGATCATATCTTATATTTTGATGAGACCCGAGAGGTCCTTTTATTGACTGTAGTTGGACATTTGGGAAAACATTGAAGTGTATATTTTTTTTTATACGGTGATTTTGTATTTTGGAAAACGACCGCAAATCTGCGATCGTTATCTTTGTCGGATTTTACAGCTAAATCTAAAGATGTGATTTTGATAGAAAAGTGAAATTTTTATAGCACGTTTTTCAAATCTCCGGTTTAATGATTTTGCGGCTTTTGCTTCATGGTAACTTGTCACGGTCGGCGAGCTTGGTGGGGGTTCTTGTGGAGTTCTTGGCGTGGATTTCTCAATCGCTAGGAAGGGAATGCATGTGTTGCAAGCTTTTATGCTGTCCGTCTCGGTAGGGCGCATACTAATACTTGCATCTACCATATCAGATGCGAACTTGTACATATACTCGCATACTTCTCTCTATCTTATACTTGTGGATCTCGAGTAGGAGAATCTGAGCTTATGCCTTTGCGAGGTGCCGTGGAGTGCTAACCAGGAACTTATACTTGTGTATACCATAGGAGGCTTATACTTATACTGCGGAGTTTACACTTGATTCGGAAGTACACTTGGTGCCTAGGAGATATTAAAGTATCTTTGGTATTGCGGAACTTATTCTTGCCCGGAAGTACTAAAATGGTATTATGTTCCGATGTCTCAAAAGACACATGCTTTATTATATCAAACTTATATTTAATTAAAATCTGTAGAATGCTCTTAACTTATTAAATATGGGATCTTGTGAGTGCTCTTGAGTTTATCCTTATCTAGGGCTATAAGGTGCGGAAATGAGTTACTCTGAAGTGACTGAATCTGGAGGTGGCGAAGTAGGTACTCTGAACTTATACGTATTATTGTATTTTGGATCTTATTCTTGTATTACGGAACATATACTTGTCTTAAGGAGCTTGCCTCCTTTGCGTTCTGGAAATTAATTCTTGTATTTGGATCTGGGCTTGTGAATGCTCTGAACATTTCTTTGGTACCAAAAGTGCCGGGAAGTGAGTACCTCTGAGAACATATTCATTATATGAAATTTTAGTAAATTCTTGGACTTATGCACTTATTCTTGTATTTGGATCTTAAGCTTGTCTTACGAGGCGTATACTTATCTTACGGATCTTATACTTGTGAGCTCGTACTTATATGAAAATTGCAGTAGTGCTCTTTGGACTTATACTTATATTCACACGAGCTTGTAGCTGCACTAATGCGGAGGCACGCCAGGTCTTCTGAGGAGATTTACTTGCAAAAAGTACTTGTGAGATCTGGGACGAGATCTGAGGAGGTGCAGAAGGTACATTGAACTTTACCATGCTCGATTCTTTACTCTTATTCTTTGATCGAGTCTTATCATGATGTTTGACTACTGAGACCAATCTATACGTGAGTGGGATGTAGCCATGATAAGTACCCAAGGTGCAATCACGATGCTGGCGGTGCCATAGCGCGGCGGGATAAGTCTTTGGCGAGAGTGTCATTAGCACTAATCGCGAAATCGAAATCTTGAGCGGTCTGTGGCACTAATCGGGACCCGAGAGTCTTTGTGCGTGCGAGTCGCGACGCAATAAGCGAGTTGTAGCACAATGGGGATGCAGGAAGTACTGTCGAGTGTCGTGTATTTAATCGACGAAGTGTCGTAGCCTTGCTATGAAGTGTAGAAGCACTAAATCGGAACATCCTCATTCATTCTTTGATCACAGAATGTCATATGATCATATGTCTTGAACTCATCGCCTATCTTAATGCGTCATGTTGTGACATATTGCCTTTCATATTCATGTTCGTATTTCAGTTCGTTTTCATGTTTCACATCATATTCATGTTTCATGAACACATCTTACATATTGCATTTTCCGTACTTTTCTTGTTTCATGCCTATTACATATGGCATTTCATACACTGTCTGATGTGATGCTTATGTATTCACATCATTCATGTATTCTTGTGCCTCTATGGAGTCTACTTGCTTAGAAATTGAATCATTTGGTGGATCATCAACTAAGTTATGGCATTTTCAGCTGAAACTAGTCAATTCTGGAATCACACTCGGGACAGTTTGAAATACCATTTTCCAGTGTATTGACTCCATATTTGACACTGGTTCTTTGTGCTCCTTTAAAGCTAAGGTGCTAGGGTTCTCCTCCAGAATCACCTGATCGGAGCCATGAGAGCTGCAATTTAATACTTTATGCATGGCCAGGAATTACTCTATGATCGAAAACTAAAACGAAGAAATTAAACTTGAACATAGCGCCCCAGTGAATTTTTTGGTACACATAGAGTCATAATTTGAAGGTATCTATTTCCAGGATGTTTGGTTCTCATTGGAGAGTTTGGTTTAACTAGCAACTTGAATCCTCAGTTCGGATCCAGAAATGACAAGTTATGGTCAAAGTAAAACAACGGCATAAAGCAGAACAAGCGGTACCGATCTGGTACCGGTTGACGAAAAACTCTATAGTACCCCACTTTGAAGTGAATTTTCAGACCACCTAGAGTCATAATTTGAAGGTACCTATTTCAGGATGTTTTGATATCATGAAGTCTGTTTAATTAGCCACTTAAATCACTCAAATCGGATAAGAAATGAGCAAGTTATGGCCAATCGAACCTTGGTCAAAGCAGGCAATCGATGCAGATTACGGCCCCTCGAAATTTGCCCGGATTAGCCATGTTTCTTCCCGTTTTCCATATTTTTCCACCTAAACTAACTCAATAATCATTACACACTTCAAAACCACTCCAAAATCATCTTGTAATCTCAATTTTACTCAATTCATCTTTCATTACATATCTTTCCTCAAAAATCTTTTTCATGAATTCTCTGAAAACAAGCTACAACATAGATTATAGCCATGCACAATAACCACAAGATTTATTAGGGTTTTGTTACATGCTAACTGATTACTTGATTTAAACCATGAATCCAACCTGAAAGGAGGATTCCATGTTTCTTGTACCATTTGGGGTTTTACCCACCTTACTCTCAATAATTTTTAGGTTATGATGAAATCTATTAAACCCTAGAAAAATCAAATGTAACAAAAAATCCTTGTATCAAAGGTTGTTCCACACAACCCCAAAACATGTATCCATACTAAACTTTAGATTTCCATACCTTTTTGCTCTTCCTCTCTTCTTCTTCTCTTCCTCTTTCTCTTCTTCTCTCATTTCCTCTTCTCTACGTTTTTGGTCTCTCAAAATGAGAGACCAATTGCTCTTATCAGTTACGGCTTAAGGCCATGTTTGGCAGAACAAATAAAACCGTTTTGGCTTATTTTCCCATTTTTTGCTATTTAGCCATTTCTCTCTTTAATGTCTCAATCTAACCTTACATATTATACTTTGCATCCCATCTTTCTCAAATTCCATAATTGCATATAAACTTATTGATTTATGCCATTTATGTCCTCAAGTGATAATGTCCCTTTACCGCCTTGTCTCTAATATTCATTTCGGGTCTCTTATTTTATTTCCGAAAAATTCCATTTAGCTTATAATATACCTTAAACAAGTCCGAAAACTACTAGGGTACATTTCGGGGTGTTACAAATTTGCTTTTGGTCCCTTCTATACATTTGTAGCTCTATCTCTTATGGTTCTTTACCAATTAAAATCACTTTAGTTGGATGATTATAACTTAATCTATAGTCAAAACAAGAACAGGGGTTTTGACAAAATTTTGACAACATTTCCTTTGAAAACCAAACATTTCTCTTTTACAATCACTCGAGTATGCATTACTGACAGCGTCTTCTTAGCTCAACCCGACACAACCCCAGAAATTCATTCTGACCAAAACAAAAACTCTTTGTATACACATTTTAGGGTTTCCAACTCGAAACACAAATAAAGGGTTTAGGGTTTGAGTCTTACCTCAAATCTCTTTCAAACTTCAAATACGAGTTCTTCTTGTTTTTTATCACTTTAGCCTTTGATTTTCATGGAGCAATTCACAAATCTCCCCATTCAAAAACCCTATCTCTCCCTTTTTCTCAAAAACGAAAATGCCTTAATAAGAGGAATGTCTCTCAAAGGCCAAAATATGGTCTTTATGTCTCTTATTCACAAGGCCCTGTTTGGCTTTCACACTAAATCCCATTTTCTCATTTTTTTTCCATTTTAACACTTCATTTCACTTTCATTTCAATTTATTCTATTCATTACTTTTGCACTTATACTTCTCATTTAGGACCTTGGGTCCCCATTTGTTATTTACCAAATTTTTTGGTTTCCTATAAATTGCAGGTTTATATTTTTTTTCGTTTTAAGTTTAAATTTCGAGAAAAAGTTTCATTTTTACTTTATTTTATACCCACTAAATATGTATTTAAAAGCATTTAGAAAGGTGTTTTAGAGGCGTTACAATTAATCTAGGAAAGGGTCACAAAATGGATTTGAGTCACGGTGGTC
Organism: Tetrastigma voinierianum; assembly: GCA_016808115.1. Taxonomy (NCBI): domain Eukaryota; kingdom Viridiplantae; phylum Streptophyta; class Magnoliopsida; order Vitales; family Vitaceae; genus Tetrastigma; species Tetrastigma voinierianum. The sequence goes on from JAEQBH010000576.1 coordinate 2,054,208, forward strand.
CCTTTGAAAACTTCTTGGCACAAACTCTAAATGCCCTTTGAGGCAGATTTTCTAAACGGCAACAACAATCACCCTCCATGGAAATTAGATCCGGAACTTTCTCGGATAACACAAACATGTATAAATCAAAACTTTGGGCTTTCAATAACACTAGTAAAACCTCATTGACAAGATTATCAATGTTATTAAAATTGAATGTAATAACCATTAATTTAATTCTAAAATTATCTTTAATATCCAAATGTTGTCAGCGTTGGATCGTACACCCTCATTAAATTTTTGAAATTATTTTAGATTAAATCCAATCAAATCAGGTCATGTTTATTCGTTGGAGCATCACATAACTATTTTATTATTAGACCTTTAATGGAGCTCATAGATTTCATTAGTGTTAATTTATTCACTCATTCATGTTTATAGCCAATTTAACTCGGGGTTCTCCATAATAATTTTATCTAGACATTAATGTTACTACAATTGAATGTGATAACTATTAATTTAATTTCACATTTATCTTTAATATCTTAGTATTGTGGCGATTCTGGACCATTACAATCTCATTAAAATTTTAAGTGTATTAAAGTTCAATCACCTAAGATAATCCGTTTATCTTAATTTAGGGCATCCCACATAATCATTTTATTATTGGATCTGTGCAGGTTCAAGGTTTTAAATTAATTTTAACACGCACCCAGTACAATATTTTACATTGTTCCTTCAAAATTTCCGTAATAATCATTTTCCAAAACAAAGCAAAAATATCATTATGCATGCTTATACATCAAATGATGAAATTATCATAACACCACCTATTCTAAATAGTGATGACATACATCACATGTAAAGCCACAAGCAGGAAGTCAGTTGTTACCGTCGACTGCTAAAAATCTATCGTCTAAACATCTGGCACCTGATAAAAATGACCTCTTGGGCCATAATAATCTTCATCAGCATATATGACTATATTCAATAGTCCCGAGAGTTGACTCATTACTCTTAATACAAATCCATATTAAAATCTATAATTCTAATACATATTATTCCAAAACCTTAATACAATCAAGCTTTCTTCCAAAATGCCTCTAGATGGCTTGAGTCTCCTCATATACTCCTTATTACACGAAATAATATATTCCCTCGACAGGGGTGAACTAATGCCAGTGAGGTACAGATCTTTAATGGGTTACTCACTTAAGTGCATATCTGTTCTTGATTCGCTCTGCTTTCAGTAAATACGATCTCTTGGATATCTGCATCTGCCGTTCTCACATATGCACCAAATTATCGCGACTATGCTTTTTAGCTATGTATGAAAATAATCATTTTCAAAACAAAACTTGTTGTTCTTGAAAATATACCTGGCTTGATGTGGTAAAAATATGGGACTACCCTCAGGCGAAATGGTTGGTGACTTTTGAAACAGTCATGGTCCTCTGTCAGGAAATGATCTGTTGACCCATCTCCCAACGATTCTCTGGAAAAATCATCCTATGAAATTCATTTTCCTTGGCCAATGTTAGTTTTGAGAAAATCCATATCATGCCTTTAACACCTAATCTCTAGATTACCCGGTGCATATGAAAATGCATTATGCCATTTCCAAAACCATTTGCAATATATATACCAATATATTAATTTATGTGACAACATTCTGAATTTGCAATTCACCTGCACATGTAATTCAATAATATGGATCCAAAACCTTCCCAAATTAGCTCGGCAGGCAATTCAATTTCATCATTGCTATACTCACGATTATATTCTTATAATTTAAGTAAATCACAATTTTATCTCAATGGCTTTTATCATTGATTATATTAAAGTATAATTGAAGCCAATCATAATTTGCTCTCAATGACATACACGAAAACAATTTATTTCATTAAATTGTATAAGCAAAACGACACCTCTGGTCGCGAGATTTCATCGAATGGATTCAAATTCTCTAAAATATTCCACATAGTTCAAGATTTGGGACGGATCGGCTTGACCACTCCGGCCTCAAGCCAACTTCAAGCATTTACAAAACTTACTTAAACAGGGAGTGAAAAACAAGTAGGATAAACCATATACAAAGTTTATCAAAACTCCAACTTTTTGGTGTCCGCAGCGTAGCTCTCGTGCGTAGATCAATTACATGATACAGACAATCCAAACTGATTGATTTTAGTAGATAGAAAAGCGAAAGAGAAAATTAAAAAAAACTCTCACTGGGCGGCCTCTCTCTGTCGAGACCAACGCCCTCCTCCTCCTTACCATTTCTTTTTCCTTTGTCATTATTATAATATTATATTATTATTATTATTATTATTATTATTATTGTATTTATTATTATTATCTAATTTGATACATAACTTATATTGCCTCACTCGGGTCCGTTTCTTCCCCGAAAAATTTTATTTCTTTTCAGTTCAATTATTTTAAATGAACTTTAAATCAAGCAATTTTCGACTTGAGGATTTCGTGAAAATCTAGTCCTTTGAGAATCATTAGGAATAATGGAAATATTCGACTATTTGAAGTTAAGTGACCTACGGGTCACTAGATTCAGCGAGGCAATTTAGCAGCGTAATCTGTTTCAGCTACATCAGAGATCTGGGAACACGGTTTCTTCAGATTACCCGTTTGCCTTTTTCGAGAAAATTGAATTTTCTCGGGTTTGTTCCCCCTTAACAGAATTTAGTCCAAAATTCACGCACATACATCTCCATATAATACTCCTTCATAACTCCATGTATGAATGATATGAAATTATATTAATAAAAATCACTTATTATTTGATGGGTTTGTCAACTCAATATCATCAGAATAGTATCAACACCCCAATATCTACCACCTAAGGTCCTGCGGCTTTATTTGCGCAACTCGTGTCACGACTGGAATGTTCGTGACTCACGGAACCCTCGTGAACTAGAAGCCACTAGAGCTATTCCTCCAACCTAGAAGAAGGCCGACTCCTCCTTCCTCTGCCTTTAACACTCGCGTCCCTAGTCGCGTCGAGCATTTACCGATCTCTCTCTCTATGGTCAGGGCATTCCCAGCCGCTGGAGTCCATGTCGAATGGTGATCTACTATCTGCCCCGAATGGACAGCTTCATTGAATTCACTCGAATCTCACGGGCGCAATTAGTATGCGTAGCCCACGTGATCATCGTGGCAATTTGGCTGTGAATCTGGCCATGTACTCCATCACTGTCATCGTTCCCTGTCTCAGCTCTAGGAACTCTTAGGCCTTGGCATGTCTAAAACTGGTGTGGGAGAAAATACTTTGCTCATAAAGGCCGCCAGAGCTACGCCAGTCATTGCCTCCTAAATCTGGAAGTCTTGGCAGGTTCCACCGCGCGGAACTCACCCTAAATTTGGAGCATTAGCTGGCGTCTTGGTACATGTTTATTATCTGCCGCCTCCGATGCATTTCAATCTGCGGAAACCAATGATTTTGCCACCATGGATCCCTACACATGAAACGCGCGGAGGATGATGTGATTTAAATCTTTGGGAGGTTCGGACCTCACGACTACCAGCACTTTTGCTTTATGCAATGGCGTGGTATAGCTTGACAACCTCGGCAAAGGCACAACGGTCAAATGCGGCGGCGTGGTGCGATGGCACCTCGTGGGCGACCTCGTCCTCGGCCTCGACTTGCCATCACACATCCGAATGGCATGAGCTGTTTAATCTCATTTAATCCCAACTGGTAATGCACATGCCAATTCTTAATATGCCAAAACCATGAAGCGACCGTTCATGCCTAAGTGGTGCACTTATAACCCTCATGCATTTTATTTCAATAAAATTCAAAACTTTGAGTTCATTTCATTTCGAACCCCTAAGGTTATGGTTCCTAACCTTAGCATTCCACTTTTTCCTATACATTATACCATGCATATAATTTTCCGTCGCGATAACCACATGATCACATTTCCATATACATCATACGTGTATAAGTTTTCCACGCAATGTGTAACACACAATCAAGCAATCACAAACATGGAACACATATAAGACACAACATGAAACACACACCATGCATGCGGTGTTCTAATCTGTCAGTGACCTTTAGGTAATCACATACCTATTCGACATCAGAACCCTTTGAGTAGCGTGTTTCTTATTAAACTATAACGCCAAAATCCTCAATCTCTAGGTTTCCATATACTTATACTCCACATCAAACCACCTAGTAGTGATGGATACCCAAACCCGAGCTCCCTAGGTATTCGTATACTATGCTCACGATACCAGCTGTGGCCAAGCAGGGGGTAGTTGACTGCAGTGACCTCAGGAGAAATCCATCGTCTCTGTGCATCACCAAGACGCATACAGTAAAAATGACCTCTTGGGCCCATAAACCCGATACTCATCAAACGCCACTCTTATTATGTTCCAATAGTCGAGTTATTTCATTACTCTTAATACAAATCCATATTAAAATCTATAATTGTGTATATTCAAAAACCATCAAAGAGGAGTCACAATCAAAACTTTCTTCAAAATGAAGCCTCTAAGATGAGCGTCTCCTAAATGCGCTCCTTGTATACGAAATAATATATTCCACCAAACAGGGGTGAGCTAATGCGAGTAGTGAATCACTAAAATGAGTTACTCTCCACTTAAGTGCATCACGATGCTTCAATTTAAACACTCATTAATCGATCCTACTTGAATGTACATGCACCCCATTCCATGTCACCAGTCACTCCAAACTCATTCACATACTTTAAGCGCTGTATGAAATAATCATTTTCAAACAAAACTTGCATTGTTCTTGAAAATATACTCTGAACGATGTCGGTAAAAATATGGGACACTACCCTCCCAGGAGGCGAATTGATTGGTGAGCTTTCCGGAAGCTTGATCATGGTCCTCATCCGAAATAATCTGGCCCATCTCCCAACCGATTCTCGGAAAATCATCCTGTAAATTCCTTCGCCAGCCATGTTCGTTTCGGAAAAATTTATGTCATGCACTAACACCTAATCCTCTAGTTGCAGTGCATATGAAAATACATTATATCATTTCCAAAACCATTTTGCCACAATATATATACCAATATATTAATTATGCAACATTCTCAAATTTGCAATTCACACCCACATAATTCTAATAATATGGATCAAACAACACCCAAATTATTTCAAACGGCGATTCACATTCTCTCGATGGCCTATACTCACAATTATATTCCATATAATTGAGTAAATCACAATTTTATCTCCAATGGCCTATACATACAATTATATTTCATATAATTGAGCAAATCACAATTTTATCTCCAATGACCTATACACCAAAACACAATTTATTTCATAAATTATTAAACAAACACCCCAAACAGCCCCTACCCAGTCACGGATTTGTCAAATGGGCTCAAAAATTCTCCAAAATTCTCAATATTTCACACTTCGGTTCAAGATTTGGGATACAGATCAAAGCGACCATTCACGACCTGACGACTTCAGCATTTACAAAAACATAAACAAAGGGTAAAACAAGTAGGATAAAACCCCTACCTCACGGAGTTTGTCAAAACTCCAACTTTTTGGTGTCCCATAGCGTAGCCTCGTCGGCGTAAAATCGATTTCGCGGTACAATCAGGTAATTAGTTTTTCATAGATGAGAAGAAGCGAAGAGAGAAAAATTCAAAAAAACTCCCCCCAGGCGCCCTGCCTCTCTCTCCTGTCAGACCAACGCCTCCTCCTCCCTTTTTAACTTCTTTTTTTTTCATTTTATTGTGTGCCAATATTATATTGTTATTATTATTATTATTATTATTATTATTTATTATTATTATCATTTGTTATAACTTATGTTATAATTGGATCGTTTATTGCAGAAAAATTATTTCTTTCGGTTCAATTATTTTTAAATGAACTTTAACAAAGCAATTTTAAACGCGATTTAAGTAAAAATCTACGTCCTGAAATCGCTCAGGAAAATAAGTAAAATATTAAATTGTCTCGGGACTTATTGAAACTTTTCTGGGTCACTAGTTCAGCGAGGGGCAGATTTAGACAATCGATTTCTTCCATCGAGATCTAGAAGAATTTTGATTTTCAATTTGAAATTACCGTTTTACCCTTTTTCAGAAAAATTGAATTTTTCTCGGGTTTTACATCACATGTTATATCTATATAAAACAATTGTAAGCAAAGAATAAATAACGGACCCTTAATCCATTAGAAAAAGAAAATTACAAACTCAATAGTGGCAAGAAGCACAACTTGATAACTGGCTCGTAATTCATCTTTTCATACGACCTTGAAATTTTTTGAGGTATGGGCCAAGTTAGAATTGGTTTATAGGGTTTTTAAGTCAAAAAACACAAAATCCTAACTAGTCCCCTATCTATGCACTAAATCGCCACCAAGCATTAAAATAGAACCTAAGCATTAAAATCACCACCAATCTATGCACATAACTCGAATTATCACGAAATTTTTCAAAAAGGTAGATCACCTTATAAGGAACCAATTGGCCAAAATTTTTCTAAATCTGACGGCACATGCACCCCACACGTCGTCTGAAGTTAGAGATCAAAATCGTTGCTAATCGCCACACAAAACTCAGATCATCATAAAATCTCATAGAGAAGTAGAACACCACATAAAACACTTACTGGTCAAATTTCGTCTACATCCTAGGCAACATCTCAATCCAGAAACTAAAATCGTCGCTAGTCGCTACATGTAACTCGGATTGTCACAAAATTTTACATGAAGGTAGAGCACCAAGAAAGGGATCATCCGGCCAAATTTGGCCCTAATCCAAGCTGGCACGACACCCCCATGCTCCCTCAAAAGCCAGTCGCATGAGTCATAGTCTCAACCACTTTAGGCGGCGCGTGTGGGAATGTGTTGGGTCTTCCGACGACCCTCTTTCTCCCACTAACCATCCTCTATGTCCCCTACATGATTATGGTGTGGTCCACCAAACCGAGACTTCAATCAACACGAAAAACGATGAGCAATAAAATGCAACAGTTCTTCTTTGGGTACTTATTACATAATTATCCAATAAATCTGAATTTACATAAAATTATCTAATAAATAAATCAAGGAGGAATACCTAATATTATGATTAGCCTCCAAGTTACATATCAAAAGAAAATACAATCAAATTTCTACCATGGATTAAGGTCAAAACAAAACCATTCATTCATACAAAAATATAAATAACATGGACCATAGAACCTAAGTGTCATATATCTAATTACATCTAATATACTTATAAAAAATAAAAGAATTCGATTTACCACACACCGATTCAATCAAGGCAATGTTCCCAATTGAAGGGATCATTGTACGACGGAAGCTTAGATCTTGATTGAACAAGATGTGTGATAAGCTTAGCTCATCATCCTTAGGGTTTACTAATCTCTTTGGCGCGGGACATTCCAAGATATTCTAGTCGTAAAAGATCTATGTGTAGGCACGTCTAATTGCTAAAGACCAGAGAAGATAACACCCGCTTATGTTTGTAAAGGCCCTAGGGAGAGTATATGAAGGTCCTAGGGAGAGGGGTTGATTTATAGATCTCAAATCCTAACCTTTTAATGTGACTACCATGGTCTCTAGACCCACTACTCAATGGGCTCAATGCTCGCTTGGCCCGAGGCCAGCCTGGCCCGCGAAGAGAAGAGGTCCAAGCCCATCTACCATATTAAAATCGGGGGGCACTACTAGACGGGAGAATCAGAAAGCCTGCCTGTGAAAGCCGAGGTGTCTCCCCAAATGCCAGATTCAAGATGGCCTTCTAGAGTTTTAAGTCCTCCTACCGACCATCCTTTCGTGTATGGCAAGTTTGTTATTGATAAATAGATAAAGGCGGGAAATAGGCAAAGGATATTTATCCGCAAATTTCCTTGTTTCCAAATCTCATACTTCTCGGAGGAATAATCTTTGATAAGAAATAATTAGTCCTTGATAAGGGAAAATCAATCCTAGATAAGGAAAAACATATTTATCCCTAAAAATATGAGATTCCTTCTTGATATAGGAGGGAGATTCGACAACAATTTTCTATAAATCAAGAAGATCCCCCACAAGGGAAAGGTAAGCAATTTCAACGGCGTAAACTTTCTTCTTCTTCCTCTCCATATTTTTTCTAACTTGATCATCGGAGAGGCGGTCGGCCTACCGTGGTCGAATCGCCCTTTTTGCAAGTTTACATTATGTCGTTGATGCCCCGGAGGTCAAACGATCAAGGTAACAACAATTGGCACCATCTGTGGGAATCGAACAAAAAGTCTCGTCTACAACTTTCAAAGACTTGGCTTCAACGACTATCTAGCAACCCTTCGTTGCTTGGAACTCTGTCAGTTCCCCCTTTTGCATCTGATTCTCTCGAGGTAGTCGTGATGTCAACCAACCCGATGATACAATCGCCAGAAGATCAATTCCTCAATTGGCATCAAGAAATAGAGAGGAAACATGAGGAGCAAGGAAGGAAGATGAAGGAGTTACAAGCTCATGCCGAACGATTGCAGCGGGAGAATGACCAGTTGCTAGCCCATATGGAGAGAAAATTTTGATCTTGGAAACGAAGTGCGAGATAGCGGTCAAGGTGCATATTCGATCACTCGCAATAAAGTGAAGGAACCTGTCATCCCTGCCGATGTCGACACCCCCGCAGATGATGAACTGTCCTCAGGCGGTTCCCCATCTTTGAGTCTCTTGCCGACAAAGAATGCTCGAGAGAGCCCAAAGGCTAAGTCACGCAAAAGGCCTTCGCGTCACCCTGCCTTTAGCGATGCCGTTAGTGGTGCACCCTACAGGACAAGGAGGGAGACGAGCAGGAGACAGAACCAGCCAGTTCAGGCCCTTGGGAACGTGTTAGTATTGCCCAAAGATGAGATGCCACCAACATTGTAGGTAGGCATGATGCCGTCGGTGCAGCTTGTACGTCCTGCCTTTAGTACAGGACCAACGTTCTACATGCCGCCCAGTAGCCTCAATTCCCAGACCCGATGACATGCTCTCTTCACCCCTAGGGCAACACATCCTTGATTATGAGCCGCCTCGCGGGTTCGTCATACCAACTTTTTCCATGTTCGATGGTTCTACTGATCTTTATGATCATATGCTCCATTATAATCAGGCGATGATCCTAAATGCCAACAATGACCGCCTGTTGTGTAGAGTGTTCTCGGCTAGCTTACAGGGGCCTGTGCTAGCTTGGTTCCACAAGCTCCCGCGTAACTCAATAAACTTGTTCAATGAATTATGGGAAGCATTCGTATCGTAATACCTTTATTCGGTGTGACAAAAGAGGAACATCAACTCCTTACAAGCTATTCTCAAGCAGGAAGCGAAATCTATTCGAGACTTTAAGAGAAGGTTTGGGAAAGCTGTTCAGCAGGGAGAAACTTACAGCATGGATGCGGTCCTCTAGAACTTTAGGAGAAGCTTTGAGTCATCCACACCGTTCTTCCAGTTGCTATCTTTAGACCCATTAGAGACAATAGAAGAATTATACAGGTTGGCCGATAAGTACTCAATGTTGGAGGACAATATCTATGCAGCAGTCCAAACTGTCATGATTACAAGTCAGCCGACCGAGGGACATAAGTAGTCTAGGGAGAAGGCGTTTGAATCAAAGGAAGGTCAAGGTCGAGACCGAAAGCGATCCCATGATCAGTCGTAAAAAAAGAAAGAACCTCCGCAATTCACTCCCCTGAACATCTCATATGAGAGGCTATTACCCATCATTTGTGACTTGCCAAAATTCAAATGGCCTACTCCGATCTAGACAGATCCTTCCCAAAGAAACAAATCCTTACGGTGCCATTATCACAGAGATCATGGGCATGAGACTGACAAGTGCTGAAGCCAAAAGTTCTTGGTGGAAAAACTGATCAAAGCGGGACACCTCAGAAGATACATCAGAGAAATAGACCATGAGGCAGAGTTTGGGTAAGCCGCAGACAGAATCTCAGCCGGTGCGACAGTCCCGCCAAGATCCAGACCAACCATAAACTATATATTGGGCGGCTCGTTTGATGACCAGTATCAGTCGAAGCACCAACAGAAGAAGCTCTTGAGAGCCGCTACAGTAAAGGTCACAGGGTAAATGCTATCCACACAGAAGGTAGACACGATGAAACCAAGCCAATAGATGGCCCCATATCCTTCCCTCATGTCAACCCGAACAGGATTATTATGCCTCACTATGATGCTCTAATACTCACCCTCTGTATTAATAGTTTTGATGTGCACAGGGTATTAGTGGATCTTAGCAGTGCATAATATTTGTTGCAACTACCCGCCTTTAACCAAATGAGGCTCTCCTTAGGTATGCTGAACCCAGCCGGGCATATTCTCTTCGGTTTTAATGGTGCAACTACCGTAACACTAGGAGATGTCACGCTCCTTGTAAGGGTCGGCTTAGTCACTTAGCAAGTTCCATTCTCAACCGTCGGAGACTTGGGTCCTTACAACTCCATAATGGGGCGGGCCTGGCTGCACTCAATGAGAGCTATTCCTTCGACCTACCACAAAATGGTTAGTTATTTGACTAACGTTGTCCAGGTTAACCTTTTAGGCAGTCAGCTGGCCTCAAGACAATGTTATTAGTTATCTATGCGGGAGCGAGGAGATGGGAAGAGTACAAGAAAGTCCCCTCAAGATCGAGTCTCATGCAATCACGATTCATGCTTGGATCAAGGCGGAAAAGAAGATCCGGCCAGGTACATGCAGAGTAATGTTGGAATGGGTTGGAAGTTCCTTATGTGATTCTCTTACGTACGATGACGAAAAGGAATATGAATTCACGACCAGCCTTTGTTGAATTACATAGATGTGTTCTCTTGGAGCCACTCGGATATGGTCAGAATAAATCCATCGGTGGCCTCTCACAAACTAAACATCATCCCTAGGGTCAGACTAGTGAGACAGAAAGTAAGGCGTTTTCACCCTGATTGCCACCAGATCATCCAGACGGAAGTAGATAACTTATTAAGAGCAGGTTTTATCAAAGAATGAAAGTGCCCCGATTGGCTAGCCAACGTGGTGGTGGTTCCAAAGAAAGGCAACAAGTGGCAAGTGTGTATAGATTACACTGACCTAAATGAAGCATGCCTAAAAGGCAGTTTTCCCTTGCCGCGTTTATATCAAATTGTTGACTCCGCAACTGGGCACGGGATACTGTCGTTTCTAGATGCCTTTTCTGGATATCTTCATATACCCATGCACCCTACTGAGGTAGAGAAAATGACCTTCATTACACTAGCCGGGTCATACGCATTAAATAAACTAGTCGGCACGCCAGTGCCCAGAGTGTGCAATGCTATGCACCTTAAGAGGTATTATCAGTAAAGTTTTCTTTAGAAAATTTTCTCTTAATTTTTGCAAGTGCCTCCATGAAAAAGCCCATATGTGGCTCTAAGCCTGCTGGCACTTTCAAAAGACCAGATGTGACTCCAAACCTGCTAGAACTTTCAAAAGACCAGATGTGGCTCCAAGCTTGCCGCCACTTTCAAAAGACCAGATGTGGCTCCAAGCCTGCCGCTACTTTCAAAAAACAAGATGTGGCTCTAAGCCTGCTAGCACTTTCAAAAGCCCAGATGTGGCTCTAAGCCTTCTGGCACTTTCAAAAGCCCAGATGTGGTTCCAAACTGTTGGCACTACCAGCCAAATGTGGCTCGAGCTTGTGCTTTCGAAAGTCTAAATGTGGCTCAAGCTGACACTCAAAAGACCGAGAGGGGTGCGAAATTTCGAACTGCCGGCACTTTCAAAAGACCAGAGATGTGACTCTAAGCCTACTAGCACTTTCAAAGGGCCAGCCTTGTAGTTCCTGTATTGATGCATGTTTAACCACCGACGTAGCTCTTAACCACATTGGCAAAAGCCCCGAATGGTGCCTTTGCGACCTAGGTGCAATCCTTGCCAGTTCCTAGCTCCTAAAAGACTTAACTATCCTAGCTATGTTTGCTAAAAGGATGAGAAATAGTAGGGATTCATTGCATGAGTATACCAAAAATCATATTTCATTAAAATACACCAATAAGAGCCAGTGACTACAAAAATATGTATGTCTTGGTGGCCAAACGGGGTCCCTTATAGAAATTTAAAAAAAAAATGGGGAAGGGGGAGGGGGGGGAGGGGGGAGAGAAGAGAGCAAAATCAGCTCTGATCCCCAATAGAGGCATTCTCCTCAGGATCCTTAGTTGGCTTGATAAGATCCACCTCGGTTGTTGTCGCCTCAGTAATTTTTGGGATCGAGGCACAGGGTTCATGAAGAACTGCGGGTGGCGGTCAGGAGTCGGGCATACCATACGGAACCTACAGTTTAGTTCCTGAGATGTTGTGTTTGAACATACAACATCCCGTAGCGATGAAGCAAGATCGCCTCGAGGCTACGGTGAGTCCTCCTCTATGGCTTCTTTATCTTTCTTGGCAGGCGAAGGAGGGCCTCTTTTGTTGCCCCCAAGCTCCCGACATAAGGGACATATGTTCAACCTCCAAGTGAGCGGTCTTAGCCCCGGCCTTACGCTGGGCTTCCTTCGCAACTGTCAGGGCATTTCGGACCCTAGCCAAGTCATCCTCTGCTCGTGCCCTTGAGTCACCCGCTACGACAGTAGCTAGCTGGGCAATCTGAACTTCCTTTTTAGCCTCATCCCTCTCATTCTCAGGAGCCATTAGCTCTTTGGTGCCCTCCTTGGCCTTGGCTCCCGATTACTGGGTTAGCCAGCTGGCAGTCATTTAAGTATGCTTAGAGAATGAGAACTAAGCATAACCATGGTACTTTCGGCATCATCTAATCGGAGATAAAGTTCCTTATGCTAGAGCGTTATATTTCGGATGGCAGTGACAACCTGCAAAAGATGAGGCATTAGAAAACAATGACGACACAAGAATTCGCGTTCAAACAAAAAAAAACTTAACCTTGGTGCCTTTGAAGCAACGATCCTAGCCGGAATTTGTGAAAAAAGAAAGTTGCAAAGTAAAAATGAGTCGTTTGTACAAAGAATACCAAAATTTATATCTCATAAATAAGCCAATGGCGCCATTAGTTACATGATGATATATGCCCAAGCAGCCATACTAGGCTCATTACATTAAAAAAAAAAAAAAAAAAAAAAAGAAAAGAGGAACTTAAGATGTTCCATTTAAATCCCCAGCGGGGGCACTTCTCTCGGGCTCCTCCGCGCCTCCTACATGATGCACCTTGAGCACTACGACTTGAGGATGCGAGACAAGGGGCATCACAGGGCTTCTGAACTTCAGGAAGGGGTTGCAGTCGAGCATACCATGCGGAACACTATTGGTCTCCTGAAATGTTGTTTTTTGAACACACAGCAGCCATAGCCATAGGCGAAAAACCAGCTCACGAGCTATACGGTAGTCTTTCTCCATGGCTTCTTTTATCTTCTTTGGTTCGCCGAAGCCGGAGGCTTGAGTACGTAAATTGAAAGACTTTGTGGAATAGTGAAAGAGGCAGCATTCGAAGTCTGACCCCTATATATAGGGGTGAAACGTCAATAGGCACATTAAATACGCCGTCAAAACATCAAGAGCCGCAGACACATTTGGAAAACATGCACTTCCCAAGCATTTCGTGTCCCATGTAGCTTCAGGGTGCATTCAATGGCTTGCATTCTTAGTTATCTTGTCTTTCAACTTTACTTCTATAGCGTTAAAGCATAGTATTTTCCCAAACTGAAAAAGCACAAATTTCCAACCTAGAAAAAAAGGGGTATTATGAGTACCATGGTCTCTAGACCCACTACTCCAATGGGCTGAGCAGCAGCTCGAGCTGCTGACATTAAGTGAAGCAACCTAACCACTACCTGTCGGCAAAGGCACTACTAGATGGGAGGGCAAAGCCACGTTTGTGACGAGGTGTCTCGAATGTAGATTCGGGGCGGTTAAATGCAGAAGTCCCGTATTGTATCGCCTTTCATACATGGCAGGATTCGTTTTGATAAATAGATAAACGAAATCATGAAATGATATTTATCCATAATTTCTTGATTTCATTCATACTTAGGAGGATATAATGTTCGATGGAAGAATTAGTCCTTGATAAGGGAAAATCGGGTCTTACGTAAGGGAAAAGCATGTTGCTCGCAAAAATATGAGATTTCTTCTAAGATAGGAGGGAGATTTATGACAATTTTCTACTCATCGGAAGATCCCACGAAGAAGTAAGCAATTATAATTGTGCTGCTGTGTAACCTCTTTCTCAATGCCACACCCCAGGCGACTTTATCGTAGAGTAATTTGGTCAATGGATTAGATCGCCGGCACTGCCGGGTTACATTGTCTGCGTGATCTGCAGGGATCAGGGACAATCAGTATGACATATAAAGGTGCCCAATCGACGACATTAATTAAATTGCCTTACAAGATTTTTTGTCTATCAAGTAATCAAACTCTTGTCTTATTGAGTTTCTTGTTTCTTAAACAATTAGTTAGTGGGTTCTGTCACTAATTAACTGGCATGGAATTCAACAACCCATTATTAATTTTGGCTTTTGATCAATGACTCAAATTATTTCTAGAGCATAAATCCAACACTCTCTACTCCGAAATGGTTAGGCTTAATACATCATATTTAGGTTGTTGGACAACCCATGTGATGTAATAAGATTTATGAAGCAAATCCTTAGATGCGAAATCTATATGAGTCTTTATGTACCTATAACGAAATAACGAGAATAAGTAATAAGATAAAATCTTAGAAGGAGAAATTTGTCAGTAAGTAGAAGAAAATTCATTATATCAAATATTAATATTCAAATCTTAAAAAGTACATTTTCTTTTTATCGTAAAGAAAAATATATATGAATAGAATAGGCTTATACGGTGAAAGTGGGTTGGATACAAGTTAGATATTATTCAATCCAACTAGAGTTTCACTAATTTGATCAAAATAGATTCAAATAATCACACTCTATCATTAACATTAAAAGATGACAAGAAAGAGCCAACTCCTAAAGAACCTAGGCCGGTAATATTCCTCAGAAACAAAGATTAGTAATATTTTTTTTATTTAATTTTTATTTTAAAAGGAATGTCTGGCTGAAAAAGGGGAAAGAAACTTACGAGATGTGGAAGTAGGAGGAGGTGAATTCCAGAGTTTGGGGGAAATGGGAAATAGCGGCAATGGGGCCATGTGGATGTGGGCTTCTTGGATTTCATTCGCCCGACAGAGTAAAGTGCCCCCCACAAGTTTTCCAAGAAAGATATTCACCAAATACCAAGAAATAACACTTAAAAAAAAAAATTTCTTTCAAAAAAACACTTAAAAAAAAAAAATACTCCTTCTCTCATTTTTTAATCTATTTCTTTTATAACTTATTTTTCTCAAATAAAAAGGA
Organism: Tetrastigma voinierianum; assembly: GCA_016808115.1. NCBI lineage: Eukaryota > Viridiplantae > Streptophyta > Magnoliopsida > Vitales > Vitaceae > Tetrastigma > Tetrastigma voinierianum. The sequence goes on from JAEQBH010000576.1 coordinate 2,069,530, forward strand.
TTAATTTATTGATCATTCTTGGTCTAAAATCACGGCTTTAAACCTTTTTTTTCTAAATTTTCTTGTTTAATAAAATGATTTTTTTTATAAAAATTTAAGTTTCATTTTATTTTTTATGTTATTATTTTATGGACATTTGGTTTGTTATGACGTGGTTTTATTAATCGTTTTATTGATGTTTTATCCGATATTGATTAATCGAAAATATCAAATTATGATTATCAGTATATTGAAGAACTAAAATTATAAATATTTTAGTTATCTATTTATTAAATTTATAAATATTATATTTATTATGATATTATTTCATCTTATACCTATATGATTTTTAGTTATTTATATTTTGTATCTATGGATTCTATTCATTAATATTATTTTTCTTTTCGAAGGGAGAAAGATATTCACCGAAATATTGTTTTACTATTTTACCCTTTCTCACTCCCCTCTTTCAACTTTCAAGATCCCGTCCGGGCCGTCCCCACCTGTTCCCGGATGGACCGGAGATTTTCAAAGAGGGGCATTACCGTCAGAAAACATCGTAAAAATCAGTCACCACGTTAAACGACGGCAATTCGGCCATTTAAAAGTTAACAGGGCTTCATCCGGCGGCGCCTATAGCTGAGTCAGCCCCCACGAGGTAGTCGCGCCTTACCCAGCTGAGTCTCAACTGACTCGACTCAGTGGTCTGTAAGATCTCACACCAACCAATGGCTTTTGAGGATGCCCAGGATCATCGTATTGCAAGAATTTCTTCTGCGATTCGGGTCATCCCCGACTTTCCCAAACCAGGTTAAAACTCGGATTCTGATTTCTGATCAATCGGCCTAAATTCATGCTTCCGATCTGGATATTCCATGTTTTTATCCCTCAATGAATTTATGGTGTTTAATAGAGTCTGTTTGACGGTATATTGCTTTTGATTTGGGGGCAGGTATTATGTTTCAGGACATAACAACATTGCTTCTCGACCCTACGGCTTTCAAGGACACCATTGACTTGTTTGTTGAGAGATACAAAGGGAAAAACATCTCTGTTGTTGCCGGTATTACGCTTCTTTCCTAGTTTAGGTTTGCTTTAGTTATTTTGTTCTTTACTTCCACCGTGCTTTACTTACTATCTCTTGTAGGTTTTCCTAATTGTCTGTTAACAATGTACAATCAACATAAATTTTTTCATGGCAGAAGTTTTTTTTCTAATAACTGTTTTTTAAATCTTTTAGTCATGTGATTTTAACATCAGTTTATGATTATGACGTGAAGAAAGTAACTTTTATGTTCTTCTAGATGGGTGTAGTCAAAGTCTAGTGATTCTTATGGGGGCAATAAAATATTTTTGGAAGCTCCAAGAAAATACGAATCACATTGGATCAAACTCCTGTATAAGAGAAGGATAAGGAACTGCTGTACTCCGATCTATGCAATGTGATTGGCTCAGTATCACCTAGCCCCTCTGCACCAAAAGATAGAGAAAGGCCTATTTCTCTCCTTGCATACTTGATCACTATCAACAGGCAGAGCTGCTGAATATCCTTAGGCATCACCAAGTGCACTGAAATTTAGACAGAAAAGAATACTAAGGAATGATTGAAACTGTGATGGATCAATGATGATTCATTGCCTGCAAATTGACTGCCATACACCATACTTAATTAGATAGACCCATCTTTGTCAATCAGGTAGTTAAATACACTTTTCTCTATGCATAAAATGACATCATTGAAGAATTTTGGGTTTTTCCAATTGCATTTTGTTGGAACTTGGAAAGGCATCGTTATTACTTTGTCTTGTGATTTATTAACAACACTGGAAGTGTGAGTCAATATATGGTCTCAATATATAGGCATCAGTTGCTGATGATTCAATTTCTTAGTCTTTCTACCTTCTTTATAAAAGTGTGAAAATACATATAATTTGCCAGGCTAGAATTATTAATGGTTTGGATGCTTTCACAGTTTCCCATATCAACTGTCATAGGAAAAATGTTGCTATTATGGCTAAAAAAAAATCTGATTTTCTTGAAACAAAGGAAGGATTCTCAAGATGGTCCTCCAAAAGCTACAAATCTCAACTTCAAGTATTCAAGGCCTCTCTTGCTCCTCCTTCCTTGATGGAAGGAACTGACTGTACATAGATGGAATTACTGTTACCTCATTTCTTTAGATGTTTGTTGGAGATCACTTTGCTAGATTTTCAAATCATTGTCAGATTTTTCAAATCAAAACTTGATAAATGGCTAGGTTTTGGATCACAAAAACTTATCAAGTTAAGTTATTTTAGATGTACTGCGTTTTTATTATTGTTTATTATGCAGTTAAGCTTTAGATTAGTAACTCTCTCGCTTTGCTTTGGTTTTCAGAGGAACTAACTATAGGTTTTTTGATTTGATATCAATGACTTTCTGCAGGTATTGAAGCAAGAGGTTTTATATTTGGTCCTCCAATTGCATTGGCCATTGGAGCAAAATTTGTACCCATGAGGAAACCTAACAAATTGCCTGGTATGTCTTTACCATCTATCTTTTGCCTTCCTCGCTTAGTTCTTGGATGGAAACATCTTTTTTATTTGTCAGTAGAAAAATGCAGTCTGTGATAATGGTTTTTCTTATCCAGTGAGATAAGTTGCACAGTGTTGACATAGTTTGTGTTGCTAGTTTCTACATGGTGTTACCCAATGATTGGTGATAATATGTCAACAAGCATGATCATTTGAATTTTCACACTTTTGTAAATCTTTCAATATAGCATCTTGTTATGGATTGTAGGGTGCATCAATACTTGGGATATTATGTACATGCAAGTCAAACAAAAACGGGATAAGTTGAAGCGGTGAGTGGGAGATGGTTTGTAAGTGACCTTGTCGGGTGTGATTTCCGTTTTGCTGTTGGTTGGCTTAGAGGCTAGGTGTTTATCTTTCCTTAGAGATTGAGGGATTATAAAAGAGGGGGTGGCAGAGTTCTCTTGCCTGGTCTGAATGTAATGGTTTTGATGTTGTGGGCTTATGTTGTAATTCCTATGGGGCAGTATGTAGTGGCTCCAGGAAGTTCAAGGAAGACCAGAAGTGGCTGTAGTGGGATGATTTAATTGGGATTTACCCACGAGTTTGATAAGTTTGGGGCTTTTAAATCTATTATTGGCCTTTAGGGTAAAGTTTTTTGTATTGGGTGCGGTTTTTTTGTTTCTCTTTCCTTTTGCCTCTATTTTGCTGCTACTTGTATACTCCATGCAGACTTTGTTGCTTGTTTACCTATCAAAGTAAAATAAAAGAAAACAGGTATTCTGTTTTTCTAATTTTATTTATAGCTTTGTACCGCAAGTATTACCAATTCTGTAAGGTGAGTATAAGTTGTACCTGTCACCTTCAGTGGGCTCTCAGATAAGGTTATCATAGAGCTTTGTCTCTTAGCTATTGCTGTTATATTTAAATGTAGGATCAGTGCTTCGCTAAATTTGGGCCTATGTACTTTGTATCATTCTGCTGTTGCATCTAATGCTTCTGGGTTGTTATTATGATTAATGATGCTCAATACGCAAAAGTCAACATTCGTATTACTTGTATTTTGTTAGACCTTGCTACTTCCATGCAAGAGCTTTTGTACTAGCTAAAAGCATGTTAAAAGGTTCCTCAAACACTTTTTGGTGTTGGTTTATTTAATCTAAGGAAATGTTAATGTTTTTTAGATGTGTAATTTATGTTTGTTAAATCGTTTTGATGCATGGTGTCTGTTAGATATCGTACAGTCTTTTCCTTTTATTTTCTTACTATATTGTGGGACACATGAGCATGTATATATATATATAAGTCCAATATGTAATGTACCCCCAAGGGGTAGCTCAGATGGCGTAAAGCTGCGGGATTGGTGCCGGAGGGTTCTGAGGTTCGAGTCCCGCAGGAACGCTGAGGTATTCCCACTTTTGGCTGCTCAGGGCCCAGTGGAATTAGTCAAGGTCTTGCATTAAGGCGCAGGACATCCACGATTATCAAAAAAAAAAGTCCAATATGTAATGTAGTAGTAAGTTTTTTCCGTGAATATAATAAAAATTAGGGATTATCCCTTTTTTTTCTTCACACGGTATCAGAGCCAGAAGGGAAAACTTAATTTTATTTCGGTGATCGTGTTTCATTCGGTCGCCCATTCTTCTTAGGAACCCCTCATGATCGGATCTCCTCGTCGCCCATTGCCCGGTGACTACGGCGGCTTCTTCTCGTGAAAACCTTGGAGTCGGCGCGTGGGAACGTCTACGTCGGAGGAAGCCTCGTCGGGAGCGACTCTCCATGCGCCGCTCTTCTTCGACTTGCCTTCCTTTCAGCCGACGAGTGTGGGCGGTATTTTCCCGTGACAGATATTTCATACCCAGGCTCATTCGACGCCGTCTTGCTAATCCATCCCTCCGGCGGTCCTCCCCAAGCCCTCCTTATCCACCTTTTTGCCCATTTCAGCTCTGCCGCACTCCATCAATCGCTATTCTCCATGGTTTGGGTCACTTTTCTTCATATTTAATTCCACAACCGTGATTTCAAGTTCCATAGCCGTGATTCGCCCTCCTATTAGGGCTCTCTTCAATCCAAATGTGATTCAATCTCCATTTAAGTGGATATGGCAACTAAAATTCCTATTTTTACATCTGTTATCTCTGGATCTCCTACTATCACTTCAGAAAAATTGATTGGTAGTGAGAATTATCTTTCTTGGTTAGCTTATGTGGAACTTTGGTTCATGGGACAAGGTTATGAGGATCATCGTATTACACCGGAGGATGCTATACCTAATGTTGACAAGGTGCAATGGAAGAAAATAGATGCACAACTATGTAGTGTATTATGGCAGTCGGTTGATCAAAAAATTTTGCTTCATCTTCGGGCTTCTGAAAACATGATTTCTAAGTTTTTGGAATCGGGCAAAAAAGTTCTATACACGAATGATATCAATGCCTTTATAAGGTGGCTTACGCTATTGTCCAATATCGGAATGACAGGGACATATCTAATTATATTGGCCTGATTGCCTCCTCTCAAGGAGGAGTTCTCGAAGACCGATGCCTCTTACTAGTGATATCGGGGGCTCAACAAACTGTGATTGACAAGTTCTTCATTGTCCTTACTCTTATCGCCTCCGGTCCTGATCTGGCACCGTCGAAAGACGATTCTTTAGCAAATTCCATCACCCCATCCTGACGACTGCCATTGGCCTCCCTTATCTCCACTCGACTTTCGCTATCCGATGGCACTCATTCTTCTGTGTTAATTTCTCAAACTAACCTTCGGGGAGGGCGCAATGGTAACCGAATTAAAGGACAACGTCCTCACTGCACCTATTGCAATAAGCTTGGCCATATTCGTGATCGTTATTACTCGCCACGGACGGCTCTCGCGACCGCCACGCGGCCCGCTTTGATTTTGATTCTCAGTCGCCTTAGACTCTAAGCTCCTCCACATCTCAGGGTATTCCCCCCACTAACAGTGAGTATGATGACTATCTTTGCATCAAAGTGCCTAAGCCACTTTTGTTGCATTTTGCCGCTTGGGGACGATAATGCTCACCGCTTTACTCATACATCTTCGACCTGATTCTTAATTCTGCTTCCGATCACATACATCTAGTAATAAAGATCTTTTCTCTTCTTACTACTACCCCCTACTTTACCCATCAAGTACGTTAGCTAATGGTTCTCAAACTCGTGGCTGGAAAGGCATTGGTCTGGCACAACCTCTCCCTTCCCTATCTCTCACTTCTATCCTTTATAATTGAGTGTTCGTAATCTTACTTCATCAAGAAAATCACTCGTGACTCTTAACTCCGCTTCCATTATTTTTTTGAGCAAATTTCAGGACTTGGTAGACCTATACGGGAAGACGATCGGGCATCGACGTGAGTCTCAAGGCTATCACCACCTCAAATCATCTCCCGCAATTTATGCTTCCACCGATGCTCCTCTCCTCATCCACAAATGTCTGGCCAAATTTGGGTCTTCTGGGTTCTAGAAGACGGTCACCATTTTTCCACTTTGTCACTACAGGTGAGTCCTATCACTGAAAATATACTCGTGTCTCGTTCCCAAAGCATTTGAATAATCGGGCAAAATCTCCTTTTGAACTTGTCAACACTGATGTTTAGGCTCCCATCGCATCGCATCTACTTTAGATTTCAAAAGATTTTCACAATTTCATTGACTATTTCGATGTACTTGCTATTTTAATGAAAAACTGCCGAAGTTATATTCTTTTTTCCAAAATTTATGTCAAATTTCACCCGCCTAATATTTCTATTCGCGGTTAATGTAGTGACAATGCCAGGGAATATTTTTCTACACCCTTATTTCATTTATGTCTCAACACGATCCTTCATCGCCTCTTACGCTCATACCTCAACAAAACGGGTAGCCGAATGTAAGAATCACATCTTATCGAGACACTGCAGACTCTCCTCCATTATCATGTTCCTTTTCGTTGGGGACGCTGCTTTTACAAATATATTTGATTAACGATGCCCTCATCTCAGGTTACATGATCGTATTCTCATTCACTTTTCCTCGACCAACCGCTTTATTTCCTTCCTACTTATATCTTTGGTTGTACTTGCTTTGTTCATATACTCACTTCAGGACAAGATAAGCTTTCCACCAAAGCCACGAAATACATCTTCTTAGGCTAATCCCGACTTCAGAAGGGTTATCGTTGTTATCTCTGCACTCACTCTGATACTTTCTCCAATACGCCACCTTCTTCGACCCACCCTTCTTCTCCTTCTCCGAAGCTTCTTCCCCGTTACTAAAGTCTTACCCCTTCCCATCATCTCCCTGCCTATATTTGATGATGTACCTTCTCGACCACTTTAGGTTTATCATCACACACCGCTCCATTGTTCCTCCCTCTCTATCAGGCCCCCGTTGACTCACTTCCTATCCTCTTCAGCCTTCTCCTACCCCTACTTCGCCTTGATGATAACTTCTACTTACTGGGCTGGAAAGCGTAATCGATCTACTAGCAATCCTCATCCTATTTACAATTTTTTGAGTTACCATCGATTATCTTCACCCTATTCTGCATTTGTTTATGCTATATCCTCTGTTTCTCTTCCTAAGAACACTAATGAGGCTCTTTCCCATCCGGGTTGGCGATAGGCAATGGTAGATGAAATGGGTGCTCTGCACTCAACCGACACTTGGGATCTTGTTGTTTTGCCATTTGGTAAGTTTCGCTATCGTCTGGGTTTATAGTTAAGGTTGGTCCTGATGGTCGCTGATCGCCTTAAGGCCCGCCATGCTAAAGGATATAATCAAGTTTATGGTTCTCGATTTATGGTGACATTCTCCCCTGCCGCCAAGATTGCTTGGTCTGGCCTCCTTCTCTCCATGGTCATATGGCCACTTTAGATCGCCGGATATTAAAAATGTCTTCCTTCATGGTGATGTTGCCGAGGAAGTTTATATGGAGTAACCACCTGGTTTTGTTACTCAAGGGGAGTCCGCTTAGTGCGAGGTTGCGCCGTTTCATATGGCTCAAACAATCTCCTCGCATGGGCCAGCCATTTTAGCTTTTGGGCCTATTGTTCAAGAATTTGGCATGCTTTGTAGTACATCGACTATCTGGGCTTTTATCATCATAACTCTTCTGGCAAAGGTATTTATCCTGGTTGTTTATGTGGACGACATCGCCAATATTAGCAAAGGATCGTGATGGTATCTTAAAACTAAAGCAACACCTTTTCACCCACTTCAAACTAAAGACTCAGGGAACCTTGGCATTTTCTGAATCAACAGATAGCTCAACCATTCGGGTGTGTAGTCTTTTCCTGCAACGAAAGTATGCTTGTATATCTCTGAGAAGAAACCGTATGTTAGGACTATAAACCACGACACTCTATGGATCCTAACAAACTTCAGACTGTAGATGTGAGAGTCTTTAGAGATCGAGATATTGACGACTGTCAGAGAGGGTCAACGCCTCACCATTGCTCTGCCAGAGCATTTCCTTTCCCAGCCATTGGCAATAATTCATAGGTCACCATGATAGCCATCGGGTCAATCCGTGTAGATTCTTCGATATATATCAAAAGTACACTAGGCCAAGGTGTGTTGTAATGAATAGAGGTCACACCTGTATGTTGGCTGGTTACACATATGCAATCACTGCCTACCCATAGATGTAGACATTCCAATTTCCATGCAGACTGTGCTTCACTGGTGGTAACCTAATATCCTAAGAGAGTAAGAAACAACATGTAGTGGCCGATCTAGCAAATGGCCGAGTATCGAGCTATACTGCAATACGTGAACTCATATACGAGACACCTTCCAAGAGCCGAGATTTGGAAAGGATGAAGAATAGATGAAGCTTATCTGTGATAACCAGTCGGGCCAGATATCGTATCCAATCCATTTCCAAGAAATGACTAAACATTATCAACAGTTTCGGGACCACTCATTAGAGAGAAGATCGCATCGATGTGTTTTGGCCATTTGCTTTTGCCAATTCAATGATCAACTAGCAGATATTTTTACTAAATCTCGTATAGCCCTGTAATTGTTATTTTGTAATGTGCTCTGCATATGACATATATGTCTAAATTCGAGTGGAGCAAGTAGATATCAGGATGCTCTTTCCTTTTATTTTCTTACTCAGACGCGGATCTACGAAAGATGATATATATATATATATATATATATATATATATATATATATATATATATATATAAGTCCACATGTAATGTGTAGTGGTAAGTTTTTTCCCGCTGGTGGGAAGGCACAAAATTAGGATTCTCCCTTTCTCTCTCATGCTGTCAAAGCTCAAACAGTAGGTCGCTAGCTCAATCAACTGCCACATGCATACCACAGAATAATCCCATTGTGATTCCTAACTATATATGATGTACGGAGACAAGTCCTTGGATGCAATCTTTTATTTCAAGATTCAAGATTGTTTTGTTGCTTGAGTCAGTTGGTCACAAGTCTATGTGTGGCAGATTGTCTCAGTATATCTTAATGATCTTGTTTTATCATCCTATATAATACGTGACTAACTTCAACATACTTTATACTTAAATTGAGAAATAGTTTGTTGAGACAATATAAAGAAGGGTTAGTTCCTTCTAAAGATTCTCAGAAGATGTATTATTGAAAATTTTTAAATGGTCTGTTTACCAGGTTTATTGTTAGTTGCTATAAATAAGCATGCTTGCACTTACTTTTATTGTATTCCCCTGTTGTATCCATAAGTGCAATTCTAGTTTGTTCTTTATCTCTTATTTGACAATAAAACTTTTAGTTATATTTGGGACCCGTTAGATTGTTCTTTTGGACCTTTGTTATCTTAGTTATTAATTTAGTTAGTTTTTTGTATGTATTTTCCAAGAACGCCTATAACTATTTTTTGGTTAATAGCATCCTTTTTATGTTTTCCTGGAGTCTGCTTAACTGTGTTTATCAGAGCATTCGATGTTGCATAGAGTTTTAATGATTTGATGTTCTTATCAGGGGCGGTTATTTCTCAAGAGTATTCATTGGAGTATGGAACAGACAAAATTGAGATGCATGTTGGGGCTGTAGAAGCTGGAGAACGGGCCTTAGTCATAGACGATCTCATTGCGACTGGGGGAACCTTGTGTGCTGCAATCAATCTCCTTGGTAGTGTGTTTTTCTTTTCTTTATCTGAATTTGATGGCATATCAATGTTTTCTTTCTTTTTATCTCTTTGTGAATGTTTGCATAGCTGTTTTTTTATTTTATTTTTTTTTCATTTTCTTTTTTTGCCCTTCCTTTGGTGGAAGTGAGCAAAAAGGTGGGTCCACATATTAGTGTTGTTGAAGGGGGGAGGCTTTCTTGGTGCTTGGAAAGGCATGCATAGGATACTGAAAGTGATCTTGTTTTACTTATAAATTACCTTGCTGCTTCTGTTAGCTGTGTCTATTTTAAGGTCATGTTACTACACTGTATTGGGTATGCGTCTTTGGTTTGGGTTTGTTTTTAGATGTCAAGTTTGTATTATCATTGAGTTGTAGGGTATATAAATATAGATGTATTGTGAAATTATTTAATTTTTTCCTTTATACCTCAGGATATAATAATGTGTCCGTTCTCTATTTCACGCTGTCCAACGTTACATTGGTTTTGAAATAAACCATGTAATCAATCTGACCAAAAAAATAAAATAAAATAAAATAAACCATGTAATCAAGGAATATTAAGAAAATCTCCTTGAACTTTGGTAAACTTGAACTAGTTTGCTCCTTTCCTTCATTGAATGGGCGTTCCTGTCAGCTTGTTCGATACATGTCTTAGACTGAATTCATGTTTGCTCACATCCAACATGGGCATTTAACTTATTTAATTGTCAATAGATCATAGATTGAACCAATTAGAAATCTCCCTGATTTAACAAATTTCTATATCACTACTCTGCCACATAACACTTCAATTGGGTTCCTTAAAGGCAACTTGATTTGGCACATGTACTGTCTGAGAAACATCAGCTTCCAGTCATTCCCATCAATATTGAAGTTTTCTGGATTTTATATCTTATAATAGCTTTTCCCTGCAGAACGTGTTGAGGTGGATGTGGTCGAGTGTGCCTGTGTCATTGAATTACCAGAGCTAAAGGTATGGTTATTTATGGAAGACATCATCCTGTTATGACCTTTCTTTTCTTTTTTTTTTCTTTTTTTTTTGTGGGGGTTTGATGTAGGCAAAAGAAAAAGAAAAAAAAATGGTGTTTCAAGGTTGCAACTTGATAGATCCTGAGAAAACTTAATATACGGTCCTTTTTTTTCTCATGATTCTGGAGTGGTAGCACCCACAAGTAGCTTGTAGGAACAATCCTGTGATCTGAGTATAGCAACAAAAAGAACTGCCACATCTTATAGTTTTGAAAATGACAAGCAGTTGTATGGTGGTTTGTACAAACTGTTCTTTCATTAGCCTTTCTTCTCTCTGAATGTCAATTTTGACAAATGCATCATTGTCCCAAATACTGATGTATCAATAGACAAATCCAAAGTCAATGCTTTTTCTTCCTCTTTTTTTTTCCTTAGTCAAATACCATCTTAATATTGAATGGCAGTTATCTAAATCTGGTCAAATGCCCTTGCTCAAAAATGTCAACCCTGACTTATTTCTCAATGTTCCAAAATGTTCAGATGCATCAGTGGATAAATTCAATGTCAACACTCATTTTATTTTATTTTATCTTATTGGTAAGTCAAATCCTGTGTCATTGTTGAATAACAAACTCATAATTGTTCAAACTTTTGCTGGACAAACAAGATAGAAAATATTGGAAATAGAAAATAGACAAATATGAAAAGACTGTTCCACATAAAGCTTGGGCATTCATGCACCTAAGGTTGAGGAGCATTCATATGCCAGTATTTGTAGTCCTAATGCAGTAATGAGATACAACACTGAGATCTATCACATCTGCTCAATATGAAATCTAAAGTTCTCAAAATCTTTATATTAATTTGACTACAAAATCATGTCCAATTTTTCAGCAAAGTAATATTGTTTAATAGTTCAAAAATTGATCATTCTTTTGCAAACATAACATTGATTATAGAAAATTAAGAAATATTTTATGCTAACTTCAATACCCTCCCTATCAAGAAAAACTAAACTTTCAACGCCTTTGATCTCTGATAGCCATCCAAAGAAAGAAAGAAAGAAAATTTATTAAATTGATGGAACTTGAGAAAGAAACAAAGTAATCCATGATTTGCATCTAAAGATGGAAAGCAATACTCTGCTGAAATTAAAAGGATTCAGCGGGGAAATGGGCATATACTGATGCAAAAATCAGTTATATTAGACCAAAAACAATCATTTGTGATAAAAACACAGAGCTGTGGTTGACTCTGGCTTTCATAACATGTGACCCTGCATTGCGCTCATCTTTGCCACAAATCTAACATGTATATTCTCGTCAATGTGGATGGTTTTAAAGATTCAAGTGTAAGGGGCAATCAGATACCCATTTCTGATTATTTGAAAAGATATTAGGCTTGCATAAATTTTACAAGATTTTAAGATTATATTTCAGGTATCATCATATCTGGAGCTAGGACATTACTGTCTAGGCTAACTAACTTCATAAACATGGTTTCTTTTGTTGCCTTTGCTCGTGTTTTTTTTTTTATCCTGTCACTTAAATGTATCACTGCTTGTTTTTCTTCAATTCTTGTGGATGTGATGCATTGCTAATTTGAGTGATTTGTCTTATTACAGGGTAGGGACCGGTTAGGAGACAAACCGCTTTTTGTCCTTGTAAGTGGAGCTTGATCTCACAGTTCCTGTTGTATAACTGCAAGCAGGTGGTTGGAGTTTATGATTGCTAGAGCTTTTCTCTGAAGCTGAGAACCTTAAAGATCCAGCTTGATATAAGGGAAGAGAAAATTGTTTGGAAATGAAGGGTAGTCTTTAGGTTGTATTATCTGGAGACCTGAAAACAATCAATTGATAAAGTGATAAGACTTCTTGGGTTAGGAAAATTTATGTAATTCTTCGTTTTTTAAGGGAATGGACAGATTCAACACCTGACTGGGGGTAAATATATATAAACACCCCACCTGGTTTTACCTTTTGAACACCATTAATTGTGTTTACTTTTATTGATGCAAGGAGTTGTGTTAATGCTCTCACATGTGCTTAAAGTTGAGTCAACAGTTTCTGTTGATTATCATCTTTGTTACATGTCACTACAACAAATTGACAATTTAACTACGGAAAATTCTGTAGGTAATATAAACAATTCTGTCGGTAATTAAATTTACCTACTAATACCGACAACTATTATATTTCGTAGTTGTTGCGTATGCAGAACAAATTACCGACTAAAATCAATCCTGTAGTAAATTACCTACTAAATTCCGCCGGTAAATCGCGGGAAGTTTTGCAGCAAAGCTCGGCGAAAATCTTACAAACGCGACAAATACCAACAAAACTCCATATGAAATGTCAAGAATTTACCTAATACGAAGTCCGTCTGTATTTTTAAGCCACTAAAATCAAAGAAAATACGATTCGCGCTAACCCGCATTCCTAACTCTAGAAACAATGGGAGCGATCCACTCAAGAATACCGACTAACGTTGTATAAATCAGTAAAATATTATATATATCATTCATCAACTTGTTATATTAATTGCAAAATAAGCATTTATATATATATATATATATATATATATATATATATATATTGGTTAGAATAAATAATTAATTTTAATTCTTTTGATATTAGGTTTAAACATTAAAATTATTTCATTTTAGTAAAATTTAAAATATTATTATAATTACACTTATATTTAATAATATCATGATAAAGATAAATATTTCCAAAAAGATCAAAGATAGAATACCTACGAACACTTCCGTTTCAGAATGTCTGCAGGATTCATAATGAAATTACCTAATAACACTTCCATTCCAGAATTCTTCGTATGATTCCTGGTTTCTGGTGAACGGAAAACCACTCACTAACACTCAGCCTAAGAACTCTCCGTATGATTCCACCAGAACAGACCCAGCCACGCTTAGCGCCGAAATTACCTATTTGAACACCTGCTTCAGACTTCTCAGAGGCATTCCGTTTAAACAGACTTCAAAAAATGCACAATACTATATATAATGAAAATTACCTGACGCGAACACTTCCGCCGGTAATTTCCCATGTGCGATTCGTCGGTAACGAGAGCAAAAACGCAAAATAATACGCTTGTCTACCGATATCTCATTTGTAATTACCAATGCACTTAATCCGTTTAATTGGCTTCAGAACCGCGAATTTCTTGTAGTGTCTTAGAACTTAGCAGATGGATTCAAGAAAGAAAATTCCACCTAGTGGTACTGGTTGGTAGTGGGGAAGACTAGGTGAAGGAAAACGAAATCCCTAGTTTGTCTTTCAGGGCCACACCTATCACTTCATTATATCAACTACTTATGGCCATCACATTTAGTACATCTAGCATTGTACACTCACCTGAAATGTTATACCGAACATACCCCACTCAAATCAAATTTTCCTTCCTTGCAACTTTGAAACTAATAACTTTTCTTTTCTTTTCTTTTCTTTTTTATTTGATCACAATTATAAATGCATTATTTCTCTCTTTTTTTGTATGTGAATATATTTGTGATTGCACCTTTTCTATCTATATATGTTTAGGGTTTAACGTCATAGGGTTTTTATTTTTTTCCTTTTTTTGACATCTATTCATTTTGTATATTACATTGAGGCTGAATGCAAGGATTAGAACTTGGATATCTCATACCCTTTCTATCCCTTTATTACTTGAGCCAGACCTTAAAGACCTGACCTTATGGGCATATCATAGGGGGTTTCTAGGAATGAATTGAAGTCAAATATACTAACAGACAGTAGAAATGACCCCCATCTGAAGGCTCATCCAGCTTTGCCGGAGGAGGTTAGGGAGTGATCCAGCTTTCAAAACAGTGTTGTCCTTGTCAACACGTTTTGTATAATTAGCCCATTTTAATACTTCAGTCCAACTAATTTTTGGAGTTGAAACATTTAACTATCCATAAGTTTTCATTTATTATCTATCATTCCTAGGGAGTACATTGTTTCCTTCTTCACAATTTTTCTTCCAGGAAGACCATGCCCATTAAAACCACTCTCTAAACCAATACCAATGAAGTGACCAGAAAGAGAGAACAATTTGTGGCATTATTTGAGAAGGGTAACAGTCTTATTAACACATACAGTGCTTGGACTTCAGAGTTTTGGACAATCTTCACAAGTCACCATCAATGTAATTATTTAGGGTTACTTTATTAAAAGCATTTTTGAAAATCCAATATCGGAAATATAATTGTTTTTATTTTGACAAAATACCATCATTGTTTTCTTGTAAAAAAAACAATTCTCTTAAAACACGCATGTAAATATTTATAATGATAATATTTATCTAAAAATGTGTTTATAATGGTAAAGGACATTTATATCTAAAATATGTTATTTTTCAAATATATATATATATATGAAAAATGTCATATTTACAAATTTTAGATCATTTGAGGGTTTTGAACAAATATTTCAATTATTTATTGATATGATCCATAAAAGTCAGCCTGGTAGCTGAAATTTCAAAATTAGTAAATAAAAATTTCGGTTCACAAGTATCCAAGAGTGACTTCGAAGTTGAGAATGGCCCTATTAATATCTACTTTGATCATAAATTCAGAACATTAAACTACTTTATTGTTTCCATGAAATATATTTTTTTCAACATTGATAACATTTATTTTTCTTTATCAATTATTGCCATTTTATTAAGTTATGATTGCACGCATGTATACAAGTAAATACTATAAGAATGTCAAGAGGGTATTGTATTCTAGGTCTTGTTTTTATGTTTAATAAAGAGATAATAATAACTATTTAACAAAATATTCTTGTTTAGCATGGGTCTACCTTTCTTTTTAAAAAATTAGCAAATTAAGCTGTTTTTGGTCCTTAATAAGCAATTGAGGGCTGCAAAGAGTGTGTAACCTTCAAACAATGAGAGAAGCCATTTTGAAATGAAATGTCATTGAGTCTTAACGACGTAACCATATAATATGAATATGATATTTGTTACCAACCACATTCCACCTACCTACCTCCATAACTAACCAGGGAGGAAGAAAATTCTCCCATTGATGGGATGTCATGAAAAGCCCATCCATTTCTGTTATTCTTCATTTATTAGTTACATGCCCACGTACTCCATGGGTGAGAAGAAATTTCTACTAAGAAGGTCAGTTTCACTGTGTCACAAGTGATTTCTGAAGAAGGATTAATACAAACATTTCAAATATAAAAAAGTATGGTCGAAATAGAAGCATTGAGTTCAGGGAAGTATGTTGCTTATGCATGTTATTGCAAATATATGTATGTGTATTTGATTTTACAATGCAACAACTTATATTCAATTGTGTAAATATTATCTTATCTAAATTGAATGAAATCTTATGTCTCACAAAATTATGGTATCAAATAGACAAATACCTTTTATGAGATCAAACAATATATTGGGTGAAATCAGCTCTGCTACCCGCGATGCATATGAGCGTTGATCGCGTAGATATTATTTATTTAAGGCGAGAGATCATTGTACAACTTCCAAAATATAGATATGCTGGGTTAAAAATGCCTCATTGTGTTAGAGAGCAGTATACATAGCTAAACCTAATTCTCATGTTTGAGTTGTTAGGAGAAAGTTGATGTTCTTAATAATATTAAAAGCTTCAGGTTGACAAAGTGCTTAAGTTTTCCTATTTATGTATTTGAAAGTCTACAATGAAATTTGTAACTCTCCATGTGCACAGGTATGTAGCCCCGTACATATGAAAAACGGTATTAAAAAATATGATATTTATATTAAACCCAATTCTTATGAACTTTAGGTATTTTTGAAGTGTCATTCTTAATTCAAGGTATTATCTGTCCCAAATGAAAACAGCATCAGAGCAATTAAGTGGCCTCCTTGTAAGTTGTAAAGGCAGAACATCCAGCATTGCTGGAGACATTAGAAGTGGTCCAAGCTTCGATCCCCGTCAACACGCTTTTCTCCATTATCCAATTTTCTAACCCTTCAATATTCCAACTAATTACTTAGGGGGATCATAAGTCATAACAAAGTCGGAAAAAACATTTAATTAATCCTTATCCTAAGTAGTTGACTTGATCTAAAGCTTTATCTAATAGTCATTACTTCGAAAACCATGGTTAAAATTAAAATAAATAAATAAATAAAATCTCTCCCTCCTCCACGTACTAAAACCCTGCGTTCAAAAACTAAAAAAGAACACAGCACTCTCACATGTCTTTGCCATGCTTGGACTTTTGGAGTCCGGAAAATTTGTACAAGTCACATCAAGACCTTTATTTATTGGTAAAATTCATCTAGAAAGTCGTATCCCAAAATATAAAAATAAAATTTTGGTTCGCCCCATCTACCGGTGACTTGGCAGCTGGAAGTTGGAAGTGGTCCCATTAGCACACCCTTCTTTTATTTCAAACATTAGTAGCATACTTTATTGCTTCCATGAAATATATTCATCAGTATCCTTTCAACAATAATACGTATATGTTGTAAGAAATTCAAGGTAGTATAATACTCATGTTTTTAGTGATTAACTATTTTTAAAGATTCTTCTTTGAGGCCTGAGACTGCCCTTACTTCAAATTATTAGCCATTTTTAATTCCTTAATATGGTTTTGAGGGCAGCATGGACGGCAACCTTCAAGCCATTTTGACACAATGACCAACTTTCTTTCTTTCTTTAAAATTATTGGTGTTTTTAAGAGTGTCATTAATTAAGTCTTAATGATAAGATCGTATAAAATAATTGTGAATAATTTCTTCCTTCAATATCACTAATTAAATTCTTTTTCCATGTAAAATATTGTTTTTATTATTTATATATATTCACTTGCATTATTTTGTTTTAGTATTATATTCTCATAAGGACTAATTTTGAGACTTCTTGTACACCTATCTTTTTTACCACATAAACATTAGTTGGGAATACAACATTATAGTATTATGTTCTAATGAGATTCAAGCCTGATTCTTCCTTGTGCCACGTCCAACAATCAACTAAAGTTTCCTAATCTGTTTCTAAGATAATATTTGTTAAGCATATTTAGATATAAATTCAAATCCTATAATTAGAATTTGATTTTACAGGGTATGATCAGATTTTTTTATCAGATAATGAAATACTTCATCTTTTCGTTATTACTCCATAAAATGAAATGCAATAAATATAATTCCATTTTAAGATTTTATCCCTTTTTATTTATTTATTTATTTTGATCGGTAGATATTATTATTATTATCCCTTTTTTCATAAATTAATTTTAAAAGGCCAATGATCATCATAAGTAAAACTTAAAAATAACAACCCCGATAATTTTATCGAAAGAGTCTCCATTTACACCCCATCCATTTTCTTCCCCACACCCCATTGTAGATGGTGAAAACATAGCGCTGCCAGCTGGGATACAAACAGATAAAAAATCGCGTAAATACACTTCTCATTTTATCTTATTTCGTAGTGATAAAAGATAGAGGGGACGCGTCACACCATGTGAAGAACATCTACTAGGAAAGATTATCATTTTTCATTGTAATTATTGATTTAAATATAAGATGGTTGGGTAACCATGTAATCAATAATTAAAATTATCTACATGCAAAAGTTGATTAACTTATAAACAGAAAAAAAATAAAATAAAAAATAAAAAACAATATTGATGATAGCTGTAACATTCCCGATCTAAAATATAAACTTACGATAGAGAAGGTTCTTAGGAATTGAATAGTTATTCTAAAGAGAATTAATGGTTTATATAAAATAAAATAAAAACGTGGCCCAATAGGAACAGATTACGTGGCGTATGGTCGAGAGTTTCAAGTTTAGCATATTAACTTATCTAGTGGTTGGTAAAGTAATAGAGAATGTGGCTAATACAACTCATGGAATGTCAAATAAAAATTAAACTACAATACCTCAAACACAAACCCTAACTCTAATCATGTGTGAAATGAAAGATATTGCTAGTTTAATATTTGTAAATGAAACTCATCCAGTGCTAACTCAGCACTTAGACAGTATTCCCAATTATAATCATGTGCACAAGTCATGATAATTGATCAAATAATTTTTTGTCACAAAAATTAGAGTTATTGGAAACAATCATTTTTTATATTAAAAATCTTGGATTTTATTCCTTAAGAAGTATTTTTTTAGTTTTTATTTTTTTTGTAAATATTTTTTTCTAATACTGTGCTTATAAAAGTTGTATTTATGGGATTTCTTTGAATAAAAAGATGTTGTTATTATCTCGTAACATTGAAATGAAAAATGAAGGTATGTATAATTATTTATATTTATATGCATGAATTTATGTAGGTAATCTTAAATAATTAATTTTTTGGTTCATGGGTTTTGCTCAAAGTCTTAGTTATAAAAAAACTATTATAAAACTTTGTTTAGGTGTAGATTTATAATTTTATATATTGTTTAATATATAAGTTGGAATTGAGATGCATTTTAGTTGTATCATATATGCTACGATATAACTAGAGTATGTAACGAGAAAAACAATATAAGAATACACAAACAATGGAAAACCTAAGAGAAGAAAAACCACAAATAAATAATATAAATAAGGATTATAATTAAGGTCATTAAGCAAGGCATCTTTAACAACTAAGATAAAGAAAGTGGTGATTTGATTAAAAAAACTTTTGAAAACTAAATTTGAAAATCCAACATTTCATCAATTTTTTTATCTCATTCTAACAAAAATACTTTTATTATTTTCTTGTAAAAATAATCTTTCCTTTTAAAAGATACATGTAAATACACAAAATAGTAAAAATCATCTTTGTCAAAAATGGGTTATTTCTTAAGAAATAACATGGGGAGGGTTAATTAAAATATGATTTTAATATAAAAACATCCTACGTTTCTCTCTAAAACCTTAGCCGTCCCTTTCCTTCTTTCAAAACTTTGTTTGATATATAGGAAGAGAGATTTTGTTTGTCATTCTTAGCTTGAAATTACTAATTTTATCATTTTTTCCCAATTTTGAGTTTTATTTTTCAATAAATTGGTTTCTTCCATATTGATATGAATTTGCTTATGTTTTTTTTTTGTGTTTTTGTTACCGACTTGTTGCAACGTATTTTGTCAATGACTTGTTGCGGTATCAAGCCTTCAGAATGAACGTTGCAACAAGAGTCGCAGAATGACCACAGTGCTCTTTCTGAGTGCTCTCGCTTTATAGCTTAGATTACCAAGCCAAATACCATAGAGCTCACTGAAGATTAAATTGCTCTCGTTAAGATGCCGCAAATCCCGACTTCTAAGTATCCCAAAGATTTTCTTTTATTACTGAAACGTTTTTTCAGTTTCCTTGAAATGATCATTTTTATTATTATTAACCCTATATCATAATATTCAGAAAAGCTTTTTGAAGATTGATTATAATGCTTCTATTGGATTAGACGATAACCTAAATTAATAAATTTATCTCTTTTTAAAAAAAATATGGGGAGGGTTAGGTTCACAAACTTTGGGTTATTAGAGGTTTTTTAAACAAATATTTCTAAAGAAAATCATGTTATCCATTTTCTCCTTAATGCCTCAATCTAAGCTTATTTGGTTTTTTCTAAGTTTTAATTTAAGGATTGATCTAAAAAAATATTATGTGGGAAAACAATATAAAACATCTAGATTTTCCTAAATTAACACCAAACACATGCTAAATTAAATCTTCAAAAAAAAAAAATCAAATTTTACATCATTAAAAGCTAAGCATCCATTTTCCTGCCCTTGATGACTCAGAATGATAAAAGGACTAGAAAGGGTTATGAGAGATTCAAATTCGAATCCTTATAAGAACAAAGTACTCAAACTCAATGTATAAAATGAATAGGTATAAAAAAATGCATTTTGCTAATAAAACTGGCGTAATAGTATGCCTTTATCTTATTTTTACAGGTCTAACAGTGAACCATGGGGCTCATCTCTTAGCAAGAGCATCTGGTTCAAGTCAAGTTGGATGGGTTCAGAACCCTCCAAAAAAAACCAGGGTTGTAATTTTAGATGAGTTGATTTAATGAAGACAACCTTTTCTTCTGTCAAAAAGGAAAAAGCTATTAATATTAAGAATGATAATCTAGTGCAGGGATATTCAACATTAAGCAGGATATGACTCACGATTTATGGTATACTAAATAATGAAAGATCTGCTAACCCTAACTTTGACTATGCATCCGAAGGAACTGCTTTTGTGATGGAAGATATTAGAATTGGGAAATTGGGAGATTTAGGTCATGGTCAGATACCAAGCATTGCCGTCCCTGCAAATGAATTGCAGCTCAAAAGGAAGTCAGACTTGCCAGAACTCCTCGGGGGAGGGGGAGGAGAAGAGAAGATCAATTCCGACTTGTCTGAGTCTCCGAAAAAGAAACCTCGAGTTTCCAGAGATGTAAGTATTAATTAATATGTAGAGAGAATGCTCATTTTTCTCATGAGCGCTACAAGTGGGATTCATCTTTGAATGGTTTCTGACCGTAATTTTCCAATGCAGAAGAATGTACAGTCAAGAAAGGGTCGGAAATCCACTCCAAATGGTAGTAATGAAGAAGACAATAATGCTGGAAGCGATGGACAAAGCTCCAGTAGCTGCAGCTCAGAGGACGATTCTAATGCTTCTCAGGAACTAAATGGAGAGTCTAAAGGCTCTGCAGCTCTCAACTCTAACGGAAAGACAAGAGCCAGCAGGGGCTCGGCAACAGATCCCCAAAGCCTCTATGCAAGGGTAACGATTGACGAACTTTCCAATCTTCTGAAAGAAAACTTTCCCAATTTTCCCCCTAATTTTCTTATCATTTTCCTTTCCAACTTTTCAGAAAAGAAGGGAGAGAATAAACGAGCGACTAAGAATCTTACAGAATCTTGTCCCGAACGGAACAAAGGTAAGCAATTGAACTCCATAAAATACCTAAACCTCCATTCACCTGTTCTTCTTCAAAGCCAAAAGTGAAAGAAAATGAAAATCTGGAAACTGATTTCTCCGCTGACAGGTTGACATAAGCACAATGCTTGAAGAGGCAGTCAATTATGTGAAGTTTTTGCAGCTCCAAATCAAGGTAAGAACACAAACTCATTAATCATCCTCTTCAAGCTCGATTGAACGAAACCTAATCGCTGATTCTTCTCCATTGATCTTAATTTGCAGCTATTGAGCTCTGATGATATGTGGATGTACGCTCCAATTGCTTACAATGGAATGGACATTGGTCTCCAGAACATTCACGAGAAGATTTCTTCACTTCGATGACCTCAGAGAAAAACTGTCGAGTATTTTAATTCCTTTCTTAAAATAAATGAAACAAAAAAGGAGAAACCGGTATACTTTTGTAATCGATAATGAATCTCAATAAAATCCCCGTGAGAGTAGCATAGTTTCGTGCTCATAATGATCAGATGCAATGTGAGATCTTTTATTTTGTATGTGGAGATATAGTTTATGCAACTATTCATCTAGTACTGCTGTACTACCAATTCACACAACTCAAACATACAGTTAACTATATTCAGCCATTATGTATCATTATTTTTTATTTTTGAGAATTTATCAATTTATTTTTATTTGTATATATTTCTTATATTGTTTATGTTCCAAAAAGCAAAAGTTATGTTTGGTTTCAAAAAATGCTAACAAATTTTTTAAGAAAAAATTATTTTATGCTGTTTGGTTTTATAAGTGAAAACTCAAAGAAACTTAAAAATTATAAAATCATTTAGAAATTTATATTTTAAATTATTGAATTTTGATGTAAAAAATTTAATTATACCAAAAAAGTATGAAGGAACATGTAAGTATATTTTATTAATACAAAACCTTACATGCCCCTCCCATCCTTATCTCTCATTTTGTTCTTTTTTAACCCCTTTTCCTCTATCAAGAATGAGTGATTTTTTTTGTCATTTTTTGCCCAAAATCACTCATCTGTATCTCTTCCTTTCATTTCCCGCTCAATAAAATGGCTTTTTCACAAAGATTTAGATGTTATCATATTTTTCATGTTATCGTCATCTGACATTTGGTTTGTAGTCGATTTGTTACGGCATGGTGTTTTTTGTTGTTTTGATATAACGTTTTATTTGTGTGGAGTTTTTGTTGTTTTGATATGACGTTTTATTTGTGTGGAGTGATTCAGATAGAAAAAAAGGATTCGATCAATCAAAAATATCATATTATGATCTATGTTGAATAACCGAAATGCAGAGATATTCCAATACTATATTATCAAATTCGTGTTCTTTGGCGCGATTTATTATACTTCGATCGAAGTTTAAAATAATATACTACAGTTTTAACACGAGCCCAAATGTCGCTTAAGAGGAGGTTAAGGAGCAAGCTCAAAGTAGATCAGCATTGCTCGTACCAATACGATATCCCTGCCAAACACAAAAACCCAAAAACGAGACCAATTCACTTCTTCAAAAGGCAGTAATATAATCACCCCAAAAGAACTGTGATTAAAGAAAAATACCACATTTCCACCAATTAGGTAAGGAGGATATTTCCCCGATAATCGTCAAATTATCCCCTTATTAATTCCATAACGATAAAGGAAAGAAAATCTCTCACCCAATGAGAAAAACACCCGTATCATCATCCAACAAGGTTATATCATTTCAGATCATCATCCACCAGAAAGCTTATCACGATCACCCATTATAAATACTGCGCCACCCCATCGGAGAGCCGATGCACAAAAATTCATTCCCAAGTAGGCTAATCTTCTCCCACCGAAAAAGAACCCGACGAAAGAGACAGGTAACGCGATCCTCGCCGATCCTTTTTTGTTTCTTATTTTGGCGCGTATATACTGACATCCATGTAAATGCCAGATCGTCCAATTCCAACAAACTCAACCTAGTTCCAGTTGAAAAATCATCATCAATATTATTAACTTAGATATTGTTTTATCCTTTATTATTTTTAGTAATTT
Organism: Tetrastigma voinierianum; assembly: GCA_016808115.1. Taxonomy (NCBI): domain Eukaryota; kingdom Viridiplantae; phylum Streptophyta; class Magnoliopsida; order Vitales; family Vitaceae; genus Tetrastigma; species Tetrastigma voinierianum. The sequence goes on from JAEQBH010000576.1 coordinate 2,093,056, forward strand.
ATATATTGAATCTATGGATATATGACAAATTTGAATCAATAAAATTATTTTTCTTAAGAAAAAAGTATATTTTATTAACTTTAATAATTATACCAAAAAAGTATGAAGGTACATATAAGTATATTTTAAATATATTGAATTTTTTTTGTTTTATTCCTTACAATCAAACATCTATTAGAAACCCAAGCTTATGCTTATATAGTGATAGAAATTTTTTTCTATTCATAAGGAATATGACTTTTTTTTTTCTCTATTTCTGAATTTTATGAATGCTACTTGAAAGAAATAATAAAACAAATATAAAAAAAATTGAAAATGACGCGTGGCGTGTAAAATTTATTTTCAATGTTTAAAACATAAAATTTTAAAAAAATAAATAAATTTCTAAGGAGAACTTTAGTCCAAAAAAGGTTGAATAATTGTTTTTGAAAACCATTCTACAAAACTTTTTTTTAAACCACAGTGACTTCAATAAACATTAGGAATGGTTGCCTAGAGGCCTAGTTCAAGTGGTAAAGTTAATGGCTATTAGAGAGGTTTGAGACTCAAGTTTCTATAAGAATAAAGTATTACAATGACGTAATACAAGGGAATGAATGTCAAAAAAAAAAAAAAAACCTAAATATATAAGACCTCTTTGGTTTTTTTTTTTTTCTTTTTTATGTTTCAAAGGCAATGAAAATAAGGAAAATAGAAAGAACTTGTTAGGTTTCCAGTTTTTTTTTTTTTTTTCTAAAAAACTCAAATATCATAGAAAACACTAAACTCAAATAATAAGAACAATTTTTAAAAAACACCAAAATAGTGTTCTCCCTGTTTTCAAAAATTGTTGTTGATAACAGTTTTTGAAAACACAAAAAACACTATTTTGGCATTCTCCGAAAATCGTTCTTCTTTTTTTAATTTAGTATTTTCTGTGTTTTCAGAACAAAAAAAACTAGGAAACAAATGTATTATTCTTGTTTTCTTTGTTCTCCTTGTTTTTGAGAACAAAAAACAGTTTCCAAAACAATCACGCCCATGTTTGGTTATTGTTTGGTTGTGTTAGTGTTATATAAAAGTTTGGTAAAAATCAACCAAAACCCACGAGTGTACGGGTCACAGGTAATATAGTGGCTTCCCAAACCCACAAGGAAGAGATGGCTTAAGTCGGGATTAAGTACCCTGGCTACTTAAGAATTTTACTATTTAAGCGAAATAAATGATTGAGATTGATTGTTAACTAAAAATGAAACTAAGTTAAACTAAATCGATTCTCTTGAAAATTAAACAAAGTGGATGAATTGAATTGAGAGAAAAAACTTTATAGATTAATCAGAATACCCCCAAGGTCTTTACTCGCCCGACACTATCCCGAACCAAACCCCTCGACGCCCAGCCAGTTTCTTTATCAAATCCATTTACCAAATACACCATTAATATAAACGCTTTTCATTCTCAAATATTTACAAAGTTTATTTCCATTTAGGCAAGCTCCATAAACATTTACACTCAATGCAATTCCTTTACAAAATACGCATTTAACCAAAAAATGGCATTTTATGCCGTTATAACATAATATCCAAAATCGTAATCTGACATAAGTATTAAAAATAATTTCTGAGTTGAACTCCTTTTTGGTTTTTCGTTGCAAAAACAATGTCATGTTCAAAATGGTGAGGGTGCATGTAACGAAGTATACTCCGTGAACCTTTTGGATGACTTTGAGCTCCTCGACCTTGGGTTCGCTTTCAAACACTGTCTATCACTCGGTACCGCGCATTGATTAAAACAATATGCTAAGCATTTTCATGCTTAGTGGTTTTATACAGTTTTCTATTTCATTTCAGTTCAATATGAATCATGCATTTATCAAAATAAGGCCTTTATACAATGTCTATGTGTAATGTAAGAGATACTTATACAAATACATTTTTCAAATCATTTTTCACGTTTCGGTTTACGATTTCACATACGGCTATAAAGTCAACATTCACGATAGATTCAGTTGGTGAATTCTGTCCTGTTTGTCATTCAGTAGCAATGTGATTTCACATTCAATATCGCAACTTCACATAAGGATTGTTGTAGCTTTCCACATTCACTACGCATTGTCAGGAATCCCCGCCTCATTATTCAAGAAGAATGCGATTTCACATTCAATATCAGAATCTCACATATGACTATAGAAGTTTATTATCTTCATGCATTCGGGCCGCTTAATCCCGTCCCGTTGTCATTCGTAGAGCAATGTGATTTCACATTCAATATTGCAATTTCACATATGACTATAGAATTTGACATTCACGACATATTCAGTTGGTGAATCATGCCATGTTTGTCATTCAGTAGCAATGTGATTTCACAATCAATATTGCAATCTCACATATGATTATAGAAGCCTATTACATTCACGAAAACATTCAATGGCGAATCCCGTCCTATTTGTCATTCAAGAAAGAATGTGATTTCACATTTAACAACATGGCATCTTCATGACTTAATTCGCCAGGAATCTCACATGTTGGTCATTCAATAATGCATTTCAAATCAATTTACTTTCATGCAATAAATTCACTTATAGTTCAAATGCACGCACACATGCAGATATTTGACAAACGCTTCGAATAATAATGATTCAAATCAATATGAGAGAGAGAGCAGAGTATATATATATATATATATATATATATATATATATATATATATATATATATATATATATATATATATATATATATATATATATATATTTCACAAATAGAATTTGAAATGGAAATTGAATCACAATGAACAAAATGTATAAAGAACTATATATATATATATATTTCACAAATAGAATTTGAAATGGAAATTGAATCACAATGAACAAAACAGATAAAGAACAGAGAACAGAATAAACCAATTTATTGATCCCTTGTCTCGTTCGATACCAGTCCTAGGTTAGGTTGTCGTCTTCACCCACACCTAGTCAAATATAAATTCTCCACTCTTAGTAGTTAAACAAATAATCGAGCTAAACAAATATCGAGGCGGTTTAGGTACTGCATCGCTTTCACTTGGGCCATTCTTATTTGAACCCCCATTAAACCTTTATTAGGGTCCCTAAACAATTGTGTACGAATACGAGACTTAACGGTGTAAAAATATGCCAAATTAAGGTTGATGGAAGCAGCAGGTGTACCGGCATCTCACTGACCGTACGTACTAGTCCCACATCAAGAATGGGTACCGGCATCACTTCTGCCCACCCGCATCGGTACCCCGCATCACTTTTTGTTACGTGATTTTTGCCTAGAAAATGTCGGATTTTGACATTTTCATCCATTTTTCTTCCACAAATCTCCTCCAATTCATCCCATATAAAAAATCCACCATGGAATCCACCCAAGACAACTCCAAAAGTGGATTATAATCAATGAAACCCCTTTTTCTTGAGTTAGGGCTTTTCCCCAAAATTAAAATCATAAAGGTGAGCTTGTGTTTTTGCTTTCTTTACCTTGAATCTCTTCAAATCATTCTCTGTAGGTTTTCTTAATCCTCTTAGAAGCAAAAAAGTGGGAAGGAATCGCCACCAAAGCTTGATTCTTCTCCCAAGCTCCTAATTTCTCTCTTCCCCTTTTCTTTTCATCTCTCTTCTTCTCTCTCCCAAAAACGTGATTTGCTCAAATGAGCACTCTTAGACCACTGTCTTTAAATCCCTTTAAGTGTAAGGCCTTGCTCGCCTACACACCCATTTCTCTTCTCCTCCTCTCCTGTCTTAAGTTTCTTATTCTACATAAGGCCTCGCTTTGGCCACAAAAATGCATTCTTGGGTTAAGTTCTCCCAATCTACTACATAGCCCATAAATCTCTAATCACTTCAATTTTCGCATTCACACTTAAACCTACAAACTCATTTATATATGTAATCCTTTAGGTCCTCTATTTTCATACACTTCTTCCTTCTTACTCCTCCTTTTTACACTTCAAGCACTTCCCGGTTCAATCAATTTTCACTTAGCATATAATAGTTGCATTTGGCTCTTAGCCATATAATCATTTATTCAATAATCATTTAACAATTCCCAAAAAATACCCAAGATAGCTCAATTTATACTCGAAATATATAATAATTTTTATTATAAAAATTATAGGGTATTTTTGGGGCGTTACATTAACACTAGGGTCGGCTGTCTCCATTGGTGCATTTATGGTTTATATTCATTAAGTGCTAATTAAGAGAAAATACTCTTGTGCTTACCCAATGAACTTTGTATGAGGTTCACTCTTTCAAGTCTCTCCTCAATTTCTCACACTTGATCCCTATTCTTCTTTCGGTCCATCTAAGTCAAACAATGTGATACTTGTTCTAAGGTAAATCAGTTCTTAGGAAATTCTATTGGTCACCTCTCGGTCCATGCAATGGAATTTCCCGTGTTATGCTCAGATCGATCACCTCTTAGTCCATACGATCATCACATAAGGTTAAATGATGTTCCTCCCAATAAAATCCACCTAGTACTAGGCATTCATAATTTCCTAGACTTCTTTGATTAAGTTAAATTGATTCTATCAATTATAAGATATTAGGAAGTGAAAATCAAGTCCCAAGGTTATACTTCCAACTGTCACTCTGGAAATCCTTTGAGCTCTAGGTCTCAATTTCACTACTTAGCATGCAACAATTGAATAAAAACCCGAGAATTCATAAAACCACATCCATAAAACTTCAACACAAGATTATATTCACAAAATCATTCAAGACAATATATAAACCAAACACCAATGTCAACAATCAAATTCTCGGAGGAGGATTTAGCCGTTCCGCGAAGTGCTAAAACCCAACAAAACCATGTTTACACCAAACATAATGGAAGATTAAAAGCTGGAGGCAGAGAAGAGCTTCAGAGATCATAAACATATGTGGTATATAGAAAACAGAAGCCTCCAAAACTTTGCTTCACTGCCACAAGAAGTCCCCTAGTAGTTAGATCTTGCAATTCAGCTCTAAAAACAAGCCAAAAATGAGGTAAATCTAAAACCCTAAAAATCTAAACCTAGAGAGAAACCTTAAAAATGGAAAGTGTTCAAGCCTCCAAGTCCTCTCCACGTTGCCCTAAAATCCATTACAAGTATAGTATTTATATCATTGGGAAAATGGGCCAAAGATTAGGCAAAAAATGGAAGCATTTTTGTCCTAGCCCGACATCCTTTGCCTTGGCGAAGACAAGTGTCTCCATTTTGAATGATCTTTCTTTGCCTTTGCGAAGACAAGCTTCGCCTTGGCAAACTCGAGATCACGATGCAATATCTTTCTTCTCTTCGCTCGCAACTAGGGTCCTTACCCGCAGCCGCAAACTCCTTCGTCATACGAAGGCTAGTCGTCCCTCTCGCTCGCAAACCCAAGACTCATCATTTTGTAGTTTTCAAATTTTCCAAGAAATGCTTCCTCTTTACCTTGGAGAACTCAAGCTTCCCCACAAGGAAGGGTGCTTGCCTTCGTCAGCTAACCGTGAGTGTTTCCTCTTAAACATCATGTTTAAATTTCTTCTTAGCTTCTTTTTGCTCATTCTTTGCTTGATTTACTGTCAATGCCTGCAAAACATCAATAATTTAGGGATTAGTGTAACATTCAAGAATATGGGTGTGAATCTAGCATTTAGATTACATAAACACATGAGAAACATGTTATAAATGCTAATACTATTCACCCCTATCAAACACCCCCAAATTTAACATTTTGCTTGTCCTCAAGCAAAGATAAAGACGTATCTTCCAAATTTATTAAAAAGAAAACATGAGTCCGTAGAGCTATGTACTTTGCAATGTTTTGCCTCAGGAATTATGCATTCCAACAAATGAATAATGTTTCGCGATAAGAAGTTCTTTCAAAAAGCTAATAGGTCGACTTCATTAAGCTAATTGCACCTAGATCAACGTTCTAGCGTGAGTGTGTGCGGTCTCACCCTCATTGATCCAAATGCAGTTTAGATGAAATTAGAGAATGCATGTGAGAAAGATCTCTGTTCCATAAAGAGTTTCCCATGGATGAAAAGTGACCGAGACTTCAGGGCTTGCTTCTCGCATCCCATTCTCCACTAATGTAAAGCATTACATGCTATCTGATCAGGGACAGGTTCTTTTCAAGCTTGTAATTCCTTCATACATAAGGTGGAGAGGGTAGTTAAATTAGTCATTTAGGTACAGATATTACCCAAAACACTCCAGCACTTTCTCCTTCTATTCTCGTGCTTCATCCTCCAAAATTGACTATGTCTCTAATTGAGTCATTCATTTAACCTGATTAGCATCAGTGTGCTTTTCATATCGGTTCACCCCCAAAACTTATTTGTTTCTATCTTTCTTTGAAATTACCAAGACTTTTTGCTTTTTCTGAACATCAAAGTATAAAGCAGTGCAATATTCAACCCCTTTAAGCCTTCTTCCTACCACATGTAGCGAGTTTTAGGTCAATAACTCCCTGACCATTGCCTGGAGTATTATGTTAAAACAATTCCTGGCCGGACTTTAGTGTAGTCGAAAGTAGGGAAGGCTATGAGGTTAAATTTGCTCCCTTGAATTTTTCTGCCCTTTTTTCATGAAGCTTCTTTAAACACTCCTATTTCATTGACATTTCAGATTGATCAAAACCACTTCATTCCAATCCGGACCAAACTACATGTCATTCTCAAGGATTTTATAAAACTACATGTTGTGCAGCAAATATGGGTTCTGACTGTGAGGATAAAAAAATGGGTATGGGTGTTCATTCTTGGTTTTCAATGACAGAACAGAATACATGGCCTGGAACCGGCAACTATGGACTAATGCATAACCGGGTAGGCCAAAAAAAAAGCTCAACCTATTCCAAGGATGGGCTATATCATTTCCCAAAAGATGTGATGCCTAGGATTTTGCCTCAAATGATAATTGAGCAAGTTCTAAAGTCTGCGTATCTGGGGGAGCATTATGATTTCCCTAATTTTTCTCTCTCTCTCTAAGCCAATCAAATCGTCAACATGGGTATATGAGACTTGTGCTTAATTTGGTATAAACCTATAGCTAAGTGTATAACTATATGAAACACATCTATCTAGAATTTTTAACCCTCAACTATCTTTACATTATTCCATACTGTAGAGAACAATGTAATTTGGTATCATCATAGGCATTCCAAGTATCTCAACAATGTAATCTGGCCAAACAACAACATAAAGCTTTTTGGAAATTTACAAAAAATGTTTTAAAACTGCTATGCACTGTGGCATTAGGATGAGTCACTCAAAAAATTGCATACAAAAACTATGACTAAAAATTGATAAAAAAAAATTGCTAAAATTGATTAAACATACAAAATAGCATAAAAGCCATCTAAAGCATCCAAATTATCCAAAAACAGTATAAAAATAAAGCAAAATAACCAAAATAAGTAAATTGTTCTAGGTGTATTAGGTCGCACCAATAAAGCATAGTAAATGAAAATATTGGAAAACACCCCCAAACTTAAAATCAACATTGTCCTCAATGCAACACAAATGTTAGGGGAAAACAGAAACTCCCCTCAAACTGCAGGGTGCTCCTCCGTAACACCCCAAATTATACCCTAGTAGTTTTATGACAAGTTTAAGTATAATATAAGTTAAATTTGCATTTTTCAGAAATTTAGTACTAAGTGTGAAAAATGGTAAAATGGTAATTAGCCAATTAAGGACCCAAAGGACATAAGATAAGACAATTATATGTTAAGATGGAATTTTGATAAGTTGACTTGTAAATAATAGAGCTGAAGTAAACATGAGACTAAGTAGCAAAGGCGAAATTGGAGTTAATCTAGCATCTTAAGATTAAATAAATTTGTCTTAGAATGGAGGATTTCCCATTTTGGTTTCTTCCTCTCTATGGTTTTGGCTATCTTTGCTTAAGGAAGGGAGAAGAGAAGGAAAAAGCATAGGCTATGCCGCCTTAAAGCTCTTAAGAAGATCTCAAGGAGAAGGAAAAAGAGGAAGAGGGTAGAGTGATGTTTTGGCAAGTAGATCTAAGGTTTGGGATCCTAACCTTGTTTGTGTGTATATTTTGATTTGGTTGTGTTGTTGTTTCTTTGGTCAGACTTAACGAGGAACAACTAAAACAAAGGTGGTCAGTGGGAGATGCCATCACCCTTCCCCACATCCATGTCCTGTTTGGCCATAACTTAGCCCACCAACCTCCAAACTCGAATGATTTTTAGTTTGTAAGAAAATCTCTATCACTGCGGGCTACATTTTTCTGTAAGAGACCTAGATCGACCCCTAAGATCCATGATATCAGCTCAAGTCAAGCCTCGAAAAATGGGGCCCCGAATCGGTGTAATTTAGTTGTTTGAATCATAATTTGAGTTTTGTTGATCCAAATAGTGCGATTCAAATTTATGTGCAAACTAGGCTGACCTGTATGAAATAATCTAAGGAAAAAATGTATATACTAGTCCCCATTGTTACCAAAATTCGTCAAAGTAAGGGAACAATCTCTGTCTCCTTAAAACCTCGAATCCTACAATTCCAATGTTCGAATCAAGACCTTATTTATATCTAAATAGTGATTAAATTTTTTGTACAAAGTAGACATCTAGGAGAACAACTTTCATTAAGGAAGTATAGCCAAATTTTATCCCCATTGTTTCCAGAAATTCGTCAAAGTAAATGAACAATTATGTCCCTCGAAACTCCGTCCTCACGGGCCCCTAACCGGAGTATCCCGCTGTTTAGACCATAACTTGAGTCGTGGAAGCTGATTCAAATAGTGGATTCAATTTCAGATAAACTAGACATTCGTGAAAACAACTCATTTAGTTTAAGCTCACCAAATTTAGTCCCTCTATCGTTACCAAAAATTGACAAGTAAGGGAATAATTCTATCCCTGAAACCTGTCTCGGAAAAGTCCACTGTATGTATGATTACTGCATGATCATAATAATTGAATTTAAGAATGAAATTTATGTTAAGAATACCGGGTATGGTCTAATCTGGGTGTCAGGCAAATAACTAAATGTCCTGCTTTTTACGTCCGGGAAGGATGATGTGCATGCCCATGTTGATCTCCGATGTTGTAGCTACCGCTCTATGTGCCCCATTTTAGGTCATTACTTAGGCCCCGGGCTTCGGGTCATTACTGGGCCCCGGTCATCATACCCGCTCCGCTATCGCTAGGTTCCCCAGATGATACCCACGGGTACATACTGCTCGCTTCCCGTTATCCATTCCATTGGAAGATGCAGCATAAGGTTCTGATTATATATATATATATATATATATATATATATATATATATATATATATATATATAGCAGTGATAGTATATATATATATATATATATATATATATATATATAATGAATAACAAGTAATGTAAGTGTTTCTTATGAGGATATATGTGTTATGAGTAATGAACAACAAGAGCATGAAAGTACCATCCAAAACACAAATTATTATGTCGATCATTATACTTATTTGTTATGTTACGATTGTCTGAACATGTATAGTCAAATATAAGTCCATATATATGATCGAGGTTTATGATGATAGTGGTTTTCCATGTTATATTGTCCCTACTAAGTTATAAGCTTAGCACGGGCGTTTTGTCCTGCAAGTTTCGAGCTAAAGAGCATTCTTAAAGATATTCCACATCCGGCTGGGGCCAAACACACGTAGGGACTTATTAAAGTTAGATCTTGAATTGAGACATATCAGACATATCGATTAGATGGCATGTAACACAATTTTACATAAACCCTATAGTGGGGCTTTGCAATATTTGTAAGAATATGAGCTTAAAACTTTATAATTCCTCGATAAGTCTCCGAGATTTCTAGAAAATTATAATCCCAACATCAGGAAAATTCATTGCCGTGATTATATAAGTTAATCGCTTAGTGTTTCTACATTGGTGACAACCCTCACCTGATAGTGGCCCTCTGGGCATCGGTGGAAGGTGAATTATGTCTGCCAAGTTGTTACAATTGTGGTATTAGAGCCCGTGGTTTAGGCGATTCGGATAGCTCATGTTAGAAAATGCACAAAAGCACAGCAACGTCGCCTAATGTGGATGTCCTTGCTCTCTCGAATAGAGGACCTACCCCGTATACCATTGAAGAAGCTATTGAAAGTGTCAATCCTAGGGAACAAGGTCCATCAGCCTCTGATCCTTCTGAATGGGTTAGAAGTGACTGTGCTATTCCTACCGAGTCAACTGAAGATTTTCTTAAGATTTCACATTATACGTGTTCCAGAGTTTTAGAGCTATCGACACCCAAAGCCTTCCACTGAGTACATATGTGGTGAGAAGACATGGAGTTGAAGAATTTTTGCCAGGAACAAGTTTAGCAGAAGAATCAAAGGTCGAGTTTCTTAATAGAAAAAGCTACAATGGGTGTTGGGACAAAGTGAGACGTCCGCCCTCGAGTGTAGGGAGCCCATTGTGCTGGCCTCACTTCTACAAAGTGGGCCTATGATTGGTGGAAGCTTGTCCTAAGGCGTCCACGGCTTCCAGACCCGATGCCTTGGGATTTCTTTGTTCAGGAATTTCAGCAGCTTATGCCATCGAGTATGTGAAAGAGATCAAGTGGAAGCAATTTGAATTCAAGGAGAGAATCACAATATCCGACATGAGAAGGAGTTTAGCCACCTCAGTAATAATGCGTCGGAAGTAGTCCTTACTGAAGCATTCCGGTGTAGACAATTTGAGGATGGTTTAAATGAATCCATAAAGAGGTATTTAGCACCTGTTACTTCTCTACAACAGGTGAATTTCTATCAACTGGTGCAAGCAGCTATAGTGGAAAAGTTTGAAATGAGTAATCAGGAAAGAAATCATAAGAGAAAGTTTGCAAGGGGAGGCTCTTCCTCAGGTAAAAGAATGAGAGAATCTCAAGCTGAATCAATGTATAGCTCGCAATATGAAGAAGACAAAGGCCTACAAGAGCATCCCAGGTCCAGGCACTCTCAACCGGACAGCAGGAAACCCGAATGCCCCTCTTCTTTCCATAAACGACATTCTCGTATTTGCAAATGGTTGACTAGAAGATGCTTCAGATGTGGAAGCACATACCATCTCGCAACCATTCAAGAGAATCCGACGTAGAACCTCAAGGTAGTGGCTCCGAAGGATCAAATGCACCCAACGATCCGCATCCAGCGGATGCATCAGGTGGCGTCATAATGATGTTGGCCGCAGTTTCGAACAGAGCATCGTGACGATAGTAGATCGCCTCTATTTCTACAACCCCAAGCACGGTGAACCCCACTTATAAGAATATTTCTTGGAAGATCCGATGCTCCAACATTATACCGGTATTTTTTCTCTCTATGATATGGAGATATATGTTTTAATGGATCCTGGTTCTACTCATTTCTATGTTTGCACAGAGCATTTGTTTGATTAAATGCCATCAATAGAGCAATTGGAATATGATATGCATGTGACCAGTCCCTTAGGGCATAGTATTAATGTTAATCTGAGCATGAAGGGGCACTTCCCAATAATGATTCATGACGATATATGAAAGTTCTTTTGCGAACCTCGATTGAGCCATTTTCGTGAGTATGATTTGATATTGGGAAGGATTAGTTGTCGAAACATCGGGTTATAGTTGATTGTGATAAGAAATCAGGGTAATTTAAATGTCCTCACCACGATTCAAGTGATGCGATATCAGATTTGGCTCCATCGTCTAATGTAATCCTCAACTATGCAAGCCCGTCGATTTCTTAGAAAAATGATGTGAGGCCTGCATCGGGTGCTGGGACTTTAACAAAAGGACAAGTAAACCTGAAAATATTCGTGGGTGGTAAAAAGAATTTCGGATGTGTTTCAAAGAGCTACCTGGGTCTTCCACCTGAAAGGGAAGTAGATTTGTCTATTGAAATTTTACCGTGGACTAATCTTCCTATCTACAATGGCAATCTTATAGATGGTTCCAACGAAATTAAAGGAGTTAAAATCTTAATTGGCTGTGAAGCCCCGACAAAGTGGATTTATTCGACTCAGTGTTTCACCCTAGGGTGCACCTATTCTGTTTGTTAAAAAGAAAGATAGCTCCCTATGGATGTGCATTGATTATTGGAAAATAAATAATGTGATAGTGAAAAACAAATACCCATTGCTGAAAATTGAAGATCTTTTTAATTAGTTAAAGGGAAGCTTCAAGTTCTTCTTCTAAAGTGTAATTCTCCGATCCGATATTATTAGCTTCAAGTAAAAGATGAGAATGTGTCAAAAACAACATTTAGAACCCGACATGGTCATTATGAATATTTAGTAAAGCCATTTGGGTTGACTAATGCACCGACAACATTTATGGATTTGATGAATCGAGTGTTCCGACCTTATTTGGACTAATTTGTGGTAGTGTTCATAGATGATATCCTGGAGTATTCCAAGAATGAATAGGAACACGAATAGCATTAGCGAATAGTTTTATATACTTTGAGAGAGAAACAATTGTATGCTAAGTTAAGGAAGTGCGATCTTTGGCTTAAGGAAGTTTCATTCCTAGGCCATATTGTTTTCAGAGAAGGCATTAGAGTTGGATCCTTCTAAAGTCAAGCTATCAGAATTGAAACGTCCCGAAATGTAACATAAGTAAGAAGTTTTTGGGTGTAGTTGGATATTATTAATGATTTGTAAAGGGGTTTTCTATCATAGCTTCCCTAGTCACTAAATTACTCCGAAATGGGGTGAAATTTGAATGGACTGATAGATGCCAAGTTAGTTTTGAGCAACTGAAGAAAATGCTCGTTGAAGCACCCGTGTTGACACAACCTACTCAAAGAGTACACCGTATATAGTATGTTTCCCTGCAAGAATGACTAGGATGTGTATTGATGCAAGATGACAAAGTAGTGGCATATGCCTTAAGACAGCTGAAACCACGTGAACCAAATTATCCCACACATGATCTAGAGCTAGTAGCAGTAGGTTCGCTTTGAAAATATGGCGACACTATTTATATAGTGAAAGATGTAGAATATTTACAGATAATAAAAGTCTCAAATACTTGCTAACTCAAAAGGAGCTTAATTTGAGGCAACGACGGTGGCTAGAATTGTTCAAAGACTATGATTGCATAGTGGATTATCACCCAGGAAAAGCTAATGTGGTAGATGCCCTAAGCAAAAAGGCGATGTTAGCTTTGTCACTGCAGCACAGTAGATGGAGAATAGCACCAGATAGAGTGTTATTAGCTCAATTAAAAGCTCAACCTATCTTGAAATAGATGATAATTGTTGCTCAGAAAAATGATGTCTATTTACAACAAAAAGTATAATTAATCAAAGATGGAGGCAAGACTGACTATTCAATGGGAGAAGATAGAGGTTTATTTTACAAGAACAAATTATGTGTACCCAATGTCTAGGAATTGAAAAAGAAGTTGATGTATGAAAGCCACAATACTGTATTTACCATGCATCCTAGAGGTAACAAGATGTACAAAGATTTGAAACATAACTATTAGTGGCAAGGGATGACAAAGGATATAGCAGAGTATGTATCTAAATGTCTGACGTGTCAGCAAGTAAAAGCTGAACATCAAGTACCTTCCGGCCTATTAAATCCCATCCCAATTCCACAATGAAGTGGGATAACATTACTATGGATTTGGTTTTCCCCTCACCCAAATGAAACATGATTCAGTTTGGATTATCGTTGACAGACTTACAAAGTCTGCTCACTTCTTACTAGTCATGCTGGACTATTCCATGGATCGGCTAGTGGAACTGTATGTGAATGAGATTGTTCGATTGCATGGGATTCCACTATCAATAGTGTCTGACTACGGTCTACAGTTTACTTCAAGGTTTTGGAAAGAATTACAATCAGCCTTAGGTACTTGACTGAAGTTTAGTACAACCTTTTATCCAAAAATAGATGGACAATCTGAAAGACTGAATCAAGTGTTAGAAGATATGTTTAAGGGATGTGTTCTAGATTTTCTTGGAAGTTGGGATAGGTATATTTCCCTTATGGAATTTGCCTATAATAACAGTTTTCAGTCAAGTATTGGTATGGTTGATGAGTCTTAAACTCATATATTTTTAATCCATTTTTCTGGAATGTTTTTAACAATTTTAGATCTATTTTTATGTCAAATTATGGAATATTCATCAATTTTATGTTTTGCAGGTGTTATTTGATAAAAGAGAGAAAACAAGCAAAAAAGAAGCAAAAAAATGTGGAAAATGCAGTTAGCTTCAGGAATGCATACGTAACCCAACAAGGCTAAATGAACTATGTCACGCCTAAAGAACTAAATGTCGCGAACAAAGCTCGCATATAACTCAATGGCTAAAGAGAAATTTTGTCGTGACAAAAAGTTTTTCGGTCGCGATATTATCAAGAAGATTAGAATAGAAAACCGGCCGCGATAATCCTCACTACGTCGCGATAACGCACAGCAAGAGTGTTAGTTGTGTCGCAACAATATAACTTATGTCGCAACATAAAAAGCTAAAGACTAACAGATGAACTCTGTCGCAACAAAAAGACAATCCTGTCGCGACAAAAATTGCTCAGATTACAACACAAGTCAACTGAGACAAATGTTTTTATGTTGTGACAAAGTTTTTAGTATCAAGTCAGCTCAAGGAAGAATTGTTGTCACAACAAATATTATTTTTGTCGCGACAACCAAAACATGAAGGAGGTAAATTCCCTGTAGCAACAAGAAGCTAAAGAGCAACACAAGAAGAATGGCAAGAAAAGAAATTTTGGCTGCGGATACGATCAAGAGTTGAAAGTGTAAAACTCATGTCACGACAAAGAAGTTTTCTGTTGCGACAACAAAAGCTATGGAATGATAAAATTCGTCGTGATAGAGAAAACAGGTCGCCATTAAATCAAGAAGAACTAAGAATAACCAAGGTACTGTGTCGCAACAAATAATTCTATGTCAGAATACATACCAAAGAAGCTAGGAATTAGAAAAGAAAAGTCTATCGCGATGTAAATTGCACGATCAAGAAATCTGCCGCGATAGAAAACTCGTCACGAAAAATCGGGACAGCGGTAAGGGAAATGTTTGTTATGATAAGGAAAGAATGTCGCGACGGATTCCAAGGGATAAGGACACGAAGTCGGACAGAACAGTCAAGTGTCATGGCACAAGGCATTCCTCATGAGAACAAGATTGCTGAATAAAATATATGTCGCGACATTATCAAAGTATGTTGCAACACAATCCAAGAGCAAGCCTAGAGAACAAGTCGCGACATAAAACAAAAAGCTACGACAGAGGCAGTGACAAAGACTGAAAGTTTTGTCGCGACATAACTTTCTATGTCACGACAAATGTACTCAATTCGGGGCCGACTCTCGGGATCCACAACGCACTAATGAAGTAGCCCCTCCAACATCGAAAAGTTTATAAATAGACGCCTTCTAGGACAGTATCGTAAGTCACTTCCCGCAACTCTAGGACGTCTGGGTGGTTGAAGACTCTTGTATATTTTTTTATTTATTTTTTATTTTCCATTTTAGTAGATTTAGTTTTAGTGTAGCTTTATTTTAGTTTTCTTTTAATTTTCTGGATTTGGGTTTTGTATTAAAGTGCTGCTAGTATTTCTTACAAAAATCATTTTTTCTATTACTATTTGGATTTAAAATGGATGATGGAAAGTTTCAAGTTCATTTATTTCGCCGCTTTATGATTTCGTTGAATTTTCCGATCAAGTAATACTAATACGTGTTCGAATCCGGGGCTGAAAAAGTTGAGCTCACGGAAATGCGTCTCGATGATAGTCATTTTATGCATAAGGTGAAGAAAGCTTTAATTAGAATTCATGATCGGGTATTGTTTATAAATTTACTGTTTCCGCGACTAGCGACTGCACCCACAAGCACCGTGATCTCGCTATTATTTCCAGAAGGTCCTCTGAGTGACAGAGATATGGAGAATCTCGAGTGTAGAGCGCTCCTTGCACAGGTGCAGGTACTAATACTATGGAACTAATGAACTTTGAAGGATTACTCGATAGATCACCAACTATCGTTTTAGTAATTTAAGGATACTGAATGAAGTATCCGTTTAATCACTCGTAGGTTCTCCTCTTTCTCACGAATTGATTCAACCCGTGTCGCAAAGATTCAGTCAAGGAGATGATTTTCATCAAGTGTAGGATGAGGTGTCAATCAAATTGGAGAGAAGTTTGCAATATCCTCACTATCGGCAGCACTTTACCCCAAGATTCGAGCACAAGTGATCTAAAGGAAACATTTTAAATCTTAAAAAGAGGATTACATATTACATGTGGAATCGATTAGAATCATATTCGAAATGAATATGAACCTTTAATTAGTGTGGAAAAGTATGGTTAAGGAGAAATCTAAACTATACCACTCAGATCTCGATGAACCTCGCTTTCCAATTTATTGAGCTATGAATTTGGGTAAATGATGTAGAAATCGACATTACTAATCGATCCATGTCCGCCCAGAGTCCATCTGAATCCTCATCCCCAATTTTATTAAACTTTTTTTTTTTTGTATATTAAAGATTCAGTATATGACTACATTTTTAGTCCTCTTATCATCAAACAATAGTTGGGGTAGTTAGTCTTTTGATTTATCATCCTTCCTCGTATGAACGATATCTGGACTTTAAATATCCACTTTTAATACTCAGACGACTGGTGGCACTCGCAGCGATCAAGACCACACACAAAATTTTAAATGAGTCATTTTACAAAAAAGAACAAATCCATCTTTTCATGTATATGAAAATGGTCTTAACAAGTTTATCAAGCGCCATAGCCGAATAAAAGTGATTCCCGGGCGTGGCAAGATCGTGGCTCGCTTGCATCCATCCACATCATACATTGTCTTACCAATGGCCCTTTCAAGCTTCAGACGGTAAGAAATGCAACCCCCGTATGTCGGATTACACCAAACGAACATAAAGTAATTGGTCTTGACATAGTAAAAGAGACAGCAAAGGTTAAAGGCTGCTAGTGATAGACAAAGTCTTATGCGGATCTGAAAAGAAAAGACATAGAGTACAAAGTCGGAGATAAAGTTTTCTTAAAAGTATCCCCGTGGAGGAAGATACTCCGGTTTGGAAAGAAAGGAAAACTGAGTCCAAGGTTTATCGGACCTTATGAGATTTTAGAAAGAATTGGATCAATCGCTTATCGTTTGGCTCTCCCTCCGGAGTTGGCCAAACTACATAATGTGTTTCATGTCTTAATGTTGCAGAGATACCGTTCGGATGAATCGCACATCTTGCCAGTACAAGATATACAAGTGCAATCAAACTTCACTTTTGATGAATAGCCTAAATCTATTCTAGATCGTGGAGTAAAACAATTGTGGAACAAGCAAGTTCCTCTAGTAAAGGTGCTTTGGCAACACCACGATATGAAAAAAAAGCAACTTGGAAACCGGAATCCACAATGAGATAACAATACCCGTAACTCTTTAATCCAGGTATTAATTTCGATGACAAAATTCTTTTAAAGGGGGGAGAGTTGTAACACCCCAAATTATACCTTAGTAGTTTTATAACATATTTAGGGTATAATATAAGTTAAATTTTCATTTTTCGGAAATTTAGTACTAAGTGTGAAAAAAGGTAAAATGGTAATCAATCAATTAAGGACCCAAAGGACATAAGATAAGAAGATTATATGTTAAGATATAATTTTGATAAGTTGACTTGTAAATAGAGTGAAGAAGAAGGGCTAAGTAGCAAAAAGACAAAATTTGAGCAAAAATTCACCTTAAGACAACAAACTTGTCTTAGAATTGGGGATTTCCTATTTTGATTGGTTTTGGAGCTAGGGCATCCGGTTCTTGTGGAGAAGAACCCATTTTGGTTTTTTTCCTTTCTATGGTTTTGGCTATCTTTGCTCAAGGGAGGGAGAAGAGAAGGAAAGTAAGAAAAGAAAGCTTGGGTTTGAAGTTTTAAGAAGATCTCAAGGAGAAGGAAAAAGAGGAAGAGGGCAAGTACGTTCAAGTAAAGTATCCTGCCTGGGGATCCTAACCTTGTTTGTGTGTATATTTTGATTTGGTTGTGTTGTTGTTTTGGTTGTGACCTCTAACGTGGAACAATTTGTGTAAAAAATGTAAGTAGGGTTTCAAAGGGGAGATGCTATCAAATTTTCCCCATACCCTATGTTCTTGTTTTAGCCATAACTTGGCCCACCAACCTCCAAACTGAATGATTTTAGTTTGTAAGCAAATTTAAGACTCGTGGCTACATTTTTCTAGAAGAGACTCCATCTAATTCTGCCCTAAGATCCAATGACACGAGCCTAGTGTCAAGTTTCTCCAATAGTCCCCCGACCGAGTAATTCTAGTTATTTGAATCATAACTTGAGTTGTGTTGATTCAGATTTATGTACAAACTAGACATCCGTGAGAACAAATTTCCATGAAGCTCTCGCACCCTGGGGGACCCCATTGTTACCGTAAATTCTTCTTCAAAGTCAACAACACGTCCCTAAAACCCGGCTCTCAACAACCACCCGTATGCGCTGATCGCATGATCATAATAATTGATTTCAATAATGGAATTTATGTTAAGAATACTGGTATGACTAATCTGGAAACATAAATAACTGAATACCTGCTTATGTCCGTAGTGGATAGAGACAGCATGCTTATACTGACATCTCTAATGTCAAGAAATACCTACCGCTCTATGTGCTCTCGGGTCATACTCCGCCTCGTTATCACCGTTTCAGATAGTGATGTACCTACGGGTACATAGTTGTTCTCGTTTCCGTTATCCATTTCATTGGAAGATGCAAACATAAGGCTTTTATAAAAATAAATAAATAAAATAAATAATAATATATATATATATATATATATATAGTATATATATATATATATATATATATATATATATATAATAATGAATAACAAGGCATGTAAGTGTTTCTAAGATATATGTGTAATGAGTAATGAACAATACAGTGAGCACTATGTTGATACAAAATACTAAATTATTATGGCTTCAGATCGTTATACTTATTTGTTATGCTATGACAAATGAATGTTTGTATTGTCAAATATATGTCCCATATAAGATCTGGAGGCTCTTACTTAGCTATTCATCCAGCTGAACACATATGGTCTGCACTAACTGTCAGCCAGGACGAGTGTTTTGTCCGTGTATGTTTTTGAGCTAAAGCTCACCCGCTGCACACCCCCACATCCCAGAGGCCAACACACCGCAGGACTTATCAAGCAGAGATCTTGAATTTGCAGGAAATATTCAGACATATCATATTTTGTATATATGTAAATAATAATTTTACATAAACCCTATAGCTGGACTTTTACGATATTCCAAGGTAAGAACACATGAGCCGTGTTCCTTATAATTCATGTCCGAGATTTCTAGAAAATTATAATCTGGATTAGAAAATTATTGTCGGATTATATATAAGCTTAATTGCGCTTAAAAGCTTCAAGATTATGACAACCCCTCATTGATAAAAGGTGCCCTCCACGCATCAACCGGAAGGTGCACCGTGTTCCTGTTAGCGCATCCTTTGCTAAGGCCCCCGCTCTCTGGGGCTATCACTACTCAGTGGTTAGGCCATGCCAAGAACTCGGAATAAAGACGAGGTCGTGGGTGGTACCGCTTAATGACGACGCCGGGTCCGTGATAAAACCATCAAGTTTTCCGGTGGCGCCCGTATTACAGGCTTCACATGATCTACCTCGCGACCGCTGTCAACTCAAAGTCGCCCTCGCCTCGCTAACAACAAGTCTCGCCGAATCGGCCACCGCAGCCTGGCGGACATACGGCCTCGTGGTGCCCCACACCCTTATCGCCCGCACTCTTCCTTTCGCTTGTTCTTCTTCGTCCCTCCATGTCACCTAACTCCATGCTTAGTCTCTTGGGAGCGGCACTGGAGATCAGGCGGACTTCTCCTCTAATTCTAACATCGGCACTTCAGCTAGTCAGCATAGCTAAGTGATCAAGGATTGATGGATGAGGGCTCTGGTACATCGCCCATGGTAGATTCTATGATCCCCCTCTCAATGACATGCCCGACATCGAACTTAATGCCCTGAACGATCATAAAGAGCAGGATTGTCTTGTCCCTTGTGACTATGGAGAAATGAAGGCTTGGCTTTAAAGTGGCACAAATAAAACTGTACCAAGCCTTCGGGACCGACTTGAGAGCCGACATCAAGAAGGTAGTCACCTCGAATGTAGATGGGTGTCTTTTCCATACACATTTACCGTTGGTTAGGACTCGCATCATCGTGTGGTAGTCCGTGTGCTGGAAAAGGGCCTTATAGGCTTCGTTGTCATCATCGATTATATGGAATACTCTGTTTGTCGATGCAGCATTGAAATCCACCCAATTCCCTCGAACATAAACGGTGGAATCCATCTAGTATCATAGGTTGGAGTTAAACTCCTTGACCACCGAAGCTATCCTAGGTGGGGGATGCTCATAAAACTCAGTCTAGCCCTTTTCCTCAATCAGAAAGTTGAAGTAGACATTGGAGTCCGGGAAACCGCGCTTTGCGACGAAAGTTCTGTTATAGATGGACTCGTGGTACATATTTTCCGCCTCAAGTGTGATAAATATTTCAAGGTTTTCGGGGGAACGTGAATGTGAGACCCTAGAAAATTCCAATTTTCTGAAAAATGGCAAAATCGTAATTTTGATAAAAATCCGAAATTTTTCTAGATCTCAGATGACGAAACGGACTTCACCGTTGGAATCGTCTCGCAAAATCTAGCTACCACGTTGATTTTCGTCAAATTTCGAGACATACGGAATTTACACGTTTTTCGAGGAAACGAGTGTCGAGCGGGACACTTGGCGCATTTTGAGTGACACACAGTGTTGCCACGTGTCAAGCATCAGATTCAGTCAACTTGAGCTCAAAGTGGGGCCCACGTTGACACATGGCATGATGCCATTGGGTGGAAAAGTCAAAGTGGTTGGATGAGTGGATAAGGAAATCCTCTCAACCAATGAGGTGAACGTAATGGCGATGTGAGAGACCAAAAAGAGGATTTTCTTCTCCAATTTGGCCTGAACGTGCAGTAGGAGGAGAAGAAATACAGATTTCGAAAATGGTGGATTTTTAGAGAAAGAAGGTTAGCTTCTCTCTGAGATTCAGTGTTCGGACCGTCGGATCGCCAGGCGAAGCGAGTGGTTCCTACGCGCATCGAGGACTACACGTGGGCACTAATTTCAGGAGTTTTTGACAAACTCCGTGAGGTAGGGGTTTTATCCTACTTGTTTTACTCTTGATTTAAGTGTTTTGTGATGCTTGTATTGGTTTGAGGCCGTGAGGGGCCGTTTGATCGGTCCAAAATCTTGGAACCAAAGTATGGGAATTTTTGGGATCCAATTGGACAGTATGTGACAGTTTTAGGGACTGATTTGGGTGTTTGCGTCATAATTTATATAATAAATTGTGTTTTGGTGAGTAGGAGACCGGAAATGGATATGAAATTCGGTTCCACCAAGAGGAACCGACGTTTGGTAAGTGGGCTACGGACAGTACTATTACATTTTTTAGGGCTGTTAAAAAGCGATCCGGGTGCTGAATTGGACCAAAAGCGTCCATGTGTAGTGTGTATGAGATTGGTTGAAGAATGAATGGCTTGATTTGAGTGAAATAAGATAGGTTAATGCATAAACGATGTGTTAACATGATGTTACAATTATATGGAATATAATTTGTATTGTGTAAACCCCGTTGGAGATGAGATTGTGATTTGCTCAAGTGAGCTAATTTGGGTGATGGTTGATATTATTGAATTACATGTGGTGTGATTCTAAATTTGAGAATATATGCATATTTGTATAAAAATGATTGAAATGGCATAATGTATTTCATATACACTGGGTAACCTAGAAATTAGGTGTGAGTGCATGACATGAATTTTCGACTTGAACAACATGATTGCGAAGGAATTTCACAAGATGATATTAGGAGAATGGGGTTAGGAGATGGTCAATGATCATTTGAATGAGGACCATGGCCCCATTTGGGGAAGTTCTCGTACATTCGCCTCGGAGGGTAATCCATATTTTCTAGAGATCTCGGTAGTATATTTTTTGAAGACAAGCGAATTTTTGTTTTGAAAATGATTATTTTTCTCATACATGGCTTAGACAAGTGTGAGGGAGTCAGTGAGGACTCGAGACATGGGAATGGGCATGTAGACATTCAAGTAGGATCACGTATTTACTTGAGTGTGTGTTTAAATTGGAGCATTGCATATGCACTTAGGTGGAGAGCCGTTGGGTTTATTCCTCACTGGGCATTAGTTCACCCTGTCGAATTAGTTTTATTATTCAGTGCGGGGGCGTACGAGGGACGACTCTTCTTAGGGCCGATTTGAAGAAATCAGGGTTGTAACTTTGATGTTTTTGGATAATATGTATTAGAATTATGAATTTTAATATGTATTTGTATTGGAAAGTAATGTATAACTCTTGAACCATGAGATAGTTGGTTGGTTATTTTGATGAAATGTATAACTCATGAACTATTGGAATATAGTTGGGCATGTTTGATTGAAGTATTGATGCAGAGGCCCAAGTGGCCGTGTTTGCTCTCAGGTATGTGTCTTGATCACGAGGGCCGGTATAGATTTTCCGAAGGTTGATGGGTAGCCAATGGACACCCCGGGTTTTGGGGCGTCACAGTGGAGGCACGCACGAACTCGAGCATGTCATCTTCCTCTTCTCTAGAACTGTCTTCTTTGGGACCATGGAGGAAGAGAGAAGGTAGATCTTTCTTGGAAATACCAGCTTTGGGAGAGAAGAAAACCAAAAGATGAAATGAACATAAAAAAAAAAAAAAAAAAAGTCTTCGTTCGTATTTATAATGCCTTAGAATTGGGAGTCTTTGCCGCGAAGAAACACCATAATTTGAAAAGTCATGAGGCCTTCGCTACAGTGAACCTGAGGGAATGCTAAAAGTTAGGACTTTATTCACTGCTACGAACCCAAGGGATGCCAAATGTTAGGATTCTTGTTCATCGTGGCGAAGGCAAGCTTCGCCTTGGCAAACTAGTTTGCTCGCCACAGATAGTGCCTTCTTTATGTGGGAACCCAAACCTTGTGAAAGTGCCCCAAGTGTTTCAAAAATCAAACTTTTGTTTCCAGATTTTATATTTGGTTCACATGCCCTCCATTTGATATTATGGGCCTCTCTTTTGAAAAACACCATGTTTTACACAAAATTTCAGTTCACTCCCAAGAACTCAATTCCAAATAGATCAACTACGACTTTGCCTTCTTGAATGAACTTGAAACACTTAACACACAAATCAAACAAAACAAGAGTCCCCAAGAACATAGAAAAATCAAACTAAAAAGAAATGAAAAAGAGTAAGAAAATAAAAGGAAAAACAGGATTCTTATAAAGCTTTGGTTGCCTCCTAAAAAGCGCTATGTTTAACGTTGATAGCTCAACAAAGCTGCATCTCATTGCTGGACATTCGAAGAAATGAAGATTATACAACAATGTAGTTCAATGTCTCTTTAGAAATTTGCTCACCAAAATAATGCTTCAACTTTTGGCCATTGACTTTGAACTCTTGTCTGTTTTCTACTTATACCCTTATTGCACCATGTGGGGTTACCGATGTGACTATGATAGGCTCGGACCATCTTGATCTCAACTTGCCCGGGAATAGCTTTAGACTGGAGTTGAAAATCAAGACTTTATTACCCTCCTTGAACTCTTTTCTTAACAAATGCTTGTCATACCATCTTTTTGTTTTCTCCTTGTAGATCTTTATATTCTCATATGAATCATTGTGCAATTCCTCAAGTTCATTTAATTGAAGGAGTCTTTTCTCAGTAGCTTCTTTGAGATGGAAATTAAGGTTCCTTATTGCCCACATTGCATGGTGTTCTAACTCCATTGGCAAATGGCAGGGTTTTCCAAAGATCAGACGAAAGGGGGACATGCCAATTGGAGTTTTAAAGGCGGTCCTATATTCCCATAGAGCATCGTCCAACTTCTTCAACCAATCCTTCCTAGACGAACTCACCGTTTTCTCTACTATTGCCTTAATTTCTCTATTTGAAATTTATGCTTGCCCATTGGACTGTGGGTGATATAGAAGACTCTTTGCATGTCGCACATTATACTTTCCAAGCAATGAAATGAAAACTCTATTGTAGAAATGGCTCCCTTCATCATTGAGAATACATCAAGGCGAGCTAAGCCCAGGGTGGATATTTTTTGTGGAATGGTGCTGCTTTGTTCGCGTCATTTTTCTACGCCAGCAATCGCCTCTACCCACTTTAACACATAGTCTACAACAAGGAGGATGTACAATTTTCCAAATGAAGGAGGAAACGGGCCCATGAAGTCAATCCCCCATATGTCAAAAATTTTCACTTCATAAATGTTGTTTAGAGGCATTTCATTTCTTTTGGAAATAGTGCTCATTCTCTGACATTTATCACAAATTTGAACGCAATTATGAGAGTCCTTGAATAAGGTGGGCCAAAAAAATCCAAATTGAAGCACTTTCTAAGCTGTCTTCTGACTTCCAAAGTGTCCTCCATATGGGGAAGAATGGCACTTAGTTAGGATTTCATGTTGTTCCTCTTGAGGCACACATCTTCTCATTACTTGATCTGGGCATCTTTTAAAAAGCAATGGGTCATCCCATTGATATAACTTGACATCATGTAGGAATTTTTTTTCTTTTGTTGAGAACTAAGCCCATGAGGCAACACATTGCAAGCCAAGTAGTTTACAAAATCTACATACCAAGGCAAATGGGCTTCCATCAATAGCAATTGTTCATCCTAGAAAGATTCCTCAATCTTCAGTGGGGTTCTCAATTCCCTTGTCGAATTCCAAACGAGATAAGTGGTCAAGCTACCACGTTTTACTACCTCTCTTCGTGGACCCTTCCTATTGGCCAGAGGGAATGCGTGCACTCCATGGGTAACCTCTCGAAACGGCTAAACCAAGCTGACAGGTTACCGCTGAAAGGTGGCAAAGTTAAAGCTGGCTGTCTTTGGAAACATGGTTATAAATTTTTCATTTTCTATTAAAGATCATGGCTTTAGATTAACGAATCGGCGGCATAACGGTTACGATGGTCGAGCCAGCCCAAAATCACACAGCCATGAAACATACACTCCCGATGTTTTTCCAAATATCGACTCTGACCATAAAGGGACCTCTGGTCTGATCAAATATAAGATAAGGATCAATCCGACATAATTTCACCTTATGCTTTGTTTTTCTCAAAACTGTGCATGCATATTTTCTAGAAGATGTTTACATATCTAAATAATACGTTTTGCTTTACTACTTTTGCTTTTACACCTTATCTTATATGATTACAACCTGTTGTGGTGTCTGGGGTGGGGATCTTGGAGATGTACAGAATGACTTACCTACACGAAAATTGTTTAAAAGCAGAAATTGTGAATGACAGATTTCGGTGTCTCTCTGGTTTAATGTTGTTCATCTCTGTATTCATTATCACACCGATGCTAATCTACATTACATAAATGGTTGTGTGTTTATGAGAAAAGCCCCAAGTTTCTTCTGAAAATCATTTTAGAAAGTACATCATTTGACTATTACTCTTTGAAAACGTGAAACTTCACATTGCTTTGCTAAAACTGTTCAATGGTGGTTAATATCTGTACTATCTATTTGAGATCAAAGTACCAACCAACGTGGCCCGTTTTAAAATACCACTGAACCATGATGCCCGCGGAACCTCGAACGGCGTGGTAGTGAACCTGCGAGCGCTACGTCATGCTAGTCCACGATGAGCCTGGCGGGATCTCTATAAACGCAATGGAACCTCGGAACCAAAATGCGGTGATGAACCTGGAACCAACACCTCATCGCCATGTACTAAGTCGTAGCGCTAACTGCTCTATATACCTTGAAGGAGTCTGCGAGAGGCGACTCGGCTATGTAATATATCACCTCTCCACAACCTTACCGAGTGCCGACCAGAGGCAATATGATTAATCCATAATATCCCATAACATACCATTTCAATCCCAAGATACATACGTAGAGCTTCATTTGTGCCATACGAGGAGTTTTTCTTCAATAGTATTGTTAACTAAAATAGTTCTGTTGATGTAACAGTGAAGATTAAAAAAATGCTTCACCAGGGTACATTATATTTTCATTTTTCTGTTTATAATTTAAAACTGCTAGTTTTAGAAAGTTTTGAGTACTACTTTTGCAAGAATAATTTCTTTAAATTCTTTTGGCACTTTCTGAGTGCTCAAATTAGTTACTCGATGTGCTTCTGCGATCCTTTGTCTGAAAAGTATCTCAGTTCAACGTTTTAACCATAAAAACATACGGGGCTTTGAGCATTATATCGGAAAGCGAACCCGATTCTGGCAGAAACTTCACGTGCTAGATCAAATTCGATAAAAACGTCGATAATGCCGATAAGTGCGAGCCAAGATAATTCATGGCACACATTAGTGCCCATAAACTTCTCCGTTTTAACGGCTTTTGACTCGAAGGACTTTCATAGAGTCTAAACGCCGAAAACATTTACGAAAATTATGCACGAGCGCATTAGGCTACAATCCACGAAATTTGAGTGAGCGACCAAAACGATCTCGAGAATTCGCCGGTTGTCAGAACGATCCAATTCTCAAAAATTCCCTAAACTCGGTCCCAAATTTGGGGTGAGTTTGACAACTCATGACTCTAAAGAAATTTGGCCATTATAACATTTTGAGCTCAGTAACTCAAGTAAGAGGAATTCTCACCTTTTGGGGTTTGCGAAATCTTCATTTTTGTCTGCCTCACAGCGTAGCTCTCCCAAACCATCAAACCCGACTTCACCGTCTTCCACTTAGGCGAAATCTGATCCATTTCTTAAATCACAAAAAACGAAAAGGAAAATAAAAAATAAAACCCTCCCACTTCCATTCATACCTCCTTTTGTTAAATTAAAATTCTCTTTGTCATTTTTTAAATCTTTTTTTAATTATTATTATTATTATTTGGATAAATGATTTTTCGGGTCTATTTCTATCCTAAAAAAATTTATTTCTTTTCAGTTCATCTTATTATCAAAATGACCCAGATCAAACTATTTCACGACTTTGAGATTTTTTGTAAAAATCTAAATCAAAATCCTTGAAAACTTATCACTGAGAAATTAATGAAATATTCCAAGCGTATAAAATTCAACAATTTTAAATTATAGTTTGTGAAAGACCGAATTTAGCAATGCGATTAGGTTTTGTCATCCGAGATCTGAAATTTTCTAGGCTTCCACTGAGCCAATTACGGTTATTTATTGTATTATTATCCTTTTTAAATTCCATAATTTGTACTTTCACCCCTCAACTTTCCTTAATTGTAAAAGTGCCACAATTCTTTGAAAACTTTATAATTTCACCCTTAAAAACAACTTTCAAAAATTCTATTATGGTACTAAAATAATTAAGAAAGCCCTTTGTGCACATATGCGACCCTACGATTACACATACCGTACACCCTATCGGGACGGGGCGTTACATCTTGTCTTTGATTTCCATGTCAAATTCTTGAAGCAATAAAACCCAACAAATTAGTCTCGATTTGGCCTCCTTTTTCATCATGAGATATCTGATTGCTGCATGGCCCGTATAGAGAGTCACTTTGGAGCCAAGTATGTACAATCTAAACTTGTCACAAGAGTACACTACTGCTAGCATCTCTTTCTCTGTAGTCGTGTAATTTTCTTAAACTTCATTCAATGTTTGACTTGCATAATAAATGGGTCTGAAGATGTTCTCTTGCCTTTGTCCCAAAACAGCCCCAACTACAAAATCACTGGCATCGCACATTATCTCAAAAGGTTCACCCCAATTAGGCGTAACAACAATAAGTGCTCCACTCAGTTTATTTTTTATCTCCTCAAATGCCGTCATGCAAGCTTCATCAAAGCTGAATATTGCATCTCTTTCCAATAATTTACATAGCAGTTTTGTGATTTTTGAAAAGTCATTGATGGATCTTCAATAGAAACCTGCATGTCCTAAAAAACTGCAAACACCTCGCTCTGTAGTTGGTGGGTTAAGGGTTTGGATTGTTGTTATTTTTGCTTTATCCACTTCCAACCCTTTGGAAGAGATGAGGTGTCCGAACATAATCCCCTCTTGCACCATGAAGTGACATTTTTCCCAGTTCAATATCAGATTTTTCTTTTTGCATATTTTAAAAAAAAACTTGAAGATTACTCATGCAGTCATCAAATGAACACCCATACACTGAAAAATCATC
The DNA here is from genome assembly GCA_016808115.1 of Tetrastigma voinierianum. Classification (NCBI taxonomy): domain Eukaryota; kingdom Viridiplantae; phylum Streptophyta; class Magnoliopsida; order Vitales; family Vitaceae; genus Tetrastigma; species Tetrastigma voinierianum. The sequence continues at coordinate 2,121,272 of JAEQBH010000576.1, forward strand.
CATGACGACTTCCATGATATTCTCTATCAAATCTAAAAAAATGGGAGTCTTATATCTCTTAAATGTGGCTTTTGCATTGCACAACCCGAACGACATTCTTTTGAAAGCAAACGTCCCATAGGGACATGTGAAAGTTGTCTTTTCTTGGTCTTCCGGATTTACCATAATCTGGTTGTATCCCGAATAACCATCTAGGAGCGATTAATTCGGAATGTCCGGTAGAGTCGATTACAGCATCTGATCGAAAAGGGAGGGGATAGTGATCTTCCTTGTTGCGTTGTTATTAGCTTCGAGCAATCAATGCGCCTCTCAACTGTAGCTGTGAGTGGATAGAAGCTGGTCTTTCTCATTCGAAACCACGGGCATCCCTCCTCTTTTTAGCCGCGACTTAATTTGATCACGAGGTTATCGAATCGCGCCGACCAAATCGGCCTACAAATACTTTAGGACTTTCTTTTCCACGACTTCGCTGTTCACGGTTAACGCCCAGCGCTTTGATGTTGATGGATGGAGCATGATCTTCTTCCATCAAATTTTGTACATGCATATGGAGGGTGATTCGCCAATGTCATCGATAAACCGACAAACACTTTCGAATTCTTTTCGAGCACACCCAACAGTTTAACTTCCATATCATTGTCCAGTTGAGAAGAAATAATCACTGACTTTGTCTCATTCCGTCCCAAAAATGCGTATTTGAGACCCTTTGGTAATTCTTTCAACACTAATCCATCTAGAGTCTTTTTCACTTCTTTTAAAACATATTCTTCTTCAGTTACTTCAAGAGCATGTATTGTTTCGATCAGTTCCAGAGTATTTGATAAGTCTTCATAATCTACTTCAGCTGTGGTAAGCAACTTTGTCAAGCATTGCTCAAGTGGACTTCTTTTTCCAAAATCATACAACAATTCATCTTGTGAAGGAATCAAGGTGTCAATTATCATGCAACTTGCATTTATATCACTCGGGAATTCCATGCTTTTATACAAATTGAACTTCACTTGGTCTTCACCCACTCTTAATGTTAATTCCTTGCTCTTTACATCGATTAGTGCTTGACCAGTGGCAAGAAACGGTCTTCCCAAAATTATCGGTGCCTCCCTATCTTTCTCTATGTCTAACACAACAAAGTCCACAGGAAAAATGAATTTATCGACCTTAACCAAAACATCTTCGATAATACCCTTCGAAAAAGTCATCAATCTATCTGTGATTTGAAGTGATAGAGTTGTAGGTGTGATTTCCCTCAAATTCATCTTTTTAGCCATTGAGAATGGCATAAAATTTATGCTTGCCCCAAGATCACAAAGTGCCTTGATGAATGCGTTCTCCCCAATGATACAAGGGATAGTAAAACTACCCGGATCTTTGAGTTTTTCGGGAAGCTTTAGTTGAATGACTGCGCTGCAGTTTTCAAACAAATTCACTGTCCCAGATGCCTTTAACTTTTTCTTGTTGCTCATTATCTCCTTCATAAATTTCACATAATTAGGCATTTCATCCAAAGCATCGACAAACGGAATGTTGATCTCGAGCTTCTTAAACATGTTCAAAAACTGAGTAAACTACTCATCCAGCTTGGTTTTTCGGAATCATTGGGGAAAAGGTAAGGGTGGAGTATATAAGGGAGGGTTGTCGGGAAAAGTTATTCTTCCAAGAAAAAATTCATCATATATTTGCTTATTTCCCTTGTTGTTTAACTCAACTCCCTCTTTATCAAACCCAGCTTCCATCTCCTCTTCAACTTCCAGATTTTTCTGATCTACTTGTTTTTCATTATCTTTGATCTTTTTGGGCTCATCAAGTTATTTTCCACTTCTTAATGTCACAACCATGAATTGCTTTGGGTTTTTCTTTATATCACTCGGAAAGGATTTTGGGGGATTTTCTCTCAAAGATTAAGCCAATTGTCCCATATGAGTTTCCAGATTTTTCAAAGATGCTCCCAAATTGACCTGATTTGTCTCCATATTCTTCATCTGAGTGCCTATGTTACGGCAGTTATGCTCCAGTTTTTCATACGAGTCCATGGTTTAGCCGGGCTAGCCTAAGCTTTTCATGTTCATTCCATAGGTGGCTTGATTATTTTCCAATTGAGTAAGTCGTGCTTCATTGCTCATTTTCAAATCATTGATCACTAATAACAGGTCATTAAAACTAGGCTGCCTTGCATTACCCTGATAATTGGAGCTCGAAGCTCCTTAGTTCTGAAAACTTGGGGGTGCCATGGTATTTCTTAATTGATGAGGCCCATGGGGAACTATGGCTTGATTGTTATTAGAGAAGTTCTCATAATTCCTTAACCCCGAATGATAATGAGATGGTAAGTTCTTGTTGGGTCGGAATGTGTAACTTCTATTGTTCACATAGTTTGCATCCTCAATTTGAAGCAGAGGATTAGCCATAAGAGCACCTTGTGCTTGCATATATGCGATTTCCCCAATAGTCGACTCCCTTGGAGCTTGTTGATCAAGTATAGTCATCAAAGCATCAAATTTTGCTTCCAAAGAAGACATCCTATCAACTGCAATTAAACCTCCTTGTCTTCTTCCAGTATTTATTTCTGAATGAGCTTGGTAGTTGCTCTTTGCTAACTCCTCAAATAGTTGATTGGCTTCCCTCGCGGTTTTAGTTGTAATTGAACCTCCACATGTCATGTCAACCAATGCTCTCGTTGAATAATTCAGACCATTGTAAAAAGTTTGTACTTGGGCACTTAGCTCGTACCCATCTTGTGGACACTTTCCCAACAATTCCTGAAATCTGTCACAAGCATCATATAGCGTCTCCTGGTCACCTTATCTAAACTGTGTGATTTCAGCTCGAAGTTGTGACATAAGTTGGGGCAGAAAGAATTTTGTCAAAAAGACTTCCACTAGCCCCCCCATCTATTTATGGAACCTGGCATCAAATTATGGAACTAGCTTCTTGCCTTGGCCCTTATAGAGAATGGAAACAACTTTAACTTTATCACATCATGATCTACCCCATTCATCTTGATCGTGCCACACAACTCTAGAAAATTTGAAAGATGACCATTGGGATCCTCAGAAGGATTCCCCCTAAACTGTTGTTGTTAGACTATTGAAATTAATGCAGGTTTTAGCTCAAATTTATTTGCATGAATAGGTTGATGCCTAATTCCTAAAAAAATTTCATTCAACGATGGTCTCCAACAATCACCAAGTGTTGGTTCCCGAATTCCAGGCATTTCATTTTGGTCCGAGTGACCCTCCCCGAATCTATCACTGTTTTGATCCTCCATATCAGTTTTATCAACTTTGACCTTCTTTCGTTTGAACAATGATCTTTCAATTTATGGATCGAATGGTAATAATTTAGAGTTGGACCTTATATGCATAAAATTTGGTACTTTAAATCATAAAACAGCACTAGAAAAACAGGGTAAACAAGCTGAATACAAACTAAAACTAAAATGAAAATAAAAAGGAAAATAAGAGAAATAAAATAAAATTCCTACACAAAAAGATTTTTACTTAAATTAGCAAATGTCCCTTTTGTTGGAATATCAATCTATTCCACTTAGACCGTCACTTCCCTAGCAAAAAGGCCAAAAACTTGTTCGATTGTTTTTGTGTTATATAAAAGTTTGATAAAAATCAACCAAAACCCACAAGTGTAAGGGTCATAAGTAATACAATGGCTTTCAAATTATAAACCTTAGATATCGAACCCACAGGGAAAAGATGGCTTAAGTGGGGATCAAGTACCTCAGCTACTTGAGAATTTTACTATTTAAGCGAAATAAATTATTGGGATTGATTGGTAACTAAAAATGAAACTAAGTTAAACTAAAACTGATTCTTAAAAATTAACAAGTGGATGGATTGAATTGAGAGAAAAACTTTAGAGATTAACTCTAGGGTCGGCTATCTCCATTGGTGCATTTATGACTTATATTCATTAAGTGCTAATTAAGTGAAAATACTTTTGTACTTACCCAAGGAACTTTGTATAAGGTTCACTCTTTCTAGTCTTTCCTCAATTTCTCACTCCTAATCCCTATTCTCCTTTAGGTCCATCTAAGTCAAACAATGTGATACTTGTTATCAGGTAATCAGTCCTTAGGAAATTCTATTGGTCACCTCTAGGTCCATGTAATGGAATTTCCTGGGTTATGCTTAGATGATCACCTCTCGGTCCATACGATCATCACATAAGGTTAAATGATGTCTCTCCTAATAAAATTCATCTAATACTAGGCATTCCTAATTTCCTAGACTTCTTTAATCAAGTTAAATTGATTTTATCAATTATAAGATATTAGAAAATAAAAATCAAGTCCCAAGGGTATACTCTCAACTGTCACTCTTGAAACCCTTTGAGCTCTAGGTCTCTATCTCACTACCTAGCATGCAACAATTGAATAAAAACCTAGGAATTCATAAAACCACATCCATAAAACCTCAACACGAGATTATATTCACAAAATCATTCAAGACAATATATAAACCAAACACCAATGTCAACAACCAGCCCTAGATGAGGATTTAGTCACTCATAATAGCCTCAAAACCCAACAAAACCATGTTTACACCAAACATAATGCTGAAAGATTAAGAGTGAGAGAAGAGTTTAGGAATACAAAACAAATGTGAAATATAAAGCCTCCAAAACTCTGCTTCACAACCACAAAAAGTCCCCTAGCAGTTAGATCTTGCAATTCAGCTCAAAAAACAAGCCAAAAATCAAGTAAATCTAAAACCCTAAAAATCTGAACCTAGAAAGAAACCCTAAAAATGGCAAATGTTCAAGCCTCCAAGTCCTCTCTAAGTTGCCCTAAAAGCCATTACAAGTATTGTATTTATATCATTGGGAAAATGGGCCAAAGATTTGGCAAAAAATGGAAGCATTTTTTTCCCAACTCGACATCCTTCGCCTAGGCAAAGAGTCTGTCGCTTTGGTGAAGACAAGTGTCTCCATTTTGAATAATCTCCATTCGCCTTGGCAAACCCAAGACTAATGTATGCAATATCTTCCTTCTTGGCTACAACGAGGCGTCTCCTTCGCAGTTGTGAACTCTTACGTTGCGACAAAGGTTGGCCTTCTCCTTATCGAACTCGAGACTCATTGTTTGGTTGCTTTCGTTTATATGAAAGTTTGGTTAAAAACAACCTAATCCGCAAGTGCACATATCACAAGTAATATAGTGGTTTTCAAATTAAAAACCTAGTATGTCGTACCCATAGGGAAGAGATGGCTTATGTGGGGATTAAGTACCCCGGCTACTTGAGAATTTCACTATTTAAGCGAATTAAACTAGTTGCGATTGATTGTTCATTAAAAGCGAAACTAAGTTAAACTAAAAATCTACTCTAAAAGATTAGCAAATGATTGGATTGAGTTGTAAGAAAAATGTTAAGGAATAACACTAAGGCCTGTTGTTTTCATTGGTGCATTTATGGCTTATGTTCATTAAGTGTTAATTAAGTGAAGATACTCTTATGTCTACCCAAGGAACTCTGTATGAAGTTCTCTCTTTCGAGTCTCACCTCAATTTCTCACACCTAATCCCTACTCTCCTTTCGGTCCATCTGGGTCAAACAATGCATTACTTGTTCTAAAGGTAAATCAATCCTTAAGAATTTCCATTGGTCACCTTTCGGTCCATACAATAAAATTTCCTGGGTTATGCTCATATCGATCACCTTTCGGCCCATACGATCGTCACATAAGGTTAGATGATGTCCCTCTTAATGAAATCCATCTAGTATTAGACATTCCTAATTTCCTAAACTTCTTTGATTAAGTCAATTTGCTTTTATCAGTTGTGAAATATTAGGGAATGAAAATCAAGTCCCAAGGGTAAACTTCCAAATGTCACTTTGGAAACCCTTTGAGCTCTAGGTCTCAATCTCACTACCTAGCAAGTAACAATTGAATAAAAACTTGGGAAATCATAAAATCACATCCATAAAACTTCAACCCAAGATTATATTCACAAAATCATTCAATATAATACATAAGTCGAACACCAATGTCCATAACCAACCCTAGAAGATGATCTAGCCACTCATAGTAGCCTCAAAACCCAACAAAATCATGTTTAAACAAAACATAAAGCTGAGAGATTAAAAGATAGAGAAGGATTTAGGGATACACAACAAATATGAAGTAGAGGTCCCCCAAAACCATGCTCCACCACTACAAGAAGTCCTCTAGCAGTTGGATCTTGCAACTTGTCTCCAAACATAAGCTAAAAACTAAGAAAATCTACAAACCTTAAGCAAATGAGAGCTTAGAGAGAAACCCTAGAAAATGGGATATATGCAAACCTCCAAAATTTCTCCCCTCCCCTAAAAATATTACAAAACAAGTATTTATAGATTGGAAAAATGACCAAAATGGGGCTGAGAATGAGGGCATTTTTGTCCCAAACCCGACATCCTTCGCCTTGGCGAAGACATATTTAAGAAATCAAGGTGGGCTTTCTTCGCCTTAGCGAAAGTGGGCTTCCTTCACCTTAGCGAAGGTGTGCTTCACCTTAGCGAGAGTCTTCTTCGCCTCAGCGAACCCGAGGCCCTTCCATTGTTGTGATTCCTCCTTTGCCTCGGCAAAGGTTTTGCTTCTCCTTGGCGAAGTCCTTCGCCTAGGTGAACCCGAGGCTAGACTCTTCTCTTCTTCAGCTTTGCCTCAACAAAGCAGTGCTTTTGGAGTAGGTTCTTCTTTTTGTTCTTTTTGCCTTCTTCTTTGCTTGCTTTACTTTCAAGACCTGCAAAACTCACACGGATGAGGGATTAGTGTAATACTTGGGAATAAGGGAGTAAATATAGCATTTAGGTTACATAAACACACAATAAACACGTTATAAATGCTAATATGATTCACAGCTATCACTCATCATTTTGCAGTTTTTAGCTTCGTAGCAGCGAAGCTTCCTCTTCGCCTTGGCGAACTGCTTCGTCGTTGCGAAGGTGTCCCTTCGCCTTGGCAAACCAAAGCCTCCAACATCAGGTTCAACCTTCTTAACTTCTTTTTGCTCATTCTTTACTCAATTTACTGTCAATGCCTGCAAAACATCAACAATTTAGGGATTAGTGTAATATTCAAGAATATGGATCTAAATATAATATTTAGGTTACATAAACACATGAGAAACAAGTTATAAATGCTAATATGATTCACCCATATCAGTTATTGTTTTTGAAAACTTTTTTTGTTTTAAAAAATAAGGAGAACAAAGAAAACTGAGAGAACACATTTGGTTCCAGGTTTTTTTTTTCTAAAAAACTCAAAGATTATAGAAAACACTAAATTCAAATAATAAGAACAATTTTTAAAGAACACCAAAACAGTATTCTCCATGTTTTCAAAAACTATTGTTGATAACAATTTTTGAAAACACAAAAAACTGTATTTTCCGTTCTCACTTGTGCTTGCTTTTAATTTAGTGTTTTTGTATTGACAAAAAAACTAGGGAAACAAATGTGTTCTTTGTTTTTGCTTTGTGTATTTAAAACAAAACGATTTTTAAAAACAATCAGGCCCACGTTTGATTATTGTTTTTGAAAACTATTTTTTGTTCTCAAAAATAAGGAGAACAAATAAGCGACAAGCAGCGTTGGTTTTAGTTTTTTTTTTTTTAAAAAACTCAAGATCATAAGCAACCAAATTGAATAATAATAATAAATTTTAAAAAATATCAAAATAGTGTTCTCCATATTTTCAAAAACTGTCCTTGATGACAGTTTTTGAATCGCTGAAACTGCACGAATGTTCTCTTCAAGCATTGCTATAGATCTTCTATAAGATAGAGAATCTACGATAGATACAGAGAATGAATGATGTTAACAAATGAAGAAAGGTGAACCTGCTCAATAAACTGCTTAAGTCCGGAAGTAATCTGAGTATTGTTTCTCATTCTCTGATATTTAAATATAAGAATTCACAATTAATCTCAGGATATCTGCATCCTCTACAGATTGGTTTCTGTTCTTTTGGGTCGATATCCTGTCTCCTCCAATGTTGCATCAGATTCTTAAGCGTATGGTTTAGTATCATTTGCTTAAAACCATAGTATCATTTGCAACAGACATAACATATTTGGTTTCCAGTTTTTTTTTTTTTCTGAAAAACTCAAATATTATAGAAAATGCTAAATTTAAATAATAAGAACAAATTTCAAAGAACATCAAAATAGTGTTATCCTGTTTTTAAAAACTATTGTTAATATTTATTCTTGTATATATTAATAAAGAAATTATATATACAAATCTATAGAATAAATAATTATTTTGTTAATTTGGGGAGAAATTTATTGCACATAATATTATTCTCCCTTATACAAAATGGTATAGTTTAAAACAATATTTTAAACTCTTTCATGATACCATTATTCTCCCTTATACTAAAAACAAAACCCATCTCACAAATCTCTCCCCAAAAACACCCTGATTTAAATTAAGAATAATAAAAGCATCGACCGTGTCGTAGGAAAAATCCGCTGTGAGAGCGAAGACAAAGTACTCCCTCAAAGCGCCTATCTGGCTAAAAAAACGGGTTAAAGGTCATAGGTTAAGACTAAAGACTCTGGTTTTAAAAATTCCGCTTTCAAAACATGGGTTTCAAAGATTAATTTTAAGAGAAAAATTTTCCTTTTGTATAAGAAAAATAATAACAACGAGGATCCATATGGGTTGATTATTATTATTTAAAAATTTTAAAATCAAAACTCCATTTCCCTTGCTTATCTTTTACCCCTTTGTTCCCCTAAATAAATAAAATTAACTTAAAAAAAACAAAGTAAGAACAAAAGAGAATTGAAAGAAATACTTACAATATTATTGATTGAGAAACACTGTCTGAGCTGCTCGACGACACTAGCGCTCTCTCAAACTCTATAAGGCATTCATGAAGCATGCTTTTCGTATACTAAAGCTACTCTAATTTATAGACTACTTACAAACTAAAGGACAAATTTGGAAAGTAAAAAAAATCTACCTAAGCATTAAATAAATGAATGATGTGTCCTTAAAGGACAATAAATATCCTATACTTTAACTATTTACATTGAATGAAGAGTTGAAAAGTAAAAATTAATATTTGACTATTATAAATGCAAAAGTTGAAACTTCAAATCAAACACGTTCCTTTATTTGTTTGTCTTCTAGTGAGCTCGGGGATAGCTTGGTTCCCAAAGGCCCACTCTGTTTAGTTTGCGGTTGCGAGAGTTGAACTCTTGTTTTGCAGGTTGATGTCTTCATTATCCTTCCATTGCATTTTCCGTCATGCATAACTTTACGCGCATCTAGACTTTCGAGAAGTTTGCGTCATGTTGACATTATGATAAGCTACGGTGAATGCAGTGGTTAATAAAATCTTGCTCTTAAATTATACAATTTTGAGTTGAAAATTTTTTTCTAATGGTTAAGGTTCTCCAAATTGACATGGTTGGGATTTATGATAAGATAAAAAATTTTATTTTTGGTTCTAAATTCAAAAATTTGAAAATCCTCTCATCTATTGTAATATACGGAAATTCTTTTGAGAGGTGTTTCCGTTCAGGGTTTCTTTACGAAATTGATAAAGGTTCTTTATTTGATATACATGATGATAGCGAGTGCGGTGCTTCCATCGATTTCTAACAAGGTGGTACTGGTTTTGAAAGATATATACACATGGAGTTTCGATTCTAAAAGATATTCACTTGATATTTTTAGTTTTCGGGAAAATTATTAGGTACTTGATAAATGCTAGATAAAAATATGTTTCAAAATCCCTTGATCCATCAGTTAGGGATGAGTTCTAGCAGTATTTTGATCTAAAGAGACTTATGTTTACCTGGCTTCAATAAACAGCGAAAAATAAATCGGGATCATGGTAAAAGTACTTATATCGCATTTAATTCATTTATTTTTGGTTAAAATTGTTCATATAATATACTGTGGTTCTTAAACACTTTTTCATAAAATTTATCTATTAGTAAGTTCATATCAATATTTATAAATATCAGTCCGAACTTATTTTCCCATTACAAGTTTGTCAAGCATCGGTAAGCAAAGGCGATTTTCTAATCATATTAATTAAGTCGGTTTTACTAACATTGTTCAAAGGTTCTAACTACATTTTAAATCCTTAATTTGGTTTTTCTTGCTTTTATGGATTCTTAAGCATTTGGAATTTTCGATTCCTAAAACAACAAGTAGTTGCGTAAATTTTGAAGATGTTGGGCTAAAATTTGAAATGGTTTTTCATAAGCATATTCATTTTGGTTTTGAAAGTTTTGAGGTTTTAAAGACCAAAGGTTATCAACAATAACTTTATGTTCTTCAAAAAGGTTTTGGGAATACAAAGACCGAAATTGAAGGGGTTTAAAACTTCATTTAAAGTAATGGTTCCAAATTGAAAAGTTTTTGCTTTTGAATTTCTCCTTTGAGCCATTTTCTTGTACACAAAAAGTTAGTCATAAATAAATCAATCATTTATATAAATTTGTCTACTTAACCAATCTTTACAAAATTTTCTAAAGTTATTTAAAACTAAAAGAATTCTTCTATGTTATCTTCTAAGCTATATATACTTGAATTGTCACTTTCAGAGTGTTCACTAGAATTAATTCTTCATTGTCACTATTTATTTCATATTCTCTTATTAAATTAATTTTAATTTGGGTTTTTCTATTTTGTTCATTTGGCAATTTTTTAAGTTCAGGACATTCAGATTTTATATGACCTTCTAGCCCACATAAATAACATTTACATTGTTTTTTACTATAATTTGTTCTTCTTCTTTTTATCCAATACTTACCAGTTTTTCTATATCTTGTATTAAAAGGTTGGTTTTGATAATAAGTTCTTGATTTTCTTCTAAAATGTTGTTTATATTTTTTGGGTTTTCTATATTCCCTATATCTATCTCTGCATCTAAATCTAAATCTTCTCTCAGAATTTAATCTTCTACAAAAGTTATCTATTTAAATCTTGTTGCTTTTATTTGACTTCTTTCTCCTATATTCAAACATTCTTTTCTAGCAATTTTTTACAAATTCTACTCTCGCCTATATAAGGAGAGTTTTTTGTATTGAGTTGAAAATTCATTCCATAATCTAACACCTACTGGTCATTGTATTTTTTAATATGTATTTATTTAAATATTCAGGTATTCTATCTATCTTAGCAAAATTGCATATTTCCTAAATTTTTGTTCATATTCTTTTATATACGAAAGGTTATAATTTTAAGCTGACCGACTTATAAAAGATATAGGACGGGTTCATTTATCCTCTTAGGTTGTTCTAAAAAATATAATTTTATAAGATTTATAAACACGGATATACTAAATTATTTCTAACTTCACGAAAATAACTATTTGTTTTCTTGTTCCATATTTTCTAAAAAATTGTAATGCAGGATTTCCTCTAAATTAGTACTTTACTATATTCATATATTTCTTGTTGTTCTTAGTTGGAAAACCTGCCTCATCATATTCTAGTGTTCCCAATTTTCTATGGTTTTTCTAAGATTACTAGTATTTTCTATATCTAAAATTGGTCCATTTGTTCTATATTCATTTATTGGTTGTGAATAACTACTAGAAGGTTCTATTCTTGTTTTAAAGTTAAGGTCTTGTCTAACTATTTCTGTTTTTACATTTACAAATTCTTCTTCAATTTTATTTTTATTTTCATTTGTTATTTTTTCTTCATGTTCTTTTGAGATTTCAGTTATTTCATTTATTTTTTCTTTTTCTAGAATATGTGGTTGTATTATAAATTGGTTTATTACTTCTATATCTAAAAATTTTTTAACTAGGTTTGATTGATAAAGTTTTGAAATTATTTGATCATCTAAATAATTGTGCATTATATCTATAAAGTTTTCACATCTATTGGTTCATCCCCAACAATTTTGGATTTTCAAAATTCTTCAACATTCTATCAATTAACTCACGAGTTTCTATATAAATTTTCTCTGATTTCTATATTTAGCACAATTTACGGTTCTTCTATGTTTACTACATTAACATGTTAGATTCGATTTATTTATCAGGCTAAGTTCTATATTTATGGTTCTATAATTTCCAAATGTTATACTAACGCTTCATCTTTATTTTGATATATCTCTTAGAGGTTGGATATTTTATTTTAGTTTTATTTATCTGTAGTGAGGAATTCCCATTCTCTTCTAATAAATAATTTATTTCTGAAGTTTTAGCTTCAATCGTGTTTTACAGGTTTTCTTTGCAAAGTTTTCTTATATCATAAAATTCTACCATGCACATTTTAAACTTAAAGCATTTGTTATTTTCAATAAATCCTATATGGCTACACTAAGGTTTCTGCTACGGAGTTTAATGCTCGTATCCTTTTGTATTTATGGTTATTTTATTTTTAATTAAATTCCTAAGATCTATACAAGCATGGGATACAACCTATACTTGACATAATTTTTGGTTCATGTTTATACTTGCTTGGCTAAAGAGCCGTCCTATTGAATTATTTCTAGTATCTAAAAGGTTAATATTTACAAGGGCTCCTATTTCCTTTCTATGAAGTCCAATTATTCCTATTAAAATTACTCCTAAATGCATGTATTTATCGGTTTTATTTTTTAAAAGTTTTTGTTTTATTTCTGAAGAAGCTAAGTCTAAATATACTATATTTCCTAATGGACTTATGGTATGTTGGCTAAAATATCTTGTTATTTTGGGACTTTGAACTAAAGGTTTTTTGTATGGAGTTACTTCTTTTATTGCCTTTTTCAATTTTTCTTCTATAAATTCCTTGACATTTTCTTTTGGTTTGATTACTTCTACAATTTCCATGGTTTTATTTCTAAATTTCTAGGTTCAAATGGATTGATTTTATATTCTACACTAGTTTTTGGTTTTTCTCCAAAACTAAGTTTTTCAAATTGTTGGAAAATATTTTCTATTTTATTTTCTTAATTTCTTTGGATTTCCTTAACTATTATTTATAGTATTTGATCTAATTTTTGACTAAGTTTTTCTAATAGTTCTTTCAAATTTTGTTGTTCAATTTTATTTTTCTATTTCTTTTTCTACAAAATTTATCTTCTTCCCAACTAAATGTTCTTTTATATAATCTAGGATTCTTTCTTAATTAAATTAAAATGTTTAAAATCTTGAAACCTTTTCACCAATTCCACAGGTTGTGTTACACAAATCTATTCTTCTATGTTGAATTTCTTTAACTTTTTCTAAATTTTTTATAACACAGTCACACTCAAATTTTTGTTTTTTATGTTCGTTTAAAACTACTTTTGTTATTCTTAACTGAATTTCTACAAGTTTCTTAAACTGTTTAATTTCTTCTTTTTTAAACTCAGGGTTCATTAATTTCTACTGGTTTTCTACATGACTTCTAATTTCTACACTTATTTCTACACTAACTTCTATTTCTAATTTCTAGTTTCTATGAACTTGAACTACTAACATATAAATTTGAGCTACTAACATAAAGATTATCTACATAATATTTAACTATTTCGGTTTTAACTACAGTTTCTAGGTTAAATAACTCTTTGTAGGTTTCTTTAATAGTGGTTTCGTATTCACACAAATATTTAAGAGACACTAGGTTTTGAATATCTTTAGTAAGGTTTTTAACAGTTGTTCTTAAAGCATGCAGTTTATCTAAATTTTTCCTAAATTCTTCCCACTATTTGAATGTAAGTGTATTCTTAGAAGTTCTTTTCTGCGATCATGTCTTAAATTATAAGCATTTAGGAGGATAAGGAATAAAATACATAAAATAAACACAATTACTAACATACAAATTATAACACGAGACTCGATCAAAATCACACAAGGTACTCACAATATCCTTAAACATACACTTTTTTAAAAAGAGTTGTTTCACAATATGACTAAACGGGGTAAGATAAAGCTTTGGTACTGCAGATTTAATTTCAAAGTTTTAAATAATAATAATTAGCATCTGAAGTGCTCACGATACCCATTATTCTCCCTTATCTTAAAAGCAAAACCCATCCTCACAAATCTCTCCCCAAAACACCTGATTTAAATTAAGAATAATAAAAGCGTCGTTTAGGTAATAAGTAGGAAAATCGCATGAGGAATGGAATGATCTCTCTCGACGCCTAACCATAATTTAAAGCGGGTTGAGTCGTAGGTTAAGGCCAAAGGCTACAGTTTTAAAATTCCACTTTCAAAACATGGGTTTCAAAGATTAATTTTAAGAAAAATTTTGCATTTTGTATAAGAAAGATAATAATGAGGATCGTATAGGTTGATTATTATTATTTAAAAAATGACTAAAATCAAAACTCAATTTCCCTTTGCTTATCTTTTTTACCCTTTTGTTCCCTAAATAAATAAAATTAGCAAAAAAACAAGTAAAGGCGAGAATTGAAAGAAATCTTTGATATTATGATTGACTTTTACGTGATATTTCTTTTCAGCTCTTTACTTAACTCTCTCAAACTCTATAAGGCATTCATGAGGCATTATGAATTTGTATGTACAGAAATTTGTTCTCCCTTAAACTAAAAACACTTAAAATAGCAATGCTTGTTCTTCAAGCATTGCTATAGATCTTCTATAAGATAGAGAATCTACGATAGATACAGAGAATGAATGATGTTAACAAATGAAGAAAGGTGAACCTGCTCAATAAACTGCATAAGTCCGGAAGTAATCTGAGTATTGTTTCTCATTCTCTGATATTTAAATATAAGAATTCACAATTAATCTCAGGATATCTGCATGCTCTACAGATTGGTTTCTGTTCTTTTGGGTCGATATCCTGTCTCCTCCAATGTTGCATCAGATTCTTAAGCGTATGGTTTAGTATCATTTGCTTAAAACCATAGTATCATTTGCAACAGACATAACATATTTGGCTTCCAGTTTTTTTTTCTTCTGAAAAACTCAAATATTATAGAAAATGCTAAATTTAAATAATAAGAACAAATTTCAAAGAACACCAAAATAGTGTTATCACAATTTTTATGTGGTATGAGTTTTTGAAAGCATACGCTCTTATTTTGACTTAGCTAATTTAATGTTTTTTGTGTTTTCAAATATATATATATAGGAAACAAACGTGTTCTTCCAGTTTTCTTTGTTCTCCTAGTTTTTGAGAACAAAAAACAGCTTTAAAAAACAATCATACCTATATTTGGTTATTGTTTTTTAAAACTGTTTTTTATTCTCTAAAATAAGGAGAACAAATAAAACAGAGAAAACACATTTAGTTATATTTTTTTTTTAAACATAAAAATACTAAGTTCAAGAGGGACAAGAATAGTTTTTATAAAACACCAAAATAATGTTATTTATGTTTTCAGAGGCCGTTCTCAAGTATAATTTTCAAAAACAAGAACCAAACATGCCCATATTTTTTTTACTTATATTTACTTTTGCATATTATGTTATAGTACTTTATACTTAAAAATATTTAATTATAATTATCTTTTATGCTCATCTCATCGCTTTACCATTTAAGTCAGACCTCAACAATATCTTTTAAAATTTATTTAACTTGTTTTTATAGATTAAATAATTTGGAAATATATAAATTTCTAATTAGTTTTAAGTGTATTTTATTTCTTTCATTCTAAAAGCAAATATGAGAAAATTGTTTTTTTTTTTGTCATCTATTTACTTTGCATTACATCATAATATTCTTTTATGTTCCTCATAAATTTGTCTCTAATGGGACTTGAACCTTGGACTCCTCCCCACATTTGTATTTTTTTTATTTTTTATTTTTTTTCATAGTAGTTTTCCCAAAATAAACATAATTACAACTTTGTTTTGAAAAGAAAAATAATTTTATTAATTCAAATTAGCATTACATCGATAGAAACATAAAATAAAAAACGCTAAAAAACATAAAAGATGAAAGCGATATTCGTGGTAATACTTGTAATGAATCGGTTCCAACGTTTAAATTTGATAGTTGAGTGCGTATTTGATATTATTATTATATGAAGCAAGCACATATGATTCAAGTTTTACAGCATATTAACGACCAATGATTTAATTTATTGTTTGTTTTATTGGATATCTTTCTTGTTTAATCAAATAAGCGTCGTCTGTGACAATAATAAGCTTATGAATCAGAGATGAGAACTGATATGAGTCGTCGAGGCAGCCAATAATGAGATCTGTGTGAGAGCCAAGCAGTAAAAGCATGAAAAAAAAAAGAACCTAGATATTATAGAATAATCACTTTATTGAGGAAGAAAGTAATGGAAAGAGGTGTAAATAGGTGATTTCAGACTAATAATGACAAAAAAATTATCCCTCTTTATTTAAAGAAAAAAAACTAGTAAGAGAAAATGAGGTTAAAGTTTTTTTTTTTTTTAACTAACATAATAACAGCTTTAGATCTATAAAAGGTATGAGGTTCATTTAATTGGAATATCATATGATGTTGTCTTATTTTAGCTTATTTTTAATTGAAACTAACAATTGATGAATACTATTCTTTTTCCATAGTACACTTGCATTTTCTTTAGAGATGCCGTTTTTTTAATTTAATTTTATTTTGACATCTATTCGCTTTCCTTCCAGTACAACGCTCAGCAAGGGAACAAGGGCATATGCGTAAATTCAGAATCGATAACGGGCCGCATCGCTTAGGTACTGTCGAAGCCGGAACCGCACATCTCCATTGCCCGAGCGAGCGAGGAAGAGGGGCAGAGCGCAGAGTGATGGCCATGTCGGCCGAGCAGCCTCTGAAGAAGCGAAGACTGCATGACTATGTTACAGACCCTCCATCGGAACCCCAGCCGCCGCCAACCGCTTCTCAACAGCTCTCCGCGACTCCACCGCTGTCGCAAGATGAAATTATGCGGAGACGAAGAAACAGAGAAGAGATTCGTAATGTTTACGAATGCTACAAGCGAATTAAGTCGTGTGTCGCTCATGAAGATGCACGCTTAATGCCGGAACTCGAGCAGGCTTACCTTTCTCTCATCACTGCTTCCAGAGGTCTGTTCCGTTTTAATCTCAAAATTTCTGGATTTTCCAGGTTTTATTTGATCACGATTTTCATAATCCATGAAATCGAGAAGTAACTAGGAGGCAGAGATAAAATTATGTTTAATTGGTGACCCAGTTTTAGCTGTTAAGCAACTAAAAGAAAGCATAACAAAGTGAAATTTTGATTTTATTTTTTATGTACTTCTGATTTCCATAAATTAGATTGAGGCCAATGATTGTCTTGAGCTTAGTCGAGGAGGGATTGTGTTTTCTTGATTCCTGGATAATGGAAGCCCTAATTCACTCTTTTCACGTTTTTCCGGCTATCAAATTCAGGGAAATTTTTATGTCTTTTTTTAAGTTGCTTCGAAAGCTTTCGGGTTCTCTCGGTAGCCTTTATCATGATGTTCTTGATTTAATTTTGGCATTCTATTTCGTTGATGGGATATTACAAGCTAAATAAAAACTAATGGAAACAAATTTATTTTAATATTTGATAGTATCTTTTTTATGCCTATATCCCTGTTTGAATTCTGACAATAAAAACTTGTGATTAGAAAAGAAATGAAATATTGAATAATATAGTTTGCATTGTTTGGTTTTCTGATTTCGTTAAATTTTCTAAACCATGTTAAATCCCTTGTAGATGTCTTGGTTAAGGGGATGGTTTGTTTTTCTATGCTTCTGAATGACAAGAAATCTGACATTGAAATGAATGTGCGCCTAAATGGAGGCGTGGTAAATCACACATTAAGTATACAAAAAATGCCTGGTAGCGACCAGGGAAACAGATAAAGAAACTTGTTTTCTTACTTAAAGCTCAATTAATTTACAAAATCTATCAATGATATTGTGTAGTCCTATTTAGATACCATAACCGTGGTTCGAAAAATGTGCAAAAATACATATTTGATTGCTTGGTCAGACTGTTCAATATCATTGAAGGCCCTTCTATTTCTCACATCCCATATAATTTATATCAAACATAAGGAAGCGGCAGATGCTTTTTTCCATTTTTCCACCATAGAAGAGCCATGCCAGCATACAAGTGCCCTTTTATTGAAGAATGCATAACCCACTCCACTCCAAAAAGAGAGAAAATCAGTTGGCATTCCATTTTTGCTTTGGATCAATGTACAGGCAAGTGGCCTGTCGTCTTCTCTGCACCTTTGCATGAGTAACATCCACTAGGGAAAGTCCATCCCCTTCTTTTGAGTTGGTTGAGATGTAAGGATTCTATCCAATACATTCTCTAGGTGAAAAATCTGACCTTTAATGGTTCCCACGCCTGCCATGCATTGCCGGTAGGAAAAGGCATGCTATGACCCCTAGACAGTGAAAAATAGAGACATCTAGCTGAAAGGTTGTCGCATTTGGATCCATTCCACCTTAGTTTTTCCTTCACTTCCCTTCTAATTACCATCAAATGTAATTTTCAAAAGAAACTCTCCACTTCGACCAACTTCCATTCATTAAACTGAATGTATAGCTTCCTTGTGCTTTTGTTATCTATTCTCATGTTTTTGTTGGACGCTGCTGCATTCTAGTTTTTGGATGAGGCTTATCTTGGGTCTCCCATCCATTAGGTCCATGCCAAACTCCAACCTCTAGGAGAAGATGCACAAAGGGTTATTTCGCTTTTGCCTAGAAGGTAGCAGATTTTTGAGTGGTTGGTAGTTAGGCACAAGTGTTGAGGCTGTGGAGGTAAGTTATGTGTCTTTTCCGACCATTTTCAATATATTTGCTTATTTTACCAATAAAAAATGTAGCAAGGCTTTAGAGGGTGGAGGAAATCTTTTCTGGAGAGTTTTGGAAGGCTAGGAATGGCATTGCATTGAGGGATGAGGTGTTGTCCATACAAATGGCTAAGTCTTTTTTGGTATATCTTTTTTTATCGGAGACCAAAAAGTCTGTTGTGGATGGTCCTATGACTTTAGTGCATTTCATTGATTGGGTGGGCTCTATATGAGATGGGTGTGGTTTCTGTGCATTTTTATAGTTATTTTTGATGGTAGGGGTGAGTGTGTCTTCTTGTACCTTTTGGGTTGCTATTTTAATGCCTCTTTTACAATATACTTTGACTTATCAAAAAAAGGAAAAAAAAAAGAACTTTTCTGGCGAGCTGTTCTCGTTTGGAAGGCCCTAATGACTAATTTGGGAAGATTCTATATGGAACTAACCTAGTGAGTGCGATGCAGACCCACCTACAGAGAAGTCTGTCCATCGACCTTGTTAGTTAAGTTCATGTTTTGTGGTATACTTTTTTTCAGTTGGTCAAATGTGTGCTGTTGTAATTCACCAAGGGGACACTAGTTGGCGTATTTCATGTTTCAATATTAACTTATTTTATCCTTTTTATCGCTGAGCTGCTTATTAGAAAATAACCATTATAGGTGAGTGAATAAAGTACATCTAGGATATGAGGTTTTTCGACAAATAATTCATCCTTTTCTTAGAATTTTGTTAGCAATGTTTGTGCTTGCATGAGGGATTTAGAAGATCTAGTTTGATATTCCAAAAAGAGGTTAGGTATCTATTATTTTTTTTCTTTTTACTGAAAATAAACGATTTTCTTATATCCTTGAGATTTTGCTGATTTGGTAGGTTGCACAAGTGCACAGCGGCTTGTGGCTGACTTTGTTCCTCGATATGCATCATACTGTCCAACTGCTCTTGAAGCTGCTGCTAAAGTTGTTATTAATATGCATAACTGGAGCTTGGCAACAATTAATAGAGGAGAGGATTCTAATGGAGTTGCGTTTGAGACTGCTAAAGTCTGTATCTTTGGACTAGGTGATATCTGTTCTGTTGCTGCATCAGAGGCACCAACTTCAACTGTTATCCGAGGCATCTGTTCTGCAGTTTTTCTGAATGTGCTAACCTTCTTCTTATCCTCATTTGAGGGAAAGGATGTTTTACAGATTATTGATAAGGCAGCATTGAAGATACATGATTCCCCTGAGTTATTTCCCAGACTGAAGCAAAAGTTCTCAGATGAAGATGGATCTCCATTGTCAAAATTACCCAAGTTTCGTGCACTCAGTTTCCTTAAGATTTTCTTTTCTTGTTCCAGAAAATTGCTTGCTGCATGTTTTGAGCTGTTCAACTCCACCTCTACAGAGGGAATCAGTAAAGAAGGATGTTTCTTTCTAAATCAGGTGACAAGCAGGCTTGATGCTGATGATGCAACTCATAATCTGAATCCAACAAATGATGGACCTAAACCATGTCCAGGTTCTGTTGAAACTAGCACTGAAGGCAATAAAGTTAGTGATGAGGGATTTGTCAAAGATGGCAATGATGTTTTGGGGAAGGCATCTCCTTTTTCAAATAGCTGCTTGTTGAGACTGGTACTACATAAGAGTCCATTTTGATATTAAAAGCTTAGCCTTAGGTTTTTGCTTAGTTTAAATTGTTATGATAATGAAGTTTAAAAAAAAAAAAAAAGTTATCAAAAACAAATAATTTTAATAAAAAAAATTTAATCAAGTTGGTTTGCAAAATTTTCTTGCTCATATCTAGATTGGATCCTTGGGGATATTTGATTCTTGTTTATATAAATATTCATCTTGGCTGCTAATTCAAGATATGCAGTCGGTTAGGAATATAATTCTTATTCCTCTCAGAGTTTTCTTTCTTGAATACCATAAGTTCTGCATCCTGGTTCATATTGTAGATCCTTGCTTTTCTTCTTCTTCACCACCCGCCCATTCATGCCACTCCCCCTCTTTTTAAGCCTTAAGCTGCGGATGCTCCTGAAACGTGATTTGGGTATTGATCTTGAAGGCTATATCAATTATCAAGATTGTTTTTGTGTCATTCTAACAAACAAGCCTGAATGAATTGCTGCTAGTGAAGATGTACATAGAACTTATATGAATGCTTCCTTTGTTTTTGTTTGGTTCCTTAATAAGGTCCTTGATATTTTATGGTTGTTTGGTTGAGTCCTCTTTTATAAAATTGTGATGCTCATGGTATCATTTGCTTCTTATTTATCAAAAGAAATAGAAAGAAAGGTATCATTTCTCCCCACTGAGATTCATGTACTTTAGTTTTAGCATGTGAAATTTTGGCCTTTCTACAGTTGCAGGATTGGATGGTAGGCACTAGACGACATTGATGCAGAAAGTAGAAAGATGGTTACTGGACAAAACATTGATATGGACATTTGAAAATAAAAATCCTCATTATGAACAGCATCTCTTTTGTTTTTGGTTTTTCTTTTTAATTTTAAAACCATTTTTATACTAAATTAATTCACAAAATTGATATGTAATCCTGTTTGTTCATCCAAGTTGGTTGAAGAGGTGAAAAGTGCTATTTTTTGCTTGGTGGATGAAGTTATAAATTTATGGCTCTTCAGTAATTGTGTTTTATTCCTGAGCTTTGTTTGTACAGGTTCTTGATAAAGATTCATCGTTGAGAAGTTGGATGTTCTTAAAATATAAGAAATTCTGTAAATCAGCATCTTCTCAAGTTGTGTCAGAACTCACATCTGCTCTCGAAAGAATCTTTGAATCTTTTACAGAACTAGCTCATGTAGAAGAAAGTCAAGTAGACAGTGATGAGGATACTTCTGATCCATCCAAATATATTAATCGACAATATCTGGTGCCTAGGATCTCTAATAAGCGTGAGGGCTCTAATGAAATATCTGGAAAAGATAGTGCTTCAAGAGTTCATGATGGGACTGGTGATGATGGTTTGAAAGACAAATTTTCAGGTATATATCTAAAACCTCGCAGCTCTCTGGGTCCCATGGAGGTTGATATCCACTTGAGTACAAATCATGATAAAGGAGGCTCAAGGTCTATGGACATTGAGAATGGTGAGCACAGAGATTCATCACGTGGCAGGTCTTCCATGCCCAGGGACCTGCTGAACAACCATTTGCATTCTCCTGTCACAAGAAAATCTCTTGATTTCAGGTCTGATCCATTTGAAGGTAGAAGCCACCTTATCCAAGCTGAGAAAAATCAAGTTTCTAACATGGAGTTCAGCTTACCTACCTTGAGATCTTCAAGTGGAGTTGTAACTAATGCTGTGACATCACCTAAACATCAGATGACAGTATCATACTCTGCAACAAGTAGTCAAACTATTTGGTATTTTGATGGGGACCCTGCTGCCATGGATATTTTCTCTGCTTCTAAACAGCTCTGGCTAGGTTCCATATCCCCTGATGCATCTGAAGCTCTTATAAGGTTTCAGGTTGAGCGGTTTGGTCCTATTGAACATTTCTTTTTCTTTCCAATTAAAGGATTTGCCTTGGTTGAGTACCGAAATATCATGGATGCTATAAGGGCTCGGGAATATATGCAGGGGCATTCCCCTTGGCATATAAAGTTCTTGGATATAGGATTGGGAACCAGAGGAGCTATTAATGGTGTTGCATTTGGTTCTAGTTACCATGTTTATGTTGGAAATGTTTCAAGCCAATGGGCTAAGGATGAGATATTGCATGAATCAATGAAAGTGGTTTACAAGAGTCCTCACATGGTTACGGATCTAACTGGAGGAGAGGCATTATTGATGGAATTTGAGACACCTGAAGAAGCTGCCTCGGTAATGGCACACCTGAGGCAATATCGCAGGGAAAATAGTTACCGCCTGAAGCCTTTAAATTCAGTAGCTAATGTTGCAAGAACTCATTTGGATGGAGCAAGATCTATGACTGGCCCTATTCCTGTTGACCTTAGAGGCAGTAATGTAGGAAACATGTCTAATAATATTGTTGGATCACCTTTTGCTCAGACATTGCCTGAGAGCCCTGTCAACAGCTCTAGGACAAGGATGTCTCATCTTTCTTCATTAATTTCTACATTACGTACAAAATATAACATCACGCAAAGCTCAAGTTATTTTGACAACCATATATCTGGAGACTACCATGCAGCTCCAATGAGGGAAGAAGACAGAGCTCCAACAAGCACAGTCTGGATTAACCTGCCAAATGTTAGCTCCCCATTCCTCACAGATGATGAGCTTATGACCATGTGCAATCTTGCCATAGGCAATGTAGGTTCTGTTGTCAGGCTGACACGAGCAAGTATGCAAACTGGTTGTTGCTGGTTTGTTGAATGCAGCAATGTAGATGCTGCCGCTACTGTCTTAAAGAACCTGCGGGGTTGTCCTGGAATGTTCTTCCAGATAGAGTTCAGGTGGATTCTCTCCCTAGGCTGTTGTTTCTTTCTTTTCCCTTTTTTATTTTTATTTAATTTTTTTTTGGTGGTGTGGGGTGGGGGTTGCTTATGCCTTTTTCATTCTTGTTAGATGACCATTTTTTCTAAAAGCTTAAATTGTTAGAAAAAATTTACCTTACTCCTCCAACATCCCCCCTTAGATGTGGCCCCATACTTATAGGGCAGGCAAAGACTGCAACAGTGACAGCGAAATCACTTTTTTTTTTTTACCCATCAAACAAAAAAAAAAAAAAAAGAAAAAAAAAAAGATCATACATAACTAAATAGATAATGGAGGGGGAACTTAAACCCAAGACTTCCAATTAACAAGTGTTTCTTTTCCCCATTGGGACTTGAACTTGGATCCTCCAACTGCCATAATCCACCCTAACTCTTTACCGCTTGAGTTATGCCTCAAGGGCTGCCAAATAACAAGAGTTCTAATACAATGGTGAGTTGCAAGTTATCACACATTATGCTTTCTAATACTTCGCCTCTAATCCAACTTTATACCCATGCTTTCTAACATCTGTTATCATGTGTGATCTAATACCTGCATTTGGAGAGATAGACAAACCCATCAGCAACCAAATCATGTACAAACTCTTTTCAGATTGAATATGAGCTCAATAAATTGAGGAGTGGTAAGGTTTGAACTTATGATCTCCCACTAAATGAGACTAAGACGTCATATTAAACTCGCAATTTTCCTAAAAGTTTAAACTGTTATCATTGGAGCCCATAATGTATATTATGCACAAATGGTTCTCGTTAGACTTGCTCTGTTAAATCCCTTTTGGGCTTATGTTTCTTGCATTTGTTTTATGGTGGTATTTAATAATTCATTATAATCATCATGTTCACTGAAAATATTTTAGGGACTTGGACCAGAGAACATCTAGTTCATGAATGGCCAAGAAGCAAGAAAAATATAGATCTAAGCAGATTCTTTTAACCCTTCTTTCTTTGTGTATTTGTGTTCTCTCCTTTTTGGCATAGGTTTCTATTCAAAGAATGATGCATGATATGTTTATTTAAATGTGTATTGTGATATTTTCGATAATGTATATCTATTGAATCAGGGACGAAAATATCGGCAATATCAGCCGATATTTCACCAAAATATCGGCTATCGGTGGAGGTCGACACGATATCCTCCTCCGATAGTCGGTTAGAAGAAATTTCGGGAATTTATCGTTAAATTTCCCGAAATATCAATGAAATATCGGTTTTTTACCGATATTTAGGATTTTTCACCAATATTTCGCTGAAATATTGGTGAACCTGATTTATTTGAAACCTTAAAATAATTCAAACCTACGTTTAGCAGGTTTTGAACCATGGCCAAAAATGAGGTGAGGAGCTCCCATCTCCACCAGGCCAATTGGCCCTTTATTATATATATTGCAAGTGTTATAAATATTCCCTTTAGTTTTTATGAATATTTTCCATTGCAAGTTATTTTTACATTATAAATTTAACATTATCACTTCATTTTATTTTTTCATATTAATCATTTCAAATTTTCAAAAGAACCCAAAATTAATAAATTTAAAACATTTTTAAATTAAAATTAATTTGAGATTTAGATGATTTTTAATTATAAATTAATATTCCGAAATATTTTCATCACAACTATTAAATTTTAGAAATTAACACTTATATAAACTATTTTGTATAAATCATAAAAATAATTTATTTCTTATTTTAAATGTGATTAAATATGTTTTAACAAAAATAATTAAAGTAAAAAAATAAAAATAATTTTATTTGTTAATAAATAATTATAAATATAGTTAAAAAAATCAAATATTTTTTAATAGTTAATTGATATTATCATATCATTGATATATCTCATTTATTATTATAATATCCAATATTTTAAAAACTTTCATTATCTATGTATTATCCTTAATAATAAGGGAACTAAATAAAATAATATATTATTTAATATTATAATATCCAAATAATATAAAATAATAACATATTCAATTTAATAATTAAATAATTATACAAATCCATTTGATTGTAATAACCTTAATTAAGATATGAATCATTTCTCATCATCCATATAAATAATATTCGTATCAATAATTATAAATGTATGAATTAAAATAATTACTCAAATAATATCAAATTACATTTTAATTTAGTAATTATAAATTTAATTTAGTAATATTATAACCTAATATATGTGTTTTACTTATTTTTGTCATTTTAAAAATTTTTGAAGTATTTTCATAAATTTTATATAATTTTCTCTTTCCCGATATTTTTGTAAAAATATCCACCGATATTTACCGATATTTCCGATATATCCGTAAAATCCAATTATCGATATATCCGTGTTTACCGATATTTTGATCCTTGATTGAATGTGTATTATGATATTGTGGACAATGCCATATTAAATGCTCATGAATTGAGAAGTAAGAGAACGTTGGTTACGGAATGATTATCCTGATAAGAAATGTCACCAAAGAGGGGAACAAAACATATAACCTCCTTTGAAGGGGATTAATTCTATGGTTGTAATCTCTTTCTTGTTTCTTATTGAAAAATTTTAATTTTGTTATGTTAAAGGATTTCTCACCTTTATCCCTAATTATTTCTTGCAATGAAGTGTTTGTTTTAATACAAAAGAAGGAACAAGAAAATATGTGTTACCAATGTAGCCTCTCAGTCTTTGAAATGAGATTAATTTACATAATTATAGACATGATCATTCTTTATCAAATTGAAGATTTGTTGAATTATTAAATGTACTTTTGTCTTTCTACTTGTAAATTAGAGTGACGTGATACTATATGATTTTCTTTGCTCTAGTTCTGTTTCACCACTTGACTTTGCATTGGGTGAAGTTTTGTGGTGGCCTTCACTGGCTTTCTTTTCCTCTTCTATTTCTTGATCTAAACTGATCTTCACAAGGCCTTGGTCGATAATATAAATAGTTCAAATAAGTCCCAAAGGATATGGAATTCAAACAACTGAATTGTGAACATCTAGGATGACACACTTGTTTCATTCTGCAGATAATGGTTTTCTTAGCTTTTGAATGGAAGAACAGATTTTTATTGTCCTCTTCTTCATGGTGACTTGGTCTTTTTGTTTGAGCAGTCAACCTGGGAAACCCCATGCTTTCACAAAGAAGTCCGAGAACAGCACTATGGAGCTAGTATCCCCTAGAATGAAACTGGAAAATCATGGGACGACATTACAAAGTGGGCATGGATTTCAATCTAACTGGGCTGTTTCTGGATCTACAGAGATGTCTGAAGTTGGAGTGAGAAAAACTGATGGCTGTGACAATAATATGGTAGTGGGTCTTCCACCAGGAGGTGATATTATACAAATACAGAAGAAAACACGTTTTTTTTTTCTTTTCCTGCTAAAGGACTTGCATGCTTACACTTAAAATTATTTTTTTATTAATGATATTTCAGCAGGTCATTCTGGTTCTGGTGCTGTGGAACAAATGTGGGTGTATAAGAAACCTGAAATTGAGCTTCATTCCGGGCAAGGAAGTATTCCATGCATGCCTGTAGCAACACAGGGACCTAATATTCCACCATCACAAGGTCCACAACAAATTCAAGCTCCTCCATTCATGCGACCTGTTTACCTTCCTCCAAGCAGTTCCTGGGATTCACGATGCTTAAATCATCAGTTGCCATTGAACCCAACTACACCAGGTGTTATGCCATACAACCTCCACGGTAATGCTGTCGCAGCCCCTTTCTTACCTGCTTCTGTGACACCACTGGCACAGATGCAGGGAAACTCAATGCAGCATTTTGACCAAATGTTTTCCCTTCCTGTTGTGCCACCACCTTTATCATCCCTACCACCTCCTTTGCCTGTCATGCCACCTCCATTACCTCCATCTCCACCTCCTCTGCCTCAGTCTCTGCCACCTCTAGTTCCTCCTCCACCAAGTTCTCCCCCTCCACGCACACCTGTTGTGTCGTCCAATTTGCCATACCAGTGGCAAGGTACATTGTCTAAGAGTGGGGTTAATTACTGTACCATAAACGCACATAGAGTGGATTCAGATATTTGCAAGTATTTGAATAACATGTCTGAACCTACAGAGTAAGGATATGACTTCTGTTTATTTTCTTTCTGCTTAACTTTTGTTGGGAAAGAAACTATTTTCTGACTCTTTTTTTTCTGGAAATGTTTAATGCAGGTGGCCAGCTAAATTGGATATGACAAAGAGGACTGATTTCCGGCATGTAAAATCAACATTTACTGGCACCCCACCACATAAAGTGAGTTCTTTGACACTAGCCATATCATTTGGCACTGCCCAGTTTCTGAACTGTTTCTAAATTTATTTGTGAAGCCATCGCACATACTTCTGATTTTTACATCATCCAGAAGTATCTGCACAGACACACTGAAAGTTAAAATTCTTGACAGTGAGAAAATCTTACTGGCCTAGTTTACCAGACTAGGATTTATTGGATTTTGAAGGGGGTTGATATGCGAGGTTATGTTTCAAAATATGATTCTTTTAAACATGGTCTTGTGACTTGAAACTTCTAGAGATGCTCAAGAATATATATATATTTTTTAGATTAGAAATTCTTAAGAATATTCTAGATGGCTTATCGAGTAAACTGAGGTCTAGCTGTTAAAGGATAATATGTAGTGCAGAAGTTTACCCTCAAGTTGGAATTCTAGATGACTTATTGAGTAAACTGAGGTTTAGCTGTTAAAGAATAATATGCAGTATGCATAAACTTTATATGGTATTGCAGAAGTTTATCCTCGAGTTGAAATTAGAATCCTGCATTGAACAATATTAAAATATGTTGGGAGCTCCATGCGATCATCTGCATGGTTGCTTCTAAGATGGATGAGAATTTGAGGGTGTTCTGTTTTTTGAGAGAAGAGACATTTGTGTGTTCATGTTTACCATGTAACGATAATATGTAATGTTGAAGCTTATCAAGAACTCAAACTTAGAACCTTGTATTGAACCAGGCCAAAATGCCTTTCTGGATATTCCTCAATGTCAATGCCCCAACCAATGTTAGGAGCTCCTTGTGGTCCATCTCCTTGCATTTGATACACACATATTGAACCTGAGAATGATAAGAGTTTGTGTTTATATCTTCATGTGTGCTTGTGCAAACATAGTGCATTTGTTACCCATGTTTTAAAAAGGCTATCAAAGCTTACATCTTGAGGTCCATCTCAAGGCTTGAGGCTATAGCCTCAGTTAGGGTAATTGAGGTTTAAGCCTCACGCAGTCTAAGCTTATAGCTATGAGGCTATGTCCTCCAATATTCTTGAGCCTCTTAGGTGCACTTTCTCAACATTATAACTCTCCTCAAATTCATACAAAACAAAGGGTCCCATAACAAGGAAGTTTTAACTCCCTTCCTCAAAATATTGTTTATGGCCCCCCAATATTCAATGAGCTTAACTCTGGACCTGGCTTAGAACTATGATCCACCTCCTAACCAAACATCGCTTCAAATATTCCTTTCTACTCTGCACCTCCTTGGAAGCCATCTAGACAACTTCTTATATTCAAACTTGAGCTTCCTTAATAGCCATCTGCATATGATCGGTCCATTTCCTCTTTTGGATCGCTCCCTAGCTCCAATCGGTTTGAGTACTAGAAACGAACTTGCCTCAAAGGAAGGAACTACACCTAAGTGGGAAAGTTTCTTAGCCAAGACTTCAATATGTGTGTGTTTAATATCAATTTCCATTATCAAAACAACTTTAATATATTTGTATAACTATTTCTTCTATCAATTTTCTTTTAATTTTCTCAACATCTAAGAGATCTAATTAAAATTTTATCCTACCGATATATTTTTGGTCAAAATTTTCATTGATATTTCCCATTATAACAGTAAAATCCAACTATCAATTTATCGATAAAAATTGATATTTTCATCATTGCTTTCATCAGTTGCTGACCCTTGTGCTAGTTTGCCTCTCTTCACATCATCTTTGGGACTTGGTGCTGGTAGGTGCATGTTGTGAAGGAGAATCCCTCCCTTTACTCACATTGATCATCCACCCAAACCCCCTTCTCTCCCCCACCCCCACCCCTATTGGTGTGGGTTTGAAGAAAGGGGCAATATATTATTTTATATAAGAATAAATTATTTGTGTATCCTGTTTACGTTGTTTTGTCTTTCAAGCGTTTTTAATATACTCTCTCTCTCTCTCTCTCTCTCTCTCTCTCTATATATATATATATATATATATATATATATATATATGAAAGATTTATTATTTAAATGCTTGTGTGTGTCATGAATTATATTTATATGATAATGACATTAAAAAATATTATATGAATGATATCAATTTACCTTATAAGTTGATGATGTTTGGAATTGGGAACTTTAAGACAATTTCATATTATATATATATATATATATATATATGAAGACAATTGCAACAATTTTGTTTTATTAGTTTTTAAAATTTATGCAATCACACTTATTTGTTTAAATAATTTTAATAATACTTTTTATATTTTTTTGAACCTTTTGACTATATAAATTTGCGTATCACCCAATACTAAACCAAGACATCAAAACTAATGTGTCTCAAGACCCTCCAAATCAATGACTGATACTACTGACTTTAAACCATGGATTGATTTGATATTTGACTAAAACATAGTAATACTCTTTTTTTTTTTGGACTTTTTATTTGTTTTTATTGCTCCATTAAAAGCAAAAGAGGGGTTTGGGATATTTCCTGCCATGTTAATCGATCTTTTGAGTTTGGGAATAATATTTTTCCTTCAAAGTAATTCTTATTAGTTTTTGATCCATTGTGCAGAGGGAAGTATGTCAGCTGCGCCCTTTTTCTGCCAGCGACCATAAAGGCGTAAGTCATCCTATATCTTTATTTATTTATTCCATTTTTTCCACTTCTGGCACCAGCCTAGGCTAATTGTTTGATAGGGATAATTTTTTATATTCTTGCTGTGGGAAGTAATTTCATTCTTTGGTCAAATCAATAAGTATGATTACTGGAAATGCTCTGTGATGTATGGCCTATTGAGAAATTAGTTAAAAATTGCAATGCCAAAAAAGCTTCTTTCATGAATTTCAAGATTGTCATAATTTGGAAATTAAATACATAGAATCAACTTTTTTCTTGTGACCTTTCTGGAATTTGAAATATTTAATCATGCTCGTATGAAGTTCCCCATTAGCACTCATTTTTTGGGAAAAGTATGTATCAAGCTACCGATTTGGAAATAAAGGCAAAGAATGTATGAAGAATGAGAAATACATGGTTTGGAATGTTAGAGAAAAATAATTGGCTTTCAGGTAAAGGTACCACCTTAACTAACTGTATGTACTACCTTACCCAATTATTTAAGGTAGCATCTACAGTTAGTAAAATATGGTTAGTTAAGGTACCTCTACCTGAAAGCCAATTATTTTCCCAGACATGTTATAAACCATGTATTTTTCATTCTTCATTCATTCTATTGAGTATCACTTATTATTATGTAGTTATTCTTTATTATTCTTTTCCTTTTTTTATTTTTATTTTATTCTTATTTTGTTTCATTTTCTATTCTATTCTTTCACATATAAATGTGTGTAGACATGTATTCTAATTGAATGAAATATGGGAATTCCTTCTCTCTTAACATGATATCACAACCATAAAGAGATTAGGGAGACCAGGTTTAGGGTTTAGCAGTGTAGTCAATTTCACCAACCCATTTGACGATCGTGTCTCATTCTGGTACCCATATGACGACTGTATCTCATTCCGGTCTCATCAAACTCGTTAGGGTTTAGCCATGTAGTCAATTCCGACAACTCATATGACAACCATGCCTTATTCCGGTCTCATCAAACTTGTTGTTGGGGCTTGCCAAGTAGTCAATCCTGGCGACCCATCTAATGGTTGTGTCTCCGCCGGTCTTGCTCCAGTACATCGTAAAAGCATGGCCTGAAGCTTTTGTGATGTTAAAGTTTCCGCATTACCAGGCATCACGACAACTTTTCTAAAGACCCCAAATCTACCTATCAAATAGGATTAAGTAAATCTGTAACAATCTTGGTGCATGACTTATAAACTCTAGCTTAAGGGGGAGTGTTCAGTATCACATATTATTCTGTAGTTATTTTTTATTATTCTTTTCCTTTTTCTTTTATTTTTATTTTATTCTTATTTTGTGTCATTTTCTTTTCTCTTCTTTCACGTATTAATGTGTATAGACATGTATTCTAATTGAATGAAATATGAGAATTCCTTCTCTCATTACATCTTCTTTGCCTTTATTTCCAAATCGGTAGCATGATACATACTTTTCCCCTCATTTTTTTCACTCCTTTTTTTAATCTCGGTAGCAATTCTTAACGGTGGATGTGGTATGCAATTATTCAGTTGCAGGACATGGGTCATAATAAGCTGTACATGCACTTCTTTGCTGAGCATTCATTACTGGTTGTACATTTTTACTGATGCAAATATGGTTTGCAGTTTCAGGATTTCATAGCATACCTGAAGCAGAGGGATTGTGCAGGAGTAATTAAGATCCCGGCTGTGAAATCAATGTGGGCAAGGCTACTCTTTATTCTTCCCTACTCGACAGATGTATGCTCTATGCTCTCTATTGCACCAGATCCTTCAGATTGCTTAATTGCTGTGGTTTTGCCAAAAGAGACAAGCTCTGAAACCACGTGAGTGAATTCGCAATTTATGACTTGGGGGTGAAAGTTTGTGAAGAGAGAGAGTTGCTGTTCTGCTATGCAAGTGACCCTCCACAGATCTTGCCAAACGGCATCAGATTACATTTTGTTGCAACAATCTTGCGTCATATGAAGATTATACTGGTGTTTATTCTATTTCTATTTGGATTCAGCTTTGCTATGAAAGGGGCTGCAGCTTGTTGGGAAGGCAGAAATCACAGGGTAAGGATGAAATCTTACCGTGTTGTTGAAGAAACGGACGGTGGGACTGTAGTCTCTCCCATATTTTATATTTTGTACAGAAACATTCTTACTTAAAAAGTAATTAAGTCAAATCTTTTATACACATTTTTCAGTGGGTACAAAGTCTTGCCAGAATCTAAGAAATGAGTTGAAATTTTCAATTTTGCTTTATATTTTTCCTGTAATGTTAATTTTCTGGTCTAGGAACTGATATTTTCCTCATTTTGTATTTTGAAAAAGTAAAATGATCTTTTGAATTCTTCAGATTCAGAAACTTGTGAATTATAGATTATGATTTTTTTTATTTTGTTTTATGCTCTACAATTTGCAGTCTAAATCTATTCCGGAATCATATTAGTGCTAAAGATTGAGGCAACTTCTTCACCTTTTTTCTTCTTAGCCTTCAGAGGTGTATTGTATCGTAAAAAAGGGCACATCTTGGAAAGAATCATTTGATGCGTGTTATATTTTCTTTCTTGTTGCTTTATCATCTAAGCCTAGCTGCCGTTGCAATATTTGCAATAGGTCGAGAGTTGATCCTTCAACATCTGGATCTTGCTCAGCCATTTTATATGTATCGTAAAATAAGTTCTATGTTTTCAGTTACTAGTATTTATGTGAAACCTGCTTTTCCAATTTACACAGAATTTGTGTTCCAGGTTCTAAGTTGTTGCTTCGGCAGCCTGCTTTGAGTAGTCCTTTTTTTTTTTTTAACATGAATGACACTTGCAACTTTTTAGATCAGGGAATTGCTTTAATGTCAGTCAAGGTCCCCGGGGTCTTTTTAAAAAGTAACATAATTATAGAAAATAATTTAATACATCGCCAACAATAATATCTTAAAAAAATGTAGCATTAATATTAAATAAACCAGACTTATTATTGTCATGTGTAAGTCATATCTTTAATATACTACTTCAATGTAACATAATAAAATTATATTTTTAAGATAACAAAGTTTAATGTTAAAGAAACTATGTTGATGTAAATTATTTTTAAAGGAGTATTAAAATGTCCAAAACCATTGTTGTATTGTCAATATATTCTAATATACGGTATTTTAAATTTTTGATTTTTTAAAGAATATGTAATTTTGTACCAAAAAAAATAAAGTAAAAGAAAATAAGAGTTTTGGATAACTATATGTTATTTAAAAAAAAATTACTAAAATAAGTCAAAAATCAAAATAATGTCCAAACTAGTGCGTCCTAACCACGTCGGCATACACATCAGCAATGTTGCAGTCACTGTCGCGAAATTATTTTGATTGTCGTGACCTTCTCTTCTAATCTTGTGTCTTCAAGGTCTATCGTGACACTGCCCTTCTAATGTACAATTGTCGATCTCTTGAATGAATGTCGCGACACCAATACGTTTGTCACGATACTGTGAGTTGTTGGTTGGTCTTCAGGGGTGTCGTGATATTGTCGTAACATTCATGCTCAACACTCCTTTTGGATGAATGTCGCGACAAGTTTGTGAGTGTCAAGACATTCCTGCTGGTTTGGTCTTCACGTTTGTGTCGCTACATTACAACTTTGACTGCAGCATTGTTTTTTTTGTTATAATGAGAATTTTAAGTTACAAATAATTACCTAAATTACAACATATTACATCTATCCAAAAATATAACCAATTCACATTACCTGCATTACAAACATTTCATCCAAATTAACCAATTTTCATCCAAGTCAACCTAATTGCATCAAAATGACAACCAATATACATCACTTGCATTACAAACATTTCATCCAAACCAACCTAATTGCATTAACATAACAACCAATACATATAACTGCATTACAAACATTTTATCTAAATAAACCAACTTTCATCATAAGTTCATCGAAATGACAATCAATACACAACAATTGATCATTTCAAATATAAACCAAATCATATAAATATATACACAATGTAATACAAAAAACAATATATACAAATATAAATAGACATCAATGAGTCACATGATGGAGGCTTTGTCTCTCTTGGGACGCTTAGGATACACAACATGATATGTACGAGCATATGCAATCTCAAATGGATCTGATGGCAGAACGACTCGGTGTGTGTCACGTGGAGCGAGGTTGCACAGGTGGGCGTACGGCGGATTTGGAGCAGGTCGTCGTGGTGCCGTAAATGGAAGAAGCCCGATGATGTAGGTGATGTCGTAGATGGTAATGTAGCCTCTAAGGACGGAGATGTAGGTGATAATGGTGGGATGACATGTGGAGGGGAAGTCTCTGGGGGTGGTGTGGAATACGGGTGGTATGAAAGTATGGGAGGATGGTGTGGAAAACTCGTGTGGTATGGAAGTCTTGGGGGATGGCGTGGAATACTCTGGTGGCATGGAAGTCTCATCAGTGGAATGACTAGCAGCATGACCACCCGATCAACGAGCACCTCCCTCACCAACTCGACCAGGTCAACCACGACCTCGCCCACCACCTATCCCTCTTCCTTGACCTCGGATTGGCTGCATCCGAACTGCTGTGGATAACGTAGGAGGTATGATGAATAATCCATGTGACGTAGATGCCTCCTCATCTTAGGCAGCAATGCACTGGTCCTCTCTAATCAGGTGTAAAAATGATCTAGCAATGTGATGAATGTCGTAAAGCAAGCCTGAGGAAGCCCCATGAGATATAGTAGTGATCTCTACCATCCCAGATATCTAAAAAAACAAACCAATCAAAAATAAATGTCAGCTCTATTTATTAAATATTGGAAATAATTTAAAATTTAAAGGCGCTTTGTGACGCCCCCAACTCGGCATCTGGTGTCAAGCTAGGGTGTCTTTTTATTTATTCTTGTTTACTATAAACTTGTGCATTCATATACTGTTAAACATTTAACTTGAAATATGTCTGTGTGTGGATTACAAAATAGCAGTACAAACTCCATGACGGACCCCCTTCCTAGTGTGAAGGGAAATGTAAGTATTCAGCGATGCTTATCGAAGTAAGCTACGCTTGGCTGACAAATTACTGTAAGCCTAAGCCAGTTAAAGCTATTTGAAACCGTATTTGGCAATGGGTTATAAAAATTTTTCATTTTCTATCAAAATCACACCTTTTAGATTTAACGAAATCGGCGACATAACGGCCTTACGGTGGTCAAGCCAAAATACAAAATCACTGTATAAAACAAAAATACACTCGATGTTTCGAATGTCATTCTGACAATAAAGGACCTCTGTCACTCGTAAAATATAAGATTAATGATCGATCCAACATAAATTTTATCATGACTTGTTTTTCTCAAATAATAATGCATATTTAAAATATATTTATATACAAAATGCCACATTTGCTTTTACTATTTTAATTTTACACCTTATCTTATATATAATCACAACCACGACGTCTAGGGCGAGGATCACGAAAAGGTGCTTTTAAACTGTGGCCTGCGCTGAAAAATTATTTTAAAACGAGCGTAGGCCAAACGGGCTCGATGAAGTCTTATAAGTTAAATCTTTGTATCTGCTTTGTTTGTACCCCCCAATATGAAAATGCGTACGAGAAATAGTTTGTAAAGCGTTTATGGCGAGTTTTCTTTACATGGCAATTTACGGCATTACGAAAATTGTTTACAGCTGTAGCGTGCGAAAACTATTTACAACTGTAGCGATAAAAACTATTTTACAGCTGGCGAAAAGCGTTTCGATGGTGGTTAATATACGAAAGTGCTATCGCGTAAAATCAGTACCAACCCTTGTGGCCCATTTATGAAATACCCTAGGCGTGATGCCCGCGGAGCCGCCGAACGGCAGCCATTGGTGAACTACTCGGAACACTACGGCTAAGATGGTCGTGAAGCAGCGGCGGGATCATATAGCGTAATGGAGCGCCGGAACGAAATGCTCGTTGGGGAACCTCGGAACCAACACCTCATCGCTATGTCTTTAAATTCATTATATTAGCTATATCTCCAGATGTACGGAAGGCGCTATTTATATAAATATATACTATCTAACCCCGAATTAATAGGCAATATAGTTAATCGTAATATCTCGCTAACGTTCTTATCTTGCGATCAGAAATCGTGACCCAGGAGCGGTGTCTTAATCTAGGGGTTTTTGCTAAACCCGGTGTTGTTTCTTAAATCTGAAATCAAACTTTTAATGAGTATAACTTGATTGGGAGGTAAAAAAAATGCTTTATAAATCTATATTTTGGCTTAACTGAGCTTTGTAATTTAAACGCTTTCGTTTTAGAAAATGATTTTGAGTACTAGCTTGCCGATTAATTTCTTTGAAATGCGTAATGGCTACAGATTCGTGGGATGCTCAAATCGCTACGCGAATTCATTAATTACGAAAATGCCATCGGTTGCGATTTTAACCATAAAATATACACGGGGCTTTCAAAATGGTATATGCGAGCGAACCGATTAACAAAACTTTACGTCTTGTAGTCCCGATCGATATGGACGTCGATAATATGATGTGAGGGGAAATTGGCCAAAATGTCAGTCTGGCGTTCGTCTTGCTATAAAAGCGTATGCGATTTTAGTCGACTTTTGACTCAAGGGACTTTCCATATGGTCTGCAAAAATACCGAAACATTTTTGAAAATTATGTCCGGAACTTGTCAGGCTATCTTTCACGAAATTCAGAGCTGTCGGAAGCGTCCTGAAAATTCGATACATTTGTTCGAACAGTCCCAAATATTCTAAAAATTTAAGCTTCAGTCTAAAAATTTTGGAATGAAGGTCTGACGCTACGATTACCACAGAAAATTCAGTCATTCGTAATTTTAGGAACTTTGAAATAACCTTAGTAGACAAATTTACCTACGCTTTTAAAGTTTGACAAAAGAAATTTAAGATATTGAATGCTATGCGTCATTCTTGCGTAGTCACGATTTTGTCTTTTCTTTCCAGATAAGCTTTGTAGTCGATTTACGTAAATGCGAGAAGAAACAAGGAGAAGAAAAATTAAAAATGTTTTCTCCTTTCACGCACCACGCACTGTTCGTCGGACGTCCTACCGATTTTGACTTTATCTTTTTTTTTTTTTTCTTTTTATTTATTTATTTATTTTTTATTATTATTCTTTTTCTTTAAGTATTATTCTTATTATTTAGATAAATAATTTATGTTGCTCCATTCGAATCTATTTTTATCGGGAAAATTTTATTTATCATGTTGAATCATTACCTTTAAATATTTATCATTTTCGAGATTTTTAAATCGTTTCGAGGTTTCGCATTTCTGAAGCCATTAAGCAGAAATTTATAAAATATTCAGTATGCCAAGATTTATGAAACTTTTCGCAGGTTCTTAGATTTCGCGAGAGCGATTAATAGGCGCGATCCGTTTCGTCATCCGAGATCTAGAGAATTTTCTAGGCTTCTATGAACCATTATGGTAATTTATTATTATTATTTTACTATTTAAACTTCCATTAATTATACTTTCACCCCCTCCACTTTCCTTAATTGTAAAAGTGCTACAATTCTTTGAAAATTTTAAAATTTTATCCTTTACAATGGCGGCAGTGCGTGTATGCTGCCTTCAGTTTACGTATGCTGTCTTGTGCCTCATCCCCAGACGGGGTGTTAGCGAATAAATGGGAGTGTTGACGTATAAAAAAACTTTTACAATGTCTATAACAAAAACATATATAAAATGAATGTAGAGGTTTCGATTTGGGCGGCACCTAGTATTGTGTTGACGCTGTTCTTGATGCGGATTAGTGACACCCAAAATTCGGTCCCATTGACAACCAGCGAAATTCACAATGGATTCGGGTAACCGATCATCCTGCTTGACTGTATCCTATTTATCGGGATCCATATTTTCAAAAAAATTGGGTAGAGTCTCCTTTGTTCGAGGGGGGCTACACTTGACACTTCTTTATTATCACAGTATAATCATACCCCATCTAGGGTCTCAACATAAGTAGTATTGACCGCATAGGGTCCATATGTCCATATCCCCAATATACATCCTTTTACCGGGATCTATTCATTCACATTTAAATCTAAACTATGAAAATAAAATCTTTAGTGGTCAGTAGGGAGTCGATCACGCTCTCTTACCATAATTACATCTGGAGACTATTTATACAATAGTCCACGAAAAATTTAGTTACAATTCTTTTATACAAAATATTTTTTAAAAATGTACTCAAATGTAATATCAATGCCATATCGGTCTTATAATAATCACGGCATCTCATCGGGTGCGTCTCCCCTACACCCGTGTACACGGGTCCCACGATGGGGTGGCAATCTGCGTGGGAACATTTTTCCTACAAGGGCTACTCCCCGCCTAAATGCACATGTAATGACATACATAAAACATCAAATCATATTCCATATAAATAATGCAATCCTATATGGAATGTTCCGTGTCATGCATGAGATGAGACTCCTGTGCTCTGGCAGAGTCGACCAAGCTCTCGCACCTCTGGCGCGAGTGTGGAAAACCGGTCATTGGTGTTTCTGGCAAGCTTAAATCGTGGACAAACCTCAATTTTTAATTTATCCAAATTCCGATGTGTTTATTTGGGTTCTGCAGAATTTTAGGAGTCTCCTGCGGAGTTTCGCACGCCTTCCGACACTTTGCGAACTTTCATCGTTGAATACATATATCGACCAAGAATAAAATTTGGGTCTTTCACCACAGAGATACCATCTTTGACACCACCCAACCTGTAGAAATTTATTATTATTATTTTATCCACTCGTGAGTCTCAATTTTGGACGTTGTCCCAGTTTTCCGAGCTCATATTTACCAATAATGGTGAATAACCAATACCATGCACCCACACTCGACTTGACGCGGTGTGACCGTGCATATGAAATACAATCATGTCATTTCATGCTATGTCATGTCACATGTATAATAAGAGTTATATGCAACATTTATAAATCTCGGATAATTATATTTCTTACCTATAATTTCCCTTTATCACAATTTTCATGTTAATATGTCATGTAAGTATATATTAACATGATTTTTCTATGTGACAATCGTGTTATTTATTTTTCCACGATAACACACAAAATTGCCCCGAATCTTGGACCATATAAAGCGGGGCACATCTTAGTCCATTTCACGGGTTCGTATTTGAATTACTATGATACCCAGCAGCATATGAGCAGAAGACATCAGTCAGGGATCAAAATCAAACCTCGACAGGTAGAGGCTTTGAAAATAGTCTGAAAATCACATCCGGACTATCAAAAATAGTCCCGGGTCGATCGATTTGTTTTGGCTTGATCCCAAAGTCGACAATTTGTCAGAAACAATCTCGAAAATTCCTAAAATTCTTACACTCGGTTCAAAAATTTGGGATGAAATTCCTGACCTCTCATGGCCTGCGGAAAAACCTCAAACCGTTAAATGACGCTTTGGGAATTTAGAAATAACCTGATAGAGGAAAATTCTCTACCTCGTGGAGTTTGGCCGAAACTCTAAGATTTTGAATGCGCGCGTAGGCTGCGTCGTGAATCAACTTTGTCTTTTGCTCCGACGAAAACCTACGATCCAATTTCCGTAGATCTTAGAGAGAAGCGAAAAGAAAAAAAAATCTTTTTTTTTCTCTCTCTCTATTCCCGCTCCGTCCCGTCCCTCCACTCCTTTTTACTTTTGACTTTTATTCTTCTTTTTTTTTTCATTATTATTTTCTTTTCCTTATTATTATTATTTTTTCTTGTTTTATCTTTCCCATTATTTTTTCCATTTAACACTTGGCTCAATGTGAGTGGTCCCTTTAAGTCGCATGCATATATTCGACCATGTGTCACCTAACGCACGATGCGCCGAAGCGTGAGGAGGTGCGGCCGTGCTTGAATCGAAGCCCGAAATTCTACAGGTTAACTAGATTTCGCAAGACGAATTCAACGGTGAAGTCCTTTTCGTCATCCGAGATCTAGAAAATTTCCGATTTTCAACCGAAATTACCGCTTTACCTTTTTTTTTAAAAAAAAAATTGAATATTTCCCGACTTTTACACGGATTGTCCGGGCTTCTAGTTCCTTCTTCTGTCCCTATAGGATGAAACACTCATGTTAAGCTTATAGCTTAGTGGGAATAAATACTCATGGACAACCCCTAATAAGGATCATCACACTTTAAACACATGCATATACATACTTCATATTTACTTATCATTGTTCGTATACATTTGTTTCTTGTTCTTGTCACAGTATACTTGTCATCACATAGCAGTGCTATGTTTCTCATATCATGTCATATAATGTCATTTATCATATTCAAATCATTTGCATATTCTTGTCATTTGCTTTTATGTTTCATGTTTGCATGTACCTTAGAAGTGGATCACGGAAATAGCGTATGTCTCCCGAAGAATCTCTCTTATCATTTGTCTGAGGCAATTGATTCCTATCTGTATGACCCAAACGGGGCCATTATAATGATCCAAGCGGGTTTATGTCGCCGACTAAGCGGTGCCTCGATATCTATAGAATTGTATGTTCTGCGACAAGCGTATCCTATAGGCATGTCTACTATCCAGCTGCAGGTCATAAGCAATGATCGAGTTTTATTATGTTTTCTTAACAATCTTTCAGGTATCAAAAAAAAAAAAAAATCCCATATACATGAATAATTACTGATATCATGTATACTTATTATATATTTATTATCAAATAATCTCTTATAAACATTTAATTGTACTTTTCATATAACAAAATTATACATGTATTCTCTTTAGCTTTCATAGCAGCGTGTTATCGCGATCTATTATGATGTATTATTTCATATAACAATACATTTATATAACCTTTATACAATTTCGGTTTCCACTTAACCAGTGCACTTTGGGCAGGTTCGAGGCGGAGTTCCCTAGAATCAGTTTTCGTACAATTTTGACCACGTAAGCGAGATTGTTAGAGAAAGTGATCTTCTAACTCAATATACCTCTATGTCTTAAGTTTCTTATGGTTCAGACATCATGTCATTTGAACTTTTAATTTGGGAGATATGGTCTAAACATTCCGAATTGCTCCTGGACAAGTTCCAGGAACAGAATCTGGAATTATGTCCTATATTTGAAAATTTTCTGGGAATGTTAGAAACATAATTTGACCATAATTTATTCATGAAAGTTGTTTTCTCATATGTCTAGTTTGTACTGAAATTTGAATCACCTCATTCGAACTAGTATAACTCAAGTTATGATTTAAATAACAGAAATTACTCCAGTTCAGGGGATTGTTATGAGACAGATTTCATGGACAGAATTGTTCCCTTACTTTGATAAATTTTATAGGTCCAATGAGGTCCAAATTTGGATATGCTTATTTCAGGGAGATTTGTTATCCTAGAAGTCTAGTTTACTCAAAAATTTGGATGAGTGATGGCCAAGTTATGGTCAAAACGAAAACATGGGTTTAAAAAAACGGACGGTATCTCCCCTAAAACCCAATATTTTCTCTATACAAATTTTTCCTCAATTGAGGACCACAACCAAACCAAACAACCATTCCATCAAATATCCATACCTTAAAGATTTATTCAAAACAAGGATTCTACACAAAAAGAGGTATTCTAAACCTCCAAACAAGTATCCATACATTCCATACCAAAATTCCATACCTTAATCTCTTTCTTCTTCTTCCTTTCTTCCTTCTTGTTCTTCTCTTTCTTTTCTCTTCTCTTCTCCTCTCCTCTCTTCTCTCCCGGTTTGCCCTAGCCAAGACAAAGCCAAAAAGCAAAAATGAGATATTTCTTGAGGTTTGTTTGTCTAATACCCCTTATTGGGTCAAGGTTTCCAATTTTGCTATTTGGTCCCTCAATTCTCTTCTATTTGCAAACCAACTTATTCATATTTCCTTTTAACAAATCATATTTTCCTCTTATGTCTTTTAGGTCCTTAATTGGAATTTACCAATTTACTCTTAACTCTTGTATTAATTCTAGATTTTTGTTTAACTTATTTTTAGTATTATTTTATTCCGGAAAAATATACATTTACTTTTACTATTATACCCTAAACACATTATAAAGCGTCGAGTATAATTTGAGATTACAGCGCTTACTTACCCGACAAGTGTGATCTTTAGCGTACATTTGATCCCTATAGAGTGATGGTGTGATCAAACGTAGTGTAATACGTCGATACCACTCTATATATGGATCATGGAAGTCCATAATATCAGCCCTAAGAGGTGATGTGATGATCCTCTCTACACGTGTAGCCCATAAGGCGACGTATAGTGCATGATATGTTTCCCAATTGTACTTGTGACGTCCTCGTCTGTCAACCAAATGTAACTCTTGCTCTAATGAGCAAGATGGTATCCCAGATGAAGAAGGCGAATTAGCCTTAAAGACTCGCTTTGGGCGATGCCACTCACGATCCAAAGGCGGTAAGTGGTGACATCGTCTGTCAAATCTCTTGATTAACAAGACATATATAAGGTAGATAGGCAACCGACTCTCCGATATATGGCTCCAGCCAACACCCTCTGAAGTTACCTCGATATCCGATATGTCAAAATTATCATTATTGTGAATAGACTAAAAAATGAATTTATATTAATATATAATTACATGATCATGAGTCTATGCATCCTAAGCGAAGTACCGATATGGTCGAAGCACACCGGATGGGGTTATGCACCCATGATAAAGTCTTTAAACCATGCTGTCGATCAGTAGACTCACGCTCAGCCTGAACCTCAGGCTCAGCTGGTAATCCATGTTGTATACCCTCAATTGCGTCTCCATCAACTGCATCACCATCACTATGTAAGTGGCGAGGGACTGGAGGTGCTTCTGGTCGCCCAAAATCAAGTCAACCCATGTGTAGTCTCTCCCAATACCAGTGTAACACCCAAAATTATACCCTAGTAGTTTTATTACATGTTTAGGGTATAATATAAGTCAAATTTGTATTTTCTGAAAATTTAAGTGCTAAGTGTGAAAAATGATATAACTGGAATTATTAAAGAAGGAAAAAAATAATGGTAATTGTCAAATTAAGGACCCAAAGAACATAAAATAAGAAGATTATATGTTATTATGAAATATTGATAAGATGATTTGCAAAGGAAATAATGAATAAGGACTAAAATGCAATGAGACAAACTTTGGGTCAAATTCCTTTAAGATAAACATTGTCTTCTAAGAAAAGGAATATTTCCCATTTTTCTTAGCTTAGGTTAGGGCATTCTGGTGGAAGAGAGGAAGGAGACCATTTGACTTTTATGCAATCTAGTGTCCTTGGTTCTACTTGTTCATGTAAATCAAAGGAAAGGAAGAAGGGAAAAAAAGAAGAAAAGGGAAGCTTGGTTAAAGTCTTCAAGAAGATAAGGTTAGGAAAAGCAAACTCTAACTCATTTTGTATATTGGGTTTGTTAGTTTGAATTGGGTATGGAAATCTCTCATTTGTTGTATGGAACTTTTGTATGGAATTATCCCATTTGTTAGTTAGGAAACTCTCCTAACTCTCTCCTTGTCCATGTTTGGGTTAGGAAACCCTAACTCTTCCATATATGTGTCTTTGGTTGTTTTGAGTTGGGTTTTGTGGTTTGTTTTGTTGTGGTATTGTTTTAGTTGGAAATCACCCAGGTGAGAATGGCTAAAAATGCCATTTTTGTACAATCCCAAAGCTCTCCGCCTAGGCGAAGGGAGCTTCGCCTACACGAGGAGCTTCGCCTAGGCAAAGGAGTGCTCGCCTTGGCGAACCCGAAGCCCCAAATTTTCCAGTCTCTGCTACGCCTCGGCGTGGGTTGCTCCGCCTTGGCGTAGGTCCTATCCTAGGCAAAGGTCCCCCTACAGTCCTGTTTTTGTTTCCTTTCTTTTGTTAATTCTAGAAACCATCAATTTGATTAATGTAGGATCTAACAAGTGAATGAAATGGTTTGTACTTGTATATAAGATTATATGTAAAATGTTCTGAACCTTACCGTCGAGGCGAAGTGAACCTGTTTCTGGGTAGACTTTGTTTTCTTACCTCTTATTTACGTATGTTATCCAAATGCAAGAATGTGATTAAGAATAATATAACAAGCTCTGAAACACATATAATTGTATGACTGTCTAAGATCGAATAGTGAATTAATAGGCACCTCTAATTAGTGCTACAACACTCTCTGATTAGTGCTACAACTCTTTGATTAGTGCTTTAACACTCTCTATTTAGTGCTTCGGCACTCTTTGTTTAGTGCTATGACACTCCTACACAGTGCTACGACACTCCTGCAC
Organism: Tetrastigma voinierianum; assembly: GCA_016808115.1. Taxonomy (NCBI): domain Eukaryota; kingdom Viridiplantae; phylum Streptophyta; class Magnoliopsida; order Vitales; family Vitaceae; genus Tetrastigma; species Tetrastigma voinierianum. Next base: position 2,165,508 of record JAEQBH010000576.1, read on the forward strand.
AATGCTACGACACCACACCTGCATTTACATGGCGGGGCACATGCTGATATTGACTCACGTTGATGCTATCTTAGTACCTTCGAGTACCTATTGTGTTGCTGATGAGTCAAAAACTCATTGGATTTTTAATCAATTTTTCTAATTTATATTACAATACGAATGATGATTAATATGCAAAAACATGGATATTTTACTCAAATTTAATTTTGCAGAGAATTACAACAAAATTAAAAGCCACCCCAGCGAAACCGGAAAAACCGATGATAGCGGCGATGAAGTCGCAAGCTGAGAGGTGAAGTCGCGGCGAGAATGAAATTACGCGAAGCAAGGAACTCTTCAGTTCAGTTATTTCAAGGTCACGACACCACCAAGACGAGTCTTGAGGGAGAAATGGAAGACTGCATCAAGCCCAGTCGCGACAGGAGAGTGAGGTTGCGACTAGAAATACCATGACGGCCCGATAGGCGTTGCGACAAAGGGAAGATTTAAGCGAGGGCAGGAAAGGAACATTCAAGGAAGAATGCGAATTAGCGACGCAATCGAGAGGTCGCGGCGTAAATGAACTGCGCGGTGCAACATAAACATGAAGTCGTGACGTTGATCTGTTGATGAAGCCATAGATGAGGTCTCTGCAGGAAAACTGTGGTTGCAACTAGTTCTTAATTGGAAAACTCAACTCGAGGTCGCGACCAATCATTTAGGTCGCAACAACATTTAACAAGCTGAGACGAAAACCTGCAGAGAAAAAAGAGCAACCATGAGGTCGGGAAGACGCCATTTTGCGACGGAAATAGAAAACTGGAAAGGAAAATGGTTGCAACGAAAAAAGTGGGGTTGCGATCCGGAGGAAAATGAGGAATATCAATTGAGGTCGCGACCCAGTTTTCTGATTGCGACAAAATATTCGTTACTAATGAGGACAGAAGACCAAGTAAAGAGGTCGCAGCCAGAAAAAGAAGTCATAACCTAGAACTAAGAATGTGGTAACAAGAATGAGGTCGCGATTTGAAATTGAGGTCGTGACGCAAAATGCAGCAAAAGGCAAAAAGAGCCAAGTCACGATGTGGAAGCGTAATTAGTGACGTGACTCTTGAAAACAATTAGTCAACGAGGTGACTGTTTTGCGAAGTGCGAACCGCCAATCAAGACAGCTGCCGAGGAATCTAGTCTGGCGGGAGTAATCGGTGTAAGCGAACAGAATCCTGAAATGAGAGAATTCGGGTCGCGACTCATCTTCCCAGTCGTGACACGAAAACGGCTGTGGGCCTTTCTTTTTAGAAATCCACACAGACTTGGAATCATTCCCAATTTTGAATGGAGTTATAAATAGCCTTTATAAGTTTTAGTAAGCGGCTCCGGAGTCTTGATACAGGCTGGGAAGGGAGAAGGACTCACTTGTATATTTTTAGAATAGATTTTTTTTATTTTCTTTTATTTTCTTTTAAGATGCGAACCGGTGACGTGTAGCTGATGAAATTTGGATTTAATTTATGATTTTCTCTTACAAATTCTTTGAAATTAATGGAGTGCAGACGAATTTCTGAAGTCGTTCTTTTGGTTTATTACAATTACGATTGGGTGTACTTGATCGTGATCCGTTATCCGATTGTAATACGTATTTAGAATGCGATTTCACTAGATTGGAATTCACCAGATTGAATTACAGGTCTTTTACGCATCATTTAGAGAGAAATACTTGGATTGGAATTTATTTGATTGATGTTGTGAATGAACAGTTCCCGATGGTAGCATGATACACCAGTACAAAGTTGTTTCTCTTTGCGATTTCGAGGAGGCCCTCTACGTGACAGAGATGGAGATTCCTGAGAGTTAGAACATTCCACTTGTGGGTATGATATCTTACCATTGATGAACTACTAAGCTACAGTTCCTCGATAAATTCCCTTTTCACTCGTAATTGATGTTGGAGGGAATATTTATCAATTTAAATGTCAGAGGAATCTCACCTTAATCTAAGGAAGTTCCTAACCTGTATTAAGCGAGAAATCTAATCAAGAGAGGAAGAACCATTAGATTTAAAGGGCGAGCCATCAATTAGGTTGTAAGTTTGTGTTAACCACAGAGGAAGCGAGATCTGATGCCGAAAATGGGTGTGAAGTATTGAAAGAAAAATACGAGATCTTTCCGAAGGTGGCAGTAAATTTAGTTAGATCCTTGTCTTTGAGAAAACGAGGGCCTACAACAGTGAATATGGAGAAATCCAAATTTGCATTGTAAGGCATCTTGGATAAATCATCCGGCAAATAAGATGTGCATATTAATCACGAGGTGGTTGTTCCACGATTGCCTCCTTAATAGTGTTAATTTCTCATGAAGCGATTCGATCCAGTGTTGTTCTTTATTATTTTTTTTTGTAACATTTAATTTCCTTTTATATTCCTGTGTATCGTCTAGGACTATTATCTTCTAGATTAAACCATCACTATTCACTTAAAGTTCAAATAGTGTGGACCTTAAGTTGTAACACCCCAAAAATACTCTAAAATTTTTATAATAAAAATTATTATATATTAGGGTATAATTAGGCCAACTTGTTATTTTTCTGGAAATTTTTTTATATTGATTAGATGGTGTTGAATCAGAGAGAAATGAACCCAAGTGAAAAGAAAATATAGAAATTGTAAAATGGGGACAAGAATTCGATTGTAAATAAGTTTATATGTAAGTGATATTAGGAGAAATAAATGATAAAGGAAAAAAATCAAGGGAAATGACATGTGGCATGTAGGAAGGGAGGAAGCTTCCTCCTTTTTAAAAATACGATTAGAGTGATGTAAGAAAGAAAAATAGAGAAAAGGGAAAGTTGGGAGGCCACCTTACTCTCACAGATTTTCGACGATCGGACCATAGGTCCGTGGCTCTGAAGGAAGTCCTTCCTAGTGGCCAAGAGCTACAAGTAGAGGCCAGGAGCCCAGGGACTTTCGACAAACTCCATGGTGGAGTCTTCTCTACTTGGTCTTCTTCTACCACTAAGGATTGGGTAGTTATCGTATAGAGGGAATGTTTGGTTGCATTTTTAAACCATGGGGCCGTACATTGTGGTAGTCTTGTGACTAGCCAGAACAACAGAGCTGATTTTTAGTGCAAGTGAAGGGAATTTGGTAGTCGTCCTTCTAGTGATGTAGCCACATCAATTAAATTGATGTTAGGCTTTGAATTTCGATTTGGGCGCTCTGTAGATTAAGTTATAGTCCTTTTGCGGGGTCATTATTCCATCCCAGTCGGGTCGGTCCACTTGGTCGGCAGTTCAACTAAATGGGACCTTAGAACGGGTTTTTGGGTCTAAAATAAAGAGAATTTGGAAGTAATTTCTTCTGTGAAATTGTATCCACATCAATGAAATTGATTTTAGGCTTTTTAATTTCTCAATTCGGACTCATGTAGACCAAGTTATGGTCTTTTTTACTCACGAGCAGTCAAATGGGTGCGGAGTCGTATAGAATTAGATCTGTGGGTCGTTGGAATCTTGTAAGTCGTCGGGTCCTGTAAGTCGTCTTGTAGAGGTCGTCGGGTCTGTGAAGTCGTCGGAGTCTGTAGAGGTCGTCGAGGTCTGTAGGGGTCGTCGGATCCACGTAAGGGTCGTCGAGGTCTGAAGAGCTGGCTCGTCAGGGTTGACTACGCATGACCTCCAACTTCGGAAGGCCATGTCTCACGCCGTTTGAACTCAGGTTGGGTGTTCTTGGACTCTATGGAAAGCCCATTGAGTCAGAATCCATCCATATGCTTGAGAGATTATTAGATGTCAGACAAGTGTTAGACTGAGCTCGTCACTTCCAGTGCAGCTCGTCGAGTTCAGGTGATCGTCGGGGTTGACTGCATGACCTCCGACTTGAAGGTCGTATCTTCTTACGTTTGAACTCGGGTTGGGTGTTAACTGGACTGTATGGAAAGCCCATTGAGTCAAGAATCCATCCATATGCCTGAGGAGATTATTAGATGTCAGACCAAAGTGTTAGACTGAGCTCGTCGCCGGTGCGGCTCATCCCGATTCGAATCGACTTGTCGGGGTTGACTACGCATGACCTCGACCGAGAAGGTCATATCTTCTTCGTTTGAACTCCCGGGTTGGGTGTTCTTGGACTCTATCGGCCCATGGAGTCAAGATACGATGATATGCCTGAGGGAGGATGTTAGATGTCAGACCAGGTGTTTGAATAGGCTCGTCACTTCAATGCGGCTCGTCGTCCGTCGACTCGTGAAGTTGACTACGCGTGACCTCGACCGGAAGGTCGTATACCGCTTCGTTTGAACTCGATTTGGGTGTTCTTGGACTCTATGGAAAGCCCGGCAGGTCAAGAATACATTAATATGACTGGGAGGATGAGACTCTTAACCGAGGTGATAGATCCGAACTGGTCAGGTCGGGTCAATGATGAGTTTAGAGATTTGTGTATGACCTTGACTTCGGAAGGTGTAGCTCAGTACGTCGAACCTTCGATTCGGGGTGATCTTTGACTCTATGGAAAGCCCATTGAGTCAAGAATCCATCTATATATAGCTTGTTTAAATTGGAACTCATACTAACCTCCGAAAATCAATCCTAACCAAAACTACTAGTACGCATGAATAATATTATTCTTTAATGGTTTGGAATAGGGGCGACGGAGGAAAAGCAAGCGTGATTGAGATTCCAAGTTGGAATCAAAGTGCAAAAGATTTTAGGTTTATTCTTCTAAATCTATTCTCATTTCAAGTTTGAAATGCTTGTTCTCAACTCTAATCCTCGTTTCCAAGTTTCTACATGTTTGTTCTAAAGCATATTGAATTGATTTAATTGATTTGAGAAAAGTGATTGTGAAATGTTTGCATATAAAAAAATTGCATGATTATTGAAAATAAACTGTTTATCTGACGTACACATTGTACTATGTTTTGCTAAAAAAGTTTGAGCGCCCTTAATAGAATTTAACGGGTTTATTTCGCGTGGGGATAGATTGGTATACGATAGGTCGAATACGATCTGCAGACTATTGATGTGTCACTCCGTCTGCGGCCAGTAGGCAAGTATCGGTAGTGTTCACTATTTGATTATTTATAACGGTCAGCTGACCAGCGGAGGCCGTGCGTGTTATAAAACCATGTGATCTGAGCTGCGGCCAATCGGGGCCGTCTGCGGTGACTCGATATCCACATTATGCTCCGAAGAGCGTAGGTTAAATTCGTTAGGGATAAACGATTGATTGGCATAGCGATTGGATTGGCATAAGCGATTGATTTGAGGTGAATTGAATGTCGAAGCTGAATTGAATTTGTGAGCATATTTGAATTGATTTGAGATTGTGAAATATTGATTATGAAAATGTATTTATGGGATGATCAATGAACTATAATTTATTGTATATATATAACAAAGTATATGTATTGTATTTATACTGATCATTCAAATGATTGAAAGTTCTGAATTATTAAATTGCATGAATTGATTTAGGAATGGATTTGTATAGAACTACTAAGCATGAAAATGCTTAGCGTATTGTTTTACCCGATGCGCAGTGCTAGAGAGTGATAGATAGTGATCGATAGGACCCAAGATCGGAGCGTCGGAGTCATAAAGAAGGGAAATCTCGGGTATGCTCAGGCATATGCCTCATTTCATGTGTTCTTTTTTTGATATGGATATTTTGTATAAACGATTTGAATCCCGAACATACATTTTTGTAAATCATTTTGAAAAGGCTTGGATGCCTACATTTGTAAATGGATTTTGTTAAATGTAAATGTTTATGGGCTTGCCAAATTTTGAAATAAGCTTATAAGATATGATTTATATGATTTCGGTGATTGAGTGATTTTAGTGGCATCCGGACTCGAGTTCGGATCCGCCCGGCGAATTCGGTCGGTAGGGCGCCCGGCTTAAATGGATAGGTAATTGATTCCCAATTCTTGTCAATCCCTATGGGAATGATATACGGACTTACATCCATTTTGCAGGTGTATGATCACATTGCACTTGCGGTGTCTTAGATTAAAACCATTTTCAAATTAAGCGATATAGTAATTTTTATCGATTATATCAGTAATTCCAAGTGACGAATCTTGAGAATTGTAAGGCTCTTGTAACTATGTTAATTTAGAAGGATTTTAGTCTATATAATCAGACCCGGCTTGATTTAAATCCCTCTCATTCATTGTTACCGGTCTATGCAACAAATACTTATGTGTTGTGTATCTGAATAAGACGATATATGGAAATAATTATATGAAAACAAAAGTAATCAGTTCTGATGCTAAGACATATCTCAATTTTGTTCTGAAGTGTACCTACGAGTACCTTTTGTTACAAGATTTATGTTATGAACTCCTACGAGAGATGTGAATATTCTGATATATGAATTATGTTATATGTATACTATAATTGAGGACCACTGCATGTGGTCATATATGTTATATGTTTTCTCTCAAAGCTATAAGCTTATACAGTGTTTTCATCAATTAGCAGAGTCTTGAAGGATTTGTCAGACATTCCGCATTTGTCGGGGCAACCACTGACGTAGAGTCTTTATGATGTAGGTTCATGAATTTGTATTTGAAATGTAAATGTAAAATTTTGTGATAGTGGACCTTGTGTAAGTACAAGTAAATGAGACTCCAATATATGTAAACAATTTAAATACCACTGCGGTGGTAGTTTTACAGTTTTATTGGTATTATGAATTTATGATATCATGTTTTGAAATAGGCCCACAGTATCGAGAAAAATCGGGTTAAGTTCTTGTCTATGTAGGCGTCCCTCATGCGGCGAGGATGGGGCATTACAACCAAAGTTGTATAAAAAAAATCATTCAATATTAGCAACATCTTAGTGATTAACTATTATATGTGTATCATTATAAATATTGGCAACATACCTGTAACAATGTAATACAACCGAAAATATCAATAGCACCATTGCAGCTTGCTCGACAAAACTCTTGGCATAAGTGTGCTAGAACTACTACCCCAACTATAAGTAGAGGTCTAGGTCAAATCTCGTAGTAAGGGGAGGAAACATAGGTGAACATGCAAACCCTTCTTGTCTGCAAATAGAAAGGATCCTAGCAATGCTAGGATGAAACCACGTGCACTGCGCTCTAATGTCACCTCATTTGTAGCTAGCGGATTGGAGTCGATAAATCTTTGAGACAACCCTTAGGTTGAGGCGGTAAATCCTCGAGCTCTGATTCGGTGGTGGGATCGCACCTAGCGACTCTTGACCGCAAACAACGACACATCAAAGTCACATGTCTTGTTATTTGGTTGTCACGTAATCACGAAGGCCGGGATGATGTTGACATCATAATGTGATCGTGCTCTCGGCGGGTAAATGAAATGTGTGTCTCGGGGCGTCGTCACCAGCCAGGGCTGCGTGATGAAGGGCCCGATTAGTGTGGCGTGTTCGTCGGTTTAGACCATAAAATCGTCGATCACACATACGGCGAATCCCGAGAATCCATATCCACTCTCGCATGAACCGACATCTGATGTGACATGTATTCTGTGAAAGTTCTCAAAGATATCAAATAAATTCCTTCCCTTACATTACACAATAATCGAAAGCAACATTTTATGATATGAAAAATGCATACTTGAGTAGTGTCCACTAAATGGGATCGATGCATGTCTTCTAAAACCAAGACAAATCTATCTAATGGATCTGCATCATAAGGCCCTCCGAATGTCATATTTGTAACATATAACAATCAATAATGATAAACAAGTGAGCAAGTACTAGTATATAGATACAATGTGATCATTAAGGCATTGTAACAACAAAAACATACATGTTTAAATCAACTTGATTCCTATTTCGACAATATCGCTAGTATATAGATACAATGTGATTATTAAGGCAATTTAACAACAAAAAACATACATGTTTCAATCAACTTGATTCCTATTTCGACAAGATAGACGATTGTGACCAGATTGTTTGCAGAACCCACATGTGATAGTAGTCTTTCCCTCTCTAACATCCATTTCATTATGCAAACGGGTTGATTTAGGACGTGCACGTGTTGTGCGTTTCATTGACTTAGAAGGCATAATACTTGGACCTCATAAGGAGGCTATTCATATTACGTTGATCATAAAGATGGGATGGAACAAGGTTGCCAATGTATCATAGTACGATTGAGTATTGTAGTAACCTTGAACAAATGATCGAAAATCTACAAAGCGAAACCGACATGTTGCTATAATATGACTATAGGGAAATCCATATATAAGTGTCTTACCACAAGTGCATTTATAGTCATGTAAGTTGAGGCAATGTGTTCGACCTCTCTTTGACTTGACATGAAATCGTTTTTAGTTGTGATCATAAAGAACAATCTCAAATGATCCAATTTTAACCACATGTGCCTTAATTTTAGCATGTTTATATGAAATTATCTTGCTCCATCGTGCCAATTTATTATAACCTTGTTTATTTCTTGCAACAAAGTACCTATTAAGCCTAAAAAAGGTCAATTGAACCAATGCAATTACGAGTAAGCTCCGAGCTCCTTTAAGAACACAATTGAAAACCTCAGACATATTTGTAGTCATTATCCCATATCTTCGACCTTTATCATTTGAAAGTGCCCATTTCTCAAAAGTGATTGCCTCCATCCATCGTTGTGCTTCTAAATTAATTCTCTCATTTGTGTCTATATGATTATTGATTTTTCCAACTTTAGTTGCTAAAGTTGTTTTGCACACCAAATTCTATAAGGTTTTATCTTTGAATCGATTCATAAAGTTGATTGCAAGATGACACATGCAAATCCTATGATATTATGGTTTAATCCAACCAAGATGAACATCAGTCATTACTGTCATAATGCTTGAATGTCTGTTAGCTATTACACAAAGTCTCATCCGTTAAGTTACCTTGTTTCTAATACATGTCGAGAACCATTCTCAGCTATCAATATTCTCTTCTTCTGTAATAACAAATACCAATGGAAACAACTGATTATTTTCATCACAACCGCCTTAATCGTTAAACTTTGTCTTTATCGCCGCATCTGAATGTGTGCTATCGATACTGAATGGGTCAGCGGTGATTTGGATCCTTGATAGATAGATGAAACACCCGGCCAAACACGTTGAAATACCTCGATATTATGCATATGATGTCCAAATGTTTTCCAGTTCTGACACATCAGGATTTGCAGCTCGATGCCATAAGAAACATGGCGGGTTAACGCATATGACTTATGGAAGTCCACAAATAAGATTGTAAGTGTTTTATGTTTTCCAAATGATACCTTCTTGTATGATATTTCTGTCAATTCTCCATAGCAGTTTAGCGGATAACGACTACTAACAAAGTGAAGCTGTGTCTTAATCATTGCCTTGATAGTGTGTTGAAAGTTAGAATCTAATTGTTGATGGCTGATTCAAGCGACATTGACACGAAGAATGTGAACCTTTATACTTATTGATTGCGAAGAAGATGTATCTTTCACAGCCATAGAATGACTTCCATATACGTGACACTCCTCAGTCTTCTTGTCTGCTCTTATGATTTTTTGAAGATGCAACAACCACACATTGTTGGTGTGCTTTTAATGAAATTACAACTAAAAACATCTTACCCAAGCGACTTTGGAACTTCAAGAAAACCCTAGCCAACAACAAATTCTCTACTTGAGTTTGCAGTATTATAATTCACCCATGGAGTCCAATCACTTGAAACAACATTATCAAAGTTTTCCACATTTTCAAACTGAGATGATGTTGCTAAATAATAATTAATTGTTCCCCTCTCATTTGGGTCCTTAGGATCAAGGTTCTTAGGATTCGGGTTATTTAAGACATCACAACTTGGCACATCCACAGAGAGATATCTCCCTTGCCCATTCTTCATAAGTTGGTTAATAGTTAAGAAAGATGGAACATGTCCATCAGGTTGAACATCTCCATTTCCATCACTTTCATCGTCGCCATCTTCATCACATTCTTCATCTTTACAATCTTGATCATCTTTGTTTACTTCACATCTATAAGTTACAGCAATTGGAGCGCTACTAGGCCCACACTCATAGTCCAATTCCTCAACATTAAAATTTCTTCCAAGTAATAAATTTGTGTAAGTACCATCAAATTGATTTACTTGTAGCTTAACACGCACTAGCTAAACATACAATTCAATTTCCCCCATTCTAGCTATGTCAACCAATTTTAACATTCGGTACACACTATTGTCATCCCATATTGGACAAGGTGGGAACCTATTTCCGCTTTTCAATTGATACTTACAAGTGAGGACTAATTTAAACCTCTCTTTATCAATACATGTTCTTGAGTATATCATAGCTAATAACTGATCAAATATGCAATCAATCTATAGATCAAAAGGCACAATAACAGCTTTGTTCCCAAGATATTTTATATATGTTTCAGTCATTTCATATTTTCCATTATAAAAACATATGGCGAGAATAGTGGAGTCACATATTATTTACCTACAAAACAAACACACCAAATGGAATGCCAATATTTACAAAACAAACACACTAAAGGATTTGAAAGGTCGTCTCACCTGTAGTAAGTCATTGGTGTCACACCAATTATTGGTGTTTAACTTTAACATTTTTAAGATATTAAATTTATATTTTCAACTTGCATATATATATATATATATATATATATATATATATATATATATATATATATATATATATATATTTCATTTTCTTTGTTTTAATTCACATTGAACCTCCAATGACCCCCACCCTAACCTTTTACAACTTGATCCAACCACAAGGGGAAAATTTATATTTTAAAATTACTTTCTAGTTGTTTTAAGTTTTAATTTTTTTTCTTAGATGACAAATCTATTTTCCAATACCAATGGTAGTGTTTGTGTTTTGACCTGTATCCTGATATTGCTTATAGACGCAACATAAGTTGGTGTAGAAGAGGTCCATGTTTTGAATTTTGTCTCATAACCTATACTTAAAACATCCCAAAATAAGTAACTTTGGCTGATGCGATCTTATGGACCTGGAATTGACTAGGCAACCCAACCCTGAGATAATGAAATACTGTCTAAAAAACATGTAAAATCAACAATTTCATAGCCTTAAAGATGTTACATAACAATAGTAGGCCTAATCGAAATGTTGAAGGACCAAGTAGTTTCCAGCTCTTTCAAGTTAAAATGTGAACATTATGACACTTAAAAAAAAGTTGCAAATATAGAAAAATGTGGGCCTTATGAAAATTAAAAAATCTTGGCAGATGAACTCAGAGTATCTTTATGGAAGAGGAATGTAGTGTATTGGTGCTCAAAACCAGTCACCGGATAAAGGAGCGGAGGAGAGAAAGGAAGAAACAACAAATAGGGGGAGAAGAAGAAGAACCCCTAGTTTTTAAAATGATAATGCCATAGTCAATGAAGCGTAGCATTAAAAATTTTAAGTTCGATATCATTAGTCATTAGTGCCAGTATTAACTAAAAAAATTACAATATACTGTAGTGATTGCGGCATGGACTTAAAAAAGATTTAATCTTTTGCAACTTATATAGTGACTATGGCTTGTGAAGACTAACAAGCGTGAATGTCGTGGCTATTTCGCAAACTTGTCAAACATTCATCCAAAATGAAGTCTGTGAGAGTAGGAATGTAACGACAATATGGTTAGAACGCACTAGATTGAACATTATTTTGATTTTCGACTTATTTTAATAACTTTAAAAAAGAAAAAGAAAACATATATTTGTACAAAACTCATAAAATAAACCATCGCTTATGGAGTTGGGAAGAGTCTCCGGTGGAGTAGGTGTTTTGTTTTGGGAGTTTTGTCCTAGGATAATACATTTTTTTTTTAAATATCAATTCAATTTTTTTAGGACAAAACTCTGAGTTTTGAGGGTGGTTTCTTGGAAATTAATCATTTCAGTCCTTTTTGGGTTTTTCCCACCTTTTTATACAAATATTTATTATTGTATTCAGTTATCTGATGCTTGTTTGAGACTTTTAGGCTATTTAGTTGAAAAATTTTATTCTATCGAAATTCGAATATGAAAATTTTGATGTATTCTGTCTTTAGTTTTCATTTTTCGAGGAAAATCGTTTCGTACTTGAATTTGGTTGAAAACTAAAGAATAAGAAAATCCGTTTTGTAAAACTATTTTCTTTTGAAAATGAAGTTAATGAAAACAATGAAAATGTGTTTAAAATGCAGGTTACTATTCATAATCCCGTGTTTTCGTGAGCCTGATGAGAAAAAAATCGAAGTGGAAGACGAAAGGGGAATAAAAAGAAGAAAAGAAGAATCCGGTGTTTTCATTTTATCCCAATCCACCAAATCCCGTGTTTTCAATTTAATTCGAAAACAAGGAAAACAGCACATAAACTGTTTTCTGATTTATATATAAAATGTTGAAAATAGTGAATTCATTTTCTTTGTTTTCAAAATTTGTTTTCGTCTTATTCTCGTAACTAAACGCGTTTTGTATTTTTCGAAAGTTTGAATACGAGAAAACGAGAAAAATTTTACTCACTCTTAAACAAGGCCTTAGCAACCCGTTTTGTATTTTAAGTCATAAAAAATATAACTTATTGCATAGAAATATAGATTTATCTTTAAGGATAAATTTTAAAATTTGAATGATAAAATTTTTATGATGTCCTCATTTAAAAAATATTTTATGATTTAATAAAAGATTCTTCTAATTTTACATCTCATACATAAATTAATATTTATTATTTAAAAAAGAAATATGTCCAAACCCATACCTATAAAAATTTATTAAATAATTTCATGTATTTGTTTTAAATGAGAAATTTCATTGATTCAGAATAATTATACAGTACATCTGAACATATAAATCAAAGTGCTAAAAACCATTAGAAGATGACACAATATCCTGGTTAATAGTAAAAATAAATAACTAAAAACCTACATAATTGATAATCCTAAATTGTCTATAATATCTAAAATTTCATATTGACAAACACGAATTTAAAATGACTTCTTTGTATGATCGAAACAACGTCATCGTTTGAATCATTCATATGAAAACCAATGAATAAAGCAATAGTCGTATGATGATACAACCACACGCTGCAATAAGTCATTGACAAAATCATAAAAAAATAAAATAAAAACTCGAATAAGGTGGAAGAAACCACTTTATTGATAAAGAAAGTCCAAGTATGAGTGGACAAACGATAAGATGAGTGATTTCAAGCAAAGGAAGGTAAAAAAATCATCCCTCATTTTTAATGAGAATGAACAGAAAGCAATTAGGGTTTTGAAGATGAGAGGAAGACAAGGAATTATACTCATCTAAAATTATTAATCATTGAGTTGTCCATAATTTTTACTGGTGGGAGGTGAATGCGCTTTTGATTAAGAGGCCCAATCTATTTTTTGTAGCATATTTTCTTTTTATTGGTCAAAAATCACTCTCTGCATCTTTTTATTTTTATTTTATTGCTTAATAAAGTGGTTTTTTCCACGAAGATTTAGTTTTATCCTTTTTTTTTTTGTGTTGTTAACATTTTATTGATATTTGGTTTTATTGTTGATTTGTTATGTCATGTTATTGTTAAATAAGTTTTGTTCTGACGTTTTATTTATATAAAAATTTATTCGGATCTGAGATTGATGTCAAAGATATCAATTATAAACCATTATATTAAAGAACTGAAGTCAGAGATAATTTAGTCACTATATTATTAAATTTATAGGTTTTTTATCGATTTATTATACTATTAACCTAGATTTTATTTAATATTGTATGATTTTTAACTATTTGTATCTTAAATTTATCGATTTATTGTAAGTTTAAATTAATAATATTATTTTTTCTTAAAAAAAAGAAAAGAGAATTGATCCTGAGTAGAAATTGTTGAAAATTTTGGTAAAAAAGAAAAATTGATATGCTTTCTATTTCTTTTAATTTTTGGCACCAAATTTTATAAATGAAATACAAAGCTCGATTATTAAACATTTCAAAATTTAAATAAAATGCTCAAAAAAGGGACAAATCTAAAAATGTATTTGTAAAACTAATATTTTTTTATATATATTTTCTTTGCAATACCTCATAGGAACATGTTAATTCATAAATATTATCCTTACTGATATATTTTGTGTTTAACTATAATATAGTAAATTATGTTATTGTGACTCGAACTTAAACCCTTTCTTTTATTATGTCCTATCTTTTTAAAACGTTGAGTACTTACTCTATCACATGACTTAGACATGATGAAAGATTAATATTTGTTTTAAAAATGAAAAAAAAAAGAAGTACAAAAATCCTTTAAAGCAAAAATGTCCCTATATATAATTTAGGGATGAGACAAAATGCCAATGAATTCGATTATTTTTTGACTTTTTGGGGTATTTTTGTTCGAGAAAGGTTTATATATATATATATATATATATATATATATAAATATTTTTTTGAAACTTAAAAATGATGATATATTTTGAAGGTTACTTTTGCAAGTTTGAACTATGAAGTAACCTTCATTGTTTATTTTGTTCCTAAAGTTTCAAGTTTCAAGAATTGACCGAGAGCGGTGACCCGAAACCGAAAGGCGCATGAGATGAGAGACGGGAAAGGGTAAAGAAGTAGAGGAATGAATTGAAAGGGTTAATCATAGCCATCGCCCACACTGGCCTGCGTCCTGGAAGGCTGAAACTAAACCTTCCAAGTTCAAAATGTCGAATCGATATGGACAGAACAAGGGTTTCCCCAAAACCCAAAGAGAAGTACACACTCCCAGCACCACTCTTTCTACTTCTCTCAGGCAATCCGCCGCCGCCTCATCCACTTCCAGTGGTAGGGTTCTAGCGGCTGATAATTCTGATTCCGTTTCAAGAAGAGGTGAGGGGGGCAGTTTCCTTAATTACTTGCCCCAAGATGAGGCGGTGGCTTCTGGCCTTGGTGCTCAGGAAGGTGCTTTGGATCCCCTGGAGTCCCAGCGCGTTGTGGACATCGCCAACAAGGAGTTGTCTCGCCTTCTCAAATTGAGTCCTCGAGAGTTTTGGAAACAAGGTATTCGTAGTTACTAAGTTATGGTTTGAAGTTGAATTTGAAGGTATCCAATCTGTGTTTGGCTGCATAATTGTTGATCATAGTGGATTATTTGTTTGGATAACTAATTTGAAGAATTGAACATGATTTTTGTCCAGATGCGTTTCAAATAATCAGTTTCGCCATGTAATTGGAGTTTTTTTCATTTGCTTCATTGCGAAGGCAGGGTTTGGGCTTTAATGTTATGTTTGGTTCCTGTTAAGCGATGAATTAAAAGGAAAAAAAAAAAACCCTAGTGCTTTTTTGGTTCCTGTTTTTGAAAACTGTTGTTGAGAACAGTTTTAAAAAACACCGATAATACCTTTTTGGTGTAAACAGTTCTTATTATATCTGTGTTTTCCTTGTTCTTCTTTTTTTTCAAAACAAAAAACAGGTTTCAAAAAGATGCCCCTAATTTTCTATTTGTATCGTGGAAAATACCAAACAAAATTAAATGTTATTGAATAAAGTTAGAAACTTATGCATTTTCAAATTATTTGATATTTAGATCGAAGAGTTAAAGCAAGGGATATGAGTTTGAACTAATATATAAAAATCATTATCAACTTCAAACCTATTTTTTGTTTTCCTCCCCTTTTATTTTCTTCTACTTTTTTCTCACTATTTTCTCTTTCCTTCCATTTTCTTGGAACCAAATATAGCCTAAAATACACTAGGTAAGACAAATTTCCAAATTCCATGGATATATGATTTTTCAAATTGGATTCAGTCGCCTAATTGCATCCTTACTGCTCTTGAAAGAAAAATAATGATATAACGTGTGTTGACCATTAAAACTATACAGAAATCTCAAGGAGATGCTTATAAGCTAATAAGTTAGAAGTACCCATTGTGTAGCATTCTGAATCATGGTTCAAGGCTGTAGTACTGGTCATTGGCTTTGTTGGTCTTCAAGTAGTTTGGTTGCAACCTTTTGGATTGGTATTAAGCTATGTGCTCAATATTCTAGTGAAAAAGTTAAAAAAATTCTTCAAAAAAAATAGTAAGGAAAATTTTAGAAAATGATTATAATTAGATGGATTTGACATACTAATCAGAAAATCTATGGCCTTCGGCATTGTATACATAGTTCTAATTTGTGGATGCACAATTGCTTTATGATACCACTAAGTGGCAAAATTGTTTTGATGATGGTGATGTGGCAAAGCTATCTGAAGTTGAAAGAATCTTTGGGGTTAAGTTCGAAGGCTTCATGTAAGGAATGAATTTTTGTCATGAAAAGGTTTTGAGGTGATGCTTTCACCATGGCATTTGAAGTGAGATTGCTTGGTTCAAAGAGCAATTGAAGAGGGCATCAGAGCTAGAGGGTTCTTTGGGTTTCATTCAAAAGTACTAGGGAGAAAAGGACACGTATATTGGAGATTAGTTTCAAGACTAGAGGAAGATTTATTAATGTTATGGTGTTCATTTTGAATGGATGATATCCTTAGTGTTGAAGTCCCTTTTTGATGCTATTGTTGTTAGACAATAAAAGGTGGCAAAATACAGAAGGACATGCTTTGTTGGTGAATCCTTTCTCAGCACATAAAGGGTTGTTCTTTATGGACTCCAACGAAAGAGCTTTGTGGCTTCAAGAGCAAAAGGTTGTCAATGAAGAAGGGACATGCTTCTTTTCCTAAGCAAGGGAACTTTGTGGCTTCGCCTTATCGAAACCTTAACTTCCATTGAGATCTCACTAATATGGAAATTGAAGACGCTAAAAGACTCATGTTCTCACTCATTTCGGATGCACTTGTCAATCCCTATGTACTTCTTTGCCCAAGCAAACAGGTTTCTCAAAAAGAATTAAATGCCTTTGAGATTTTTTCCTCTCTGACTGTTCAAAATAGACATAAGAAGCTACTTATCAAAAAAAAAAAAAAAAAAGACAAGGAGCTGCCCTCTAAAATTTTTTCCTCTTTCTTCCTCTAAATCATCAAAGTACAACCCTCCTAGTTATAGCGCCTCGCCTTTCAAGACATGCACCTTTCAAGAAATTTATATAATTTCACTTAATTTTTCATTGAAATTTTCTTTAAATATTATGAATATTTAATTTTTTATTAAAAGAATCATACTTTGAACCATATTTTATAAACTTGATGTGCATCCAAGGTCACATTTCTCTTCACAAAAGCCTGTGTCTTAGGTGTGCCTTGCGCCTCAAGGCTCCAAGAGGCCTTTGCATATTGGTGCACCTTTTAAAACCACGCTCTAAATCTAGCAAAATTTAAACTTGGAGGGGTAACTTAGTTGATCCAGTGGTCACCGGTTCGAATCCCCTCAGTGCCACTGGATGTTTGCCCGGCCGTTAAATTCAGGACCCCATGAGATTAGTCAAGGGACGTGCAAGTTGGCCTGGACACCTATGGTTATCAAAAAATAGAAAAAAAAAATCCTCTTTCCATCCACAAAAGAACCAAGCCACCTTAAAGAAGCCTCTTTATGGAAGCAGCTTGCACCCAATGGATACCAAAGAGATCAGACAGCAACTACCAGAGGACCTTAATTAAAGAATGATGAAGGGGGATGTGATCTTTGAATTCTTCTTATTTGCAAAGAAAAAACAAAATCCCACCCTCTCTTTCAAAGTTGATCTAAGTAATTAGTAATATATATATATATATATATATATATATATATATATATATATATAAATATATACAAAGAAATCCCACCTTAATTAAGAATGATGAAGGGGATGTGATCTTTAATTCTTCTTGTTACCCAAGAAAAAACAAAATCCCACCCTCTCTTTCAAAGTTAGTCTAAGTAGTAGTAATATATATATATATATATATATATATATATATATATATATATATATATATATATATATATATATATATAAATATATGTATGTTTTTGTATTCATGTATGGAGATGTTCTTTCTTGCTTGATGTCGGGAATTTCTGGGAAATGCGGAGATTCTCTGTTTTTCTCCTTTTTTTCCTTCATCAATATTGAGAATCATGTGAAAACTGTCCCTGCTGTGTATAAAAGTATTCTTTAATTAGCTACTTTGAAATAATGATGTTTTAGTTGGTTGTCTTGTTGCATAATATTTACTGATGTTATTTTGCTTCTCAGTGGCAAGCGACAATTCGCTGCATGATTTTCTGGATAGCTTCCTACAGTTTAGGAGTAGATGGTATGATTTCCCTCATCATGGAGCCAAGGGGACAGTTGCAGGTGTCATTGTTGGAGATTTTGAATTAAGCCGACGTGTCTTTATGGTCCTCTTTCGCATGTAAGTGTTGGTTTAAGCTTGTAATTATTGGTTAAGTTTCTTTCATGGGCTCACTGTTTTATCTTTGAATTCTTTTGGGTACAGATCTTCCAATAGGGATCCTGGTGCTCCGGCTGGTGACACCCTCAGTACAAAGGATCATGCTGGTGTGTGGTCTCTCCTTTTCACTGTAATTGTTGCTTATGTGGCTTTATTTTAGCATGCAAAGTAAGATAGAGTGGCAAACTTTATTTTTTGGATAATTGAAGGCAATTGTATTAAAAGAAAAGGTATACACAACATATACAGAGCAAAACAAAAAGGTGCGAGAACACAGAACTAGCCACTGTATCCTAAGAAGAATCCATCCGATCCACAGAATCAAGCTAGGATAAGGAGCCATCTCCAGTGTACAATCTAACCCCATCCTCGGGGTACAAAAAGGAGCTTTTTACAGTTTGATCTACTCTTTCACAATTCTCAAAAGCTCCCCTATTTCTCTCCCTCCAAATGGTCCGAAAAAGGCATAAAGGACAAATGATTTCTTCTATGGCATGACTGGAGATAATTTCATTGCTAAACATATGTAAGTGTCAAATAATTTCACTTAAAATGCCTTGAAAGGGCCTTCAAGGTGGAGCTTAGGAGCAGAGTCCTTTGGCAATCAACTATAGGTCCTAAGTACAAGCCTCCATGGTAATCAAGTGGCATAGGCTTGATGGGTGGGTTCATACCTCATGAGTTGTGCTTCCTTAGTTGTTGAAATAAAGACCTCATTGTCATGCAATTCACTATTATCAGAAGAAAAAGCAAAAGAGCACACAAAAAAAAAAAAACTTTGAGGGTTTACTTATTTACATATTGTATAATTATTCACATCAAAGAAATAAAGTAGCATGACATTTGATTAAAATATGATATCCTGAAAAATAAGATTCCTTGTTGGTATACATTTGCTACTTTCCCAATATTATTCAATAATTCCACATATAGTCCTTTTGCAGGAAAAGAGATTGCTTGACTTACCCAGATTGTTAGATATATGTGCAATATATGGTCACGAAAATGAAGAATTGACCAGATCACTGGTAAGCATTTATTATTAAATCTTCTAGTAAGCCACCATGCATTCATCAATTGCTATCTAATTTTTTACAATTACACCACATGTTTTAGTTTTTTTTTGGTGTAAGATTTTATAAGCTTTAACTCTTTTGAGATTTATCCGGCCACTAGTTTGAGTCCTCTTAGGGCCATTGGAGGAATTACCCAGCCATTAACTTCAAGGTCTCATGGTATTAGAGGAGGTGTGTGCAAGCTGGCCCAGGCACCCACAATTATCGAAAAAAACCTCTTTCGAGATTGTTAAATTCCTATCTTTTTTTCTTTTTGTGCACCTCTTGAATTCCTATCCTCTTTTCTTTTTGCCACCTTTGAGCAAAAAAAAAGTGTCTGAAGCATTTTATAAGCTTTGATTTTCTTTGGCTAAAGTGTTGGATGATAATATTAAAAAGGTGAATACAGGTGGTCCTTAAGTTCCAAAATGCCTTTATAGAGGGAAGGCAAATCCTAGATGTCATGTTTATAGGTAATGAAGTTATTGACCCTATGTTGAGACGCAACAGTTGCAGTGTGTTATGCAGGCTTGACATCAACAAGACTTATGATAATGTAAATTAGGAGTTGTTCCTTCCAGTCTTGGATAAAATGGATTTTGGGCAGAAGTGAACGAACTAGATTAGATGGTGCATATTAACACAAATTTTTTTGGGTATTGGTGAATGAAACTCCTTTTAATATTTTTACAAAGCACTAGGGGTTTGAGGTAGGATGACCCACCTAATAGGTGTTGATTTGCTCTTTGTATATTCCTTGCATTGTAGAGGGATCCAACCTATGGTGGAGGTTTCTCTCATACTTCTTTTTATTAGTTTTTGTATATTTGGAGAGGATTCCCCATCTGTCTGTCCAGTACTTTTGGTTATAGTCAACTTGTAAATCATGTTGTGCACGAATTTTCCCTTTTTTTTCTTATTGTGTCTCATGAGTTTTAAGACTATTATTATTTTATAGGCAATAAGAGAAGATCAATGTAAAACGATACATAAAAACAATAGAGTTGTAAAAGCTAAATATAGATTTTCTTTAATACTTACTGATGGTGCATATTTTTTACATGAGAAATGTATGGCACTGATTCTGATAAAAAAATGTATGGCACTGTTATTTATTCCTAACATGCATCATCAGTTGTTGATGACTATGCTTTGGATTAGATTTGATTTTCAGATCAAATATTGATGTTGAATAATTAGGAATGCATATTAAGAAGGTTATCCAATGATCGGGAAGAGATTGGCTCCCATAACTCCTAATCTATGGTCTCTCAGCATCATGTAATGTTGTTTTCAGGTTGTGAATGCTTTGAAAGCACAGCCTTGGATCCATGATAATTTAATTGCAGTGATGTCTCATTTCTTGAGCATTGCCCACAATGCATCATCGTTGCAGCTCATCGGTAGAGGTAAATAAACTAAGTTTGAAGTTTCAACTTAGTGACTTGTTTGTTTGGAAGATTCATTCTGACCTATTGAAGTGGTTATGTGCTATTTGTACTGGATTGTCTTTAAATGTTAAGATTTGACTTGCTGTATCATTCTACTCAATCTGTATCATGTACGTACACCTTAGATATTAAAGTAATAACTATTGCTTGATTTAAGTTTCCAAGTGGCTCATCAGTATTCTTTGCTCTTGAAAATTTTCTAACGAGATTCTTAATACTGTTTTCCCGCAGTATACGGTCCCGTATACTTTTGTGGGGGTCTTTGGGCTTCCCTTCTCTTAATATATATGCTTCTTCTACCCATAAAAAAAAAATACTGTTTTCCCGTTTGCATTGAGTATGTTGGCTTTGTAAAAATGTTCTCTTTCTATTAGGCACTTGTGCACATTCACACACACAGTACCCAGGAAGTAGGCAAAACCAGGTATATATGCACACCATTAGCTTTCCCCATAAAACTTTCCCTTTTATTTCTTTAGGATGAAATTCCAGAATAGGGAGCTTGGAAAGGAAAATTCGTTTGGTCAGCTGGAAGTATGCGTGCTCAAGTAAACAGAAAGGCGGGTTGAGCTTAGGAGCCTCTCCACTGTAAATAGGGCTTTGTTGGGAAAATGGGTGTGGAGATTCGCAATGGAAGAGAATTCAATCTGGAAAGAGGTGATAAGATAAGACTGAAGTACAAGGTAGAGGAAGGGGGCTGGTTCACCAAAACCCCAAGGGGCTGTGCTGGTTCAAGTCCTTGGAAAAATATCAACAAGGTCAAGTGCAGCAATTCTGTGTTTGTGTTAGGGGATGGCAATAGAATAAAGTTCTGGGAAGATTTCTGGTGTGAAGAGGGCCCTCTTCGAGAGACTTTCCCTGATCTGTACATTTTGGCTGAATCTAGAGGGGTCAAGGCATCTGCTTTGTGGGATAGGTCAAGAGGGGAGGGGGTCTGGAAGCCTATTTTTGTCAAGCCCTTTAATGATTGGGAGCTAGAGGAGGTTCATAACTTCATGATTTTGGTCAACAAGAGCAGAATAAATCAGGAGGCTTCAGATAGAATAGTCTGGAAAGGGGACTGCCCTGATAGAAGCAAATGTTGGCAGGACAGCCCCTTGGAAAATGATTTGGAGCAACCTTGTGCCCCCAAAGGTGTGTTTTTTTGCTTGGGAAGTTTGGTGGGGTAAAGTTCTTACCATGGAGCAACTCAGGAAGAGGGGTTTTCAGATGGCTAGCTGGTGTCTGCTGTGTGGAAGAACGAAAGAAAACCTGGATCACCTCTTACTGCACTGTCATTCAATTTGGAGCCTGTGGGGGGGCATTATCTCTATCCCAGGCTTAAGCTAGGCCTGCCTTCTCTCGGCCAAGGAGTTGCTTGAGGGCTGGAGCCGTTCTACTATTAGGAAAAAGACCAAAAAGCTATGGATGGCGGCTCCTCTTTACCTGTTTTGGGCTATTTAGAGGGAGAGGAATAGGATAGTGTTTGATAATGTGGACTTCTCTTTATTCAGATTAAAATCTTCATTCATTAGCATGTTTGTCTTTTGGGCAAAATGCTTGGACCTAGCGGAATGTTGTCTTGTGAGAATTCTTTTGTGTATTCTTTAGGCCTTTCTTTTTTTGGTTGGTTGGTGTTGGTTGTTTTTTGTATAGGTCAAGTCCTGCTTTGTATACTCCTTGTATACTTGGGGGCTTCTTGACTCTATTCTTTTTGTGCATTAATATACATGCTTGCCTTTAAAAAAATTCCAGAATAGCCTGAGGAGAAAGGAGGCACAACACAGGTCCACAAGAATGCTGGTCTTTTTCTACCTTATCCTTTTTTATTCTCTTGGTTGAAATTCCACAGTGGAGATCTTATGTATATTTCAGTTTGAGAGTTCAAACTATGGAATAGAAGACGGTGTGTTTGCTTATAAGGATTATTCAGGGTGCAAACTGATATAACTATGCATCATTGAGCCATATGTCAGACTGGTGATAAATAATCATGTGGGTTGTTCTAATTGATTTAGGAGGAATTTCATGAGTTGTTAAGTTTGGCTATGACCCGATTTTTCATATTACCTCTTGACAACCACTGTCATGCTTGATATGATTATCCTGTGTTGTAGAAATGAATGACTCCAGTCATTTCTCTGTATCTTTCATTAAATAAATCAACTAAGAACATGAATTCACCCGTCAAAAAAGATATAAGCAAAATAGAGGGAAAAAAAGAAGTGATAATTTCAATGTAGCATCGTCCATTGTTGTACTGTTTCCATTACAGTAAGAAGACCCTTTGTCATGTTTTTGCACTTTCTGTTCAACTTTCTTTATATAGCTTTATAGTATAAGGATCTGTAAACTCCTACAAGCCATTGATACCAGTTGATTCCCCCTGAGTTTGTATACAGGCTCTATTTTCTTCTGGAGGCTATCAAGACCAGGGATCCAGCCAACTATATTCAGATTTTTTAGAGGTGAGTTACTATCCTTACTTTATCTGGAAAATGTAGGAACACCCATGCTTCCTTATTTTCTTTAAAACCCTTCTTTTTGTTATATTTTCAACCATTTACTTGAAAAAGTGAACAAAAAATAGTGGCTTCAAGTTGTAATTTTTGTATCAAAGCATGTTGTTTCGATGGAATGTTAAGACAAAATTGTTGATACAATTTCTAGCCAATCTTTTTTGTAAAAAAATAATCAAAATCAAATATTTATTACTATGAAATAAGGAAACATAGAGAATACCTATAAAAAAAAAGGAAACATAGAGAATGGCTTCAAGTTGTAATTATTGTATCAGGAGATTCAGAACATGTTTTTTTGGAATGTTAGGACAAAGTTGATACAATTTCTAGCCAATCATTTTGTAAAAAAAAATAAAAATAAAAATCATATATTTATTACAATGAAATAAAGAAACATAGAGAAGGATAATAAATCCTTTCCCAAAACACAACTTTTTTATACAATCTAATTAGAAGGAAGAAAATCTATCTATTCTAGATACTGATGGAAATTTACAACTAACATTGTTTACAACTACGGATCAAAACTTTGGGAGTAGAGAATCTCCTAGAAAAAAGGCCAACTTATTAAAATCCCATTTTGCTAACTTATCAATAACATGATTAGTTGTTTGAAGTTTCTGGCTGAAGGAACACCCAGATCTAAAGCAATATGAAAAAGTAGGGGTGTCCCCGACAAACCTCCCTGAACCTCTCTCCTTATTTACCCAAGATAGGACCATTATAGGATCCTCCTCTTTAGAAGGTTGAATAGAACCTCAACTGTCACAAGCTTTAAGCCTTATAGTGAGGCTGATATGTCTGCCACAGCGTCTAGACCCTCTCCAGCATTTTAGAGAATGCTCTTACTAATGTTCGATGATGATACATTAGTCTCCTATTCCTAGTTGTTTCAAGTTATCCAAAGAGACCGTAATCAAGATTCAACTTGATGAAAGCATATCCATACATGGAGTATCTTCTCAATCAACCAAGTAGATTCGCATACTAGGTTCTTGTTTAGTGATATAATGCTCAACAGGTTGCTCTCAAATGTTGCACTAGCTGATGCTCAAAGAGAAGAAATAAATTAAATCTTATATGGCCTCTAAAATAAATTCCACACATTCCTTCTCTGACATTCAGTCCAAATTAATGTGATACTAACAATGTTCCATTCCATCTCCATCATGCTCCTATGTGGAAACCAATTCCAGCAACTCCAAACAACCTATGTGATAATGGCAATACAGTTGGGCAATGCAAAAGAAGAAAACACAGTATATCCCCTATTCTTTTACACATGACACACCATTACTGTGTAAGAGCATTGTGAGTTATCCACTTCTACAGAAAATTATTGGTATTAATTTTTATTTTCCACCATTTGTGCAAAGGTTTTGACTCTGATTTGGGTTTTAGATTTTAAAATGAAGTTTTCTAGAGGAAATGATCTTAGATTAGTATAAACAGAGACCGTTTTAAAGAATGAACTGACTGAGAACATACCAAATAATATTTTTTTTCTACAGGCTAAATTTCCACTCAACATGAGAGTTAAAATATGTTTTTTAATTAGTTTCACTTTTTAGGCATGAATTTTTGCCAGGAATTTACTTTCCATGTGACAAATGAGATCTTGGGCGTTCTCTCCCTCTACTTTTCAGTGGCATGAAAGCAGATCATACATGCATATCACTCTGAATGGACCACTCTACTTAATTTTTTTTTTTTTTTCAATTAGTTTCACTTTTTAGACATGAATTTATGTCAGGAATTTATTTTCCATGTGACAAATGGGATCTTAGGCATTCTTCCCCTCTACTTTTCTGTGGCATGAAAGCTGATCATACATGCAGATCAATGTTAATTCTGTTTTTTTCTGCAGGTCATGGACTTCATTAATGATGCAATTGTTTCCTTGGATGCTTTTGTGCATGCTTACAATCCGGCGGCAGTTTTCTTCGCTTGCCCTGTTGAGATGAGGTGCTTTCTTACCACCAAAATTTTAAGTTAATTATGTCTGAGTATAAAAGGCAGTAGTCCCATCTAGTAACAAGCTGTGGAGATTGAGTTTTTCTAGCACAATGAATTTGTTGAATCAATGATTGAATCTATGACCAACAGTTTTCCAGTGAGCAGTTTGCTATAGCATTGGTGATTACTCAAAATAATGTATTTGATGATAATACCAACTTTTCATCATAGGAAAAAATTTGAATTGAGTGGATAATATTAATAGACTACTATAAGATTGATGGTAGAGCATTCATCTTATGGGTGGCTAAGCCATTGTTATATTCAATCATATGTTGAAGTTCAGTTTGTGCGTGATAACTACTTTTCCCAGCAAGTTTCCATTGAAAAGGCTTTCAGAATTCCATTACCAACTATATCATATATGCCTTCTACTTCAAGTTTCATCAAAAAGCTTTTAGAATTTCATCCATATGACATGCCAATGTCCATGCAGTTACGGGAATGAGAATTGCTCCACACTCTTGCTAGATTCTACAATTCACTGCTACCATGTCTACAGAAGGGATTTCAAATCCTATTTTCTGCTGAGGATACACTTCAGAAGTCATTTGGCAGTACACTTTCAGATATTGCTATTAGTTTGAAGATGTTATCAATGAGGGTCGTTGAGTTTGGTTGGAAAGTATTGGACTTATGCTATCTAAGTGATGGGTTATTTGAAGGCAACCTCCCCCTTCCAGCTGCCACGAAGATATTTCCTGCTAAAGTTGAGGATCCTATCATAAGGGCAGATATTTTAGTTCAGACTATTAGGGAGATCGATGGAGTTCTAGAACATGTTCAGGGAACCCAGCACAGGGAAACGTTTCTTCAAAATATTGAAAAGAATTACAAGATAATGAAAAAACTTGAGAGTTTGCATGATACTGGTTAGTATTCATAATACTTATGATTCTTGTTTGGTTGGACTTGAGAAATTGAGGTTGCATTACCGTTTGTTTATTAAGTACATGATTAAACATTGATATGTTGTGCTGCGATATACCATAGAAAAACCAAAGGTAAGGTTCTCTGTTTCAATACAACGAAGTCCTTTTGAGTTTGCTTAGGTGTAGGAATTTGTTAATAACTGCAGCAAAACTTGAAATATTCTTGAATGATAGGAGAGATTGGGGAAATGGGCTTGGGAGGGTGTCTTGCAGTGTCCTTGAGTGTAAACCTTTAACCATGTTAAAAGTAGTGATCAAACTATCATATATGTAAATATTTTTTGTTGTCCAAAACGTGATCAAACAAATTACAGGCCATTGGCCAATATTCATTTCCGCTTTTGGGATGATCTTGATGAACAAAAACATGGATGTGTTCACAATGAGCCATTTCGATATGTTATTTTGATACTAGCCTCTCTATATAAGCTACGAGTAGTCTCTTACATGCTTGCTGTTCTTTCTCATTATTCTGATGCTCTTTTGGTTTGGATTTGTAAATGCAATTGACTATCTGCCACCAATTGACGTTGGAACTTTCAACTTTTTCATGTAGGATGGATTTTCATGGACAATGAACAATTCTGTTATTTATCTGGTATCTTGGCACATCCCTTAGAAGCAGTTGTTAAGAAGACATCTAATGAGCCAACCCCTGCAACAAGTGACAAGATGCATGTAGAGGAAGATGCTACAATTATGGAGTCCAAAATAAGTCAAATTAAAGATTTATTTCCTGATTATGGTAAAGGGTTCTTGTATGCATGTCTTGAAGTTTATGACCAGAATCCAGAAGAGGTGATTCAAAGGATTCTGGAGGGAACATTGCATGAAGATCTGCAGTTCCTGGACACTTCATTAGATACAATCCCACAACCCAAGTCTGCTCCATCAACAAGCGGGAAAGATAAGGGGAAGGGGAAGTTATTTGAATCAACTGCCCTATCCTCTGCTGATACTCTAACCATGTCTGGGGGACTGCAAGCTGATAGCTCATCATTTTTATCGTCATCTTCAGTTGGGAGGTACACAAGGAAGTCTAAAGCTGATTTATCCTCATCTCAGACCCTTGATTCTAGAAGTGAACAGGATTCTGCAAAAAATGCAGCTATAGTAATGCAGTATGAGTATGAAGATGAGTATGATGACTCTTTTGATGATTTAGGTCTGAGTGTTGTGGAGTCAGGGGTAGAGGAAACTGAGATATTGGAAGACAAGATCAAATCTAATCTGGGCAGATCATGGGGGACACACAGTATAATATCAGGTGCTGGTGCAGGTGATTCCAATGCAAAATGGAACTCACGGAAGACACCACGATTCTTTGTGAAGGATGGTAAGAATTACAGTTACAAAGTTGCTGGTTCTATTGCTGTTGCAAATCTTAATGAGGCATCGATAGTTAATCAAGCTAATAAAGAATTAATCCATGGCCTTGGTCGAGGTGGAAACCTTCCTGTTGGTGCGGTTAAGAAGCTGACAGAGTTAAATGAGGATGAAAATGAGCAGTCTGACGTTGTGGAGATGGAAGGAAGAGGGAAGCCAGGGAATTTCAGGGGAAGGGGAACGGAAAGGGGAAGGGGAAGGGGAAGAGGAGGGAGAGGAGTAGGAGTTGCTCCTCCAGGTGCAGTTAAGAAGGTGACAGAATTCAATGAGGGGCACGATGATGAGCAGTCTGATGTGAGTGGGATGGGAGGAAGGGGGGGTTCCAGGGGTGGTAGAGGCAGGGGTAGGAGGGGAGGGGGAAGAAATCAGTACAGGAAGGATCAGGCCATGAAGAAGCACTTTTCAGGCTTGACTGGTTATTAGGTGGTTATACATATAGCACATTCCGATAGTGTTTTTTCATTTCATGCTTAAAAGAATAGAATGGGATCTTGAAATATATATATATATATATATATATATGTAAGTGGTGCTTCTTTTTACTAGTGGCCATTCATCCGTCGATGATATGGTCGGTGGCTGAGCGTATGGATTTTGTTGATATGCCTGAGCGTATGTATAATCACGAATGTCTTTCTTAGCGGCCCATAATCGGAATGGATGTGGATTGAGGTCCACTTTTATTGAGTGTTAGTTAATTTTCCGAGTGTCTTGTAGGTTACATAATCTCCTCTGGGTCTTAGTTGATTTCGGTTTGCATCAAGTCCGCCTTAAATTTTTTATCCCGACCTTCGTCGAGTTATGTATGGATCTCAAGATCTGCTATATCGTCTTAGAGGTATGTCCACATCCACCCTGTGGTTATCTTTGGAGGCGTGATATGATCTTAAGGGCCCCCCCATTGTATTTGGCTTCCCAAGAAACTTGGGTAAAGGAAAAACAATAAACCAAAGCAAATTAAAATCAATGAAACAGAATAACTTCGACATTTTCACAATAAAATTAAACTTAGAAAAACTAATTTCACGCAGTGGCATGATTTAGGAAAGTTACTTTTATTTTGGAGAAAGAATTTTGACACCAGAGTTACAACATGAGCTGTACTTGAACCCACCCTTAAATTAATAAAAGGATTCCTTTTATCCTAGGGTAATAATATATCAAGATGGTTTGATCAAATAATATGACTTTAGAATATGTATGAAGTGAAAGAATTTTGACACCAGAGTTACAACATGAGCAATATGATCTCGAAGACCAACATACGCCCCCATGATTTAGCTTTTAAGTAAAAGGGCTGTTTAATCAGGCTGCTGCACCTACGGCTCTTCATCACCAAAACCAACTGCATAATGGCCAGCGTTTCTACCCTGAGAAACATGATACCGAATTAGAAAGATAGAAGTTAACAAGTTGAAACACTCTTTAAGCCTCTTACGGATTGAATGTTGGAAGAAATTACCTGGGACAACATCCGCTGTTTGTTTAGCAACTGAGTTCTTGCCTTATTGACAACTGAGTTTGGTGATTTGTACATCCTCTGCAACACCAAAACCATTGTCACAGAAGTTTAAAGCTGAATTGCAGCATCGTCAAACTAGCTTAAACCAGTGAAGGCACCAACATTGTGTATGTTCACAGTTTGAAAAATACTAATTGCTTTTTTAAGTTAAGGCAACGCTAAGGCACAAGATGACAAACTAAACATGTAAATAGGACACGCCTGTGCAGTGCAGACTTCCAATAGAGGTGAGGAACAGCGACACCTAATTAGCTTATGAACTGCATTTGCAGGGACAAGAAGGTGGCATTCAGGCTCCTTATGAACTGCATTTAAGGGACCACCACCTGGTTTCTGAAGGTAGATTAGGGTACATGTTACCCGAACTCACATCTCTTTTTTAGTGAAAAATGAAATGCTCTTCAAGCACATTTAAGTCGTAAAAAGATTTGGAACATCTCTCCTTCCTTTCCCTCCATAAAATGGTATTTCTCCCTACCTAATCAAATTTAGGGTATATCTTAAATGACTAGGAAAGTGATATCACAACTTTGGTGCCTTCATTTATTTTATTTTTTTGTTTAGCACTTTGATGTCCTCTTTGCCTACACCCCTTAAGAATTATTTTCCTTGTGTTCCTTCATTCTGCCTTTTTCATATAGCAACCCTATTTTTCTCCTTCAGCTAATTTTATTTGACTACCTAAAAATAACTGTATTACCTGGGTGGTCAAAAACATCCAATCATTCATTTCTTCACTGACAAGTGGGTTAAGAAGAAACAACTAATCATTTATTGCTCCACTGACATGTGGCTTTAACACTTGGCATAGGTTACTTCGATTGGGGACCCGGAACACAACACATTTTGATCATCATATTTTCCAGACTCTGTTGACAATGGAAGTTGTGGGGTCCTCTAATAGGCAACTTTTAACGGTCATTCTTTAGGTAAATCCTGGTAGAGAGAAATGCCAAAAATTTCAGGATAGAAGAAAATGAACACAACACATTTGATCATTATCACATTTCTGGGCTCTGTTGGCAATAGAAGTTGTGGGGTCCTCTAATAGGCGACTTTTAAAGGTCATTCTTTAGGTAACTCCTGGTAGAGCGAAATGCCAAGAATTTCATGATGGAAGAAAATCAATGCAAGTCATCTGAAAATCTTTCTTCTTCTCCCGCCTCCTCCAAACTCAGATCTCCACAATCTTTTTTCCTGCATTCATTAGTTGTTCCTTTTTTTTTTTTTTAACAAGTTTCCTGCATTAGTTCTTTTATTTATTTATTTTTCTCTTCATTGATTAATATGTTTATTAATTTTGAAAATTTGAGGCTTATTCCTCAAGGCTTACACCTCTCTTCATTAGGACGAAATACCTCAGAGATGCCTTTAGCCTTTTAAGACAATGGATTGATGGATTTACATGCATTTAATTCAATGTGTCCTTCTCTTGAGAGATCTAAGTTATCACTATTACAAGGTCTCAGCCAAATCTATGGACTCATAATGGTTAGCCTCCAATAAAGTAAGGATTGCAGCCTTTATGGCTTAATTCTTTCACTAAGAGAGTTGGGGAGTCCCTTAACTGGTAGTCCCTCATCTCAAGAGACCACCAAAGACTCATCATTCCAAAATTTTGCCCTCCTCTTACTACACAAAGAAAAGAGTCTACCATTTGGATCTCCTACACCTTTCTCATGACTTTCCATAACCCAACCTAGCACTTGTCCCTCACTCCTTCAGAAGAATGCCCTCTTTCAAACTCCCCAAGGGGAATTCCTTCGAACATATTTCAACCTCAAACTCAATTTTGTCAACATCCAAAACAAAAAAATAAAGTAGGCAAGTGAAATGCAATGCTCTGAATCTCAGTGTCTCCCCCCTTTGGGAAACATATTGTTTATCCACATTGCAAATCTTTTATTAAACCTTGGACGGCCAATTTTCACAAGTATCTTTGTGTGTAGGCAATTCCAAGTTAATATTTTCATTTTATACTTCACAGTTTGGATCCTTCAAATCCCATCTTCAAAGTCTTGCAATTGCAAATATAATTACGACCTAATGTAGCTCAAGACATGGGATAAGTGATTAAAGGTGGTTGAGTTAAAAAAAAAGTTGATTATTCAAGTTTTAAATTATTATGTCTTCATGAAACATGGGTGGAAGCCATACCTACTCAAAATATTTCAGTCTTATATTGAATCAATTATATTTCAAACACAACATAAAAATTTCAAAAAATGCACCCCAAATAAAACCTAACCTTTTAGGGAAAAGTAGCACTAGCCCATACAACCATTCCTACCTTTAGGTTATAATAATAGCTTAATCCCGGAGGGAAAAAGAACCTAGGTACAGCGTTCATCTCTTTAAAATTCCAAAACGTTGGTCCCTCTACAGTATGCGAGGACTATAAAAGAAAGAAAAATGAGTATAGGTTTAGACCAACTCATCATCGTTAGAGAGGCCACTACATTGCAACTAAAACCTCACAAAATTACGTTGGGAAGTTATTTTTTTATTTTTTTTATTTTTGATAGGTAAAAAGGAAGTATATTAACCCAAAAAAAAAAAAAAAAAAAAGCCCAGGACCAGCCCTAGAGTATACAGGAAGTATACAGGGGAGGACCAGGCCGATACAAGAGAAAATGGTAGAACCACAAAAACCTACCACCCTACACCAAAGGCCCTTAGAGAATACACAAAAGAATTCTTAAGAAAGAGAAATCCTCATACACAAAATTCCCAGTCCAAGAAGTTAAAGTGCCAATAAAAGACAGCTTCAGCCTATTTAAGCAAAAAGTCTCATCTCCAAAGGCGATTTTGTTTCTCTCCTTCCAGATTGACTGGAAAAGGCTAAGGGGGGCTGTCCTCCACACTCTCTTAGTCTTCTTGCTTATGGGAAGTTATTGAGGTCAGGTTTAAGATAAAGTTAATAATCTTAAACCATTTTTTCTAAATCAATTTGATCTGTTGCATTAGATTCAAACTCTTACTGTTTAAACTTCTTTCTGCATTCACGATTCACAGTGAGAGTCTAGTTGCCTCCTGGCATCAAATCCTTCCGCTAAATTGAAAGGAGTTTGTTTCTAAGGGGAATTCCATCTCATTGAGAAAAAAAATTAAAATAAGTTAATTCAATGTTTCTCTCAATCCATACTCTCATTTTTGTCGTTTTTCTAGTGTAGGTATTAAGAAGATACCATTTTATATAGGCTTTTTTTTGTCCCAGACTTAAACCTGGAACCTCCCATAATCTCACCCCTGAACTTTTACCACTTGAGTTAGGCCTCAAAGGTTAGCATGAAGAAGATATCATCATGTTTGGAGATGACTCCACATGAAGATAGTGGTAAGTTGAATTTCCTAAGGTACTAAACAAGTGGCTTAGTAGAGATTGGAGCTGTTGGCAAAGTAAAACCTTGTGCTTGCTATTTTTCTCTATAATGGATGTCATAATCATGACTGACCCTTCTTCTTTTTCTTTCCATTATTGCACCACTGTTTTTTGTCTTTCATCTCTGATTCTTTGAATTTCACACTAATGGATAAGGTTTCATTTGCTACATTGTAGAGTTTTGACATGATTTTCTTGTGGCTTAGATTGAACTGTTGGAGAGTGTAACAACATCATTTATGATGATTAAGAGAAAAAAAGGAAAATTACATGTGTAGATCGATCTATGAAAATTTTACAAAGCATCCATTTACCTCTCCTCTAGGCATTGCTCACTGTTTAGCTAAAAATCGAAGCCTCTCATTAGTTGCCCTTTACAGCAGAGTTTTTGCTACTTTTAGTTCTATTTCTTCCTTTTTACCCTGTATTTTCTTTTTTACTTACCCTTTTGGAGTGTTTTTATCAAATGCAAGATTTTGAGTAATAAACTTTAAGAGAAGACACGAGATGACAAGGGACCATTTTCTTATACAATTATAAATAAGAGTATCAGCTTTAGCAGACACATAGATGGTTTGCTCAATCGAGTGACTTCTACTCCTAGTTATGTCATGCCATGAAAGGAATGATATGTTTGATTATGCCAAAGATCAATGTATCAAGTAACCAAATGATGTGAGCTATATAACAAAAAATCAGATGACGTGAGCATGTCGAGAGCTGACCATATTTTCTAAAATAATAGATCCAACAACAAAAAAGAAGCCAAAAGTATTTTAAAAGAGAGCAACCAGCAATCAAACAAAGATTTGCAGATGGACTTAAATAGCAGAAGCATTCCAATCGACATTGAAACGCTGGGAAAAGTATGAACCAACCTTTTCACCACTAGATAAATGGTGCTCACTTCCAGAAAGATGCTTTCTTTTTGGCGTGAAATCAAAGACTTCATGAAGAAATTCATTTTCCTGTTAAGGTTTAAAATTAAAAAAAAAAAGAAAAAAACAGGAAAAAGAAAGAAGACTCAATAAAACCCCATTCACTAAGAAGAGCGAAAGAAAGAGGACCAAGAAAAGAAAAGAAAGAAATTAACAGATGCTAAAAATCTTGTCTGATATGAAGTGTCAGCTCAGGCCAAGGAGACCAACCTGCATGTGCTTGACAAATCCACCCCCGAGAAAGCGCTTCAGAAAGTTTAACTATAAACAAAAGAAGTTACAGAAATAGAAAGAAAAAAAAAATTGACATTCAAACCAAGGCACCGAAGTAGAAGGGAAGAGAGAAACCTGTATCAATTGGGACCATTTTGATGTGCTTAGTGAATCTCCACCAATTTTCATTGAAGTTTCAGGACAGTAACCACCCTGTAATTATAAATAATGTAAGAGCACTATAAATGGCACACACATAGACAGAAGCATTTGTTATAGCAGAAGGTTAACAATACCTCAAGAAATTCTAATACATCTCTAAACAAGTTTCTCTGGCTGTTAAGGTCTTTCTTAACAGAACCTTTGCCACCTGCCTCAGTGGAAAGGTTTCTCACTTGATTTAAAATTTTCCTTAAGTCCTTGCAAGTGTGCAAGTCCTCCCCGCTGAGTATTCTCTTCATGAATCGAGTTGTCACCAAGACCTTTAGGTTCAACAAAGAACTTCTCTAAACTTCCTACTTCAAATATTAGAGCAAGTGCTTCACCAGCCGCTATGCGTACGGATCGATCATCCTTGTCTAGCATGTTAGACAAATAAGAAATTGACCTGCATCATTTGCACAAGTATAAGTTCTTTTCTTGATTCAAAGTCCCTGTCATCAATTGTTGCATTAATAGAACCACTTATGTTTGCACTCATTCTACTATGTCATGATTTGAAATCCACCAGTTTCCATAGAAGCATGAGGAAATTTTTTAAAAACAAAACCAAAAAAACACCTTGTGCCAAAGAAGAGGGATCTTATCTTATCAAGGAGCAAGGCAGGGACCAAAATTTACTCACTCTTGCCAGTTTTTTGGATTCAGTTTCCACCCATCCATGGTCGTTAGAAGAAACGACCAAGCAGATACCACCACTGCTATTACGTCAGCTGAAAGTTTTCTGCTAACTACCTAAAAAATGAAGCAGCACATATGACCAACGCATTAATTGAAAACATCAAAACATCACTGTTTGAGAACAGAATTGACTAACTTTCCATTAAGAGGCTAAAAGCACTGAACTTCCACTTGGAGATTAGAAGCACCAAGTACTAAATCAATTAGGTTTTTTTCTTTTTATTCTTGGCCGAGCAAGACATACATGCTATATAACATTCGTTTCAGATTAGATGAATAAGAGACACCATACTTACATTAGAACCCAATTTTGGATGGAGCAATTGCCACATAATTTGCATTGATCTTTCTGTTTCTTCTGGATCATTTGCACCAATGAAGGTGACAATGGCCAAGCATTCCACTAACTATGATCAGAAATTGATGAACAGGGATTTTGTATCAGCATCATTCCAAGTAACTACAAAACCATCATATTGTAACTGAAGTTTGTTCTGCATACCCCTGATACTTTTGATGATTCAAATGAAGATTTGAGAGCCTGTGAAATAGGAAGAACCGATTCATCCAATATCTCATGTGCATTCTCCCCATGACCAACAGTCAAAGCCAACAACCCTACACAGGCAATGCAAAACTAAAAATTGAGCCACCCAAAATGAGCAAACCATGCATACAGGAAGAGTTGAAAATTAACCAATTGCATGCGATGCTAAAGATGTCTCTTTAGCAGAACCTCGCTTGATGGAATTCAAACACTGATGCAGCAAAGTAGCAAATCTGAAGAAAACCAAAAACAAAAGATGAAAACCCAATGAAATATCCAATTATGGAAAAAAAGAAGTGCAACGTATAAAAAAGTTGAAACATAAAAATGGATATAAATGGGCCAAAAAGCACATACAAAGATACAAAAATAGACAAGGATATAAAAAACAACTGAGCCTAATGTGAACATTCTTAGGCACCCGTTCTTTGATGAAGTACTCATAGGTCTTTCATGTAAAACTGTAACATGCTACAAAACACCTCAATAGATAAGATAATTCAAGGTCTTCAAAAGCTACGGGAACAGGACAAACTCTCAAACCAGGCAGCAAACTATTATGGATCCATGTTTCCAAAGACAACCATTAGATAAGCTGCCCTCACCAACTCCAAAGGTCATCAAACATCAGCAATTCCAGCAAAATAGTCCTCCTAATAGTTGTTTCCTAATAAATGAGCATGTTTCTCATCTCTTCCAGAGACGCACGCAATTTGTTGGAAATATTTTTCAATTTCAGAAGTGGCAATTCTACAAAACCCCTTAGTTAGGGGACCAATCCACATGAATTAGATTTCGCAAGGAAAATTTGTAATTGTTAATTGAAGGCATAGAACCTTCATCTATGCACAGCTTAAGCCACAAAAACGGATTGTTAAGGAAAGTGCGTTTGATTTTTATTTTTTTTTCATAGGTAAGGAGAAAAATAGAGTTAAACAAAAAGGGAGCCAAAAAGACAACCCAAAAACGTATACAGGGGAAGGAAAGTGTATTTGAGTCTCCAATCTGACATTTCCTAATTTTCAAACAATATTCGGTTTCTTTCTTTTGAAATAATCCAAAAATGAACAAAAGAGCACCCCTCCAAGCTTTCTTTCGTCTTACACCCACAGCAGAATCATGCCACCTCACGAGAGTATTCTTAATAGAGACATAAATAACCAAAGGAATACATATAACAGAAGTACAGCTACCATAAAATCCTAGCCTAACACAATGAAGAAGAATATGATCAATGGATCACCCAAGCGAAAGAGCTCACCTCAGACAAAAGCCAAGACTTCCAAATTATCACTAAAGGGAAAAGGATCTCAGTGACACAATTTGAGTCCAGAACAGATCAAAGAGCTTTTATAGAAAAACTCCCTTTCTATCACCATTCCTAATTACTCTACCCTCCTCATTCATTGATCTCTTGTATTATAGACGTAAAAATACTCTATCATATCCAGCTCCCAATCATTTACATTTATTGCAAATAAATTCCAATCTACCCTTTGCCACCTCTACACCAACTAACTAAAACAAAGAAGGATGAAAAAGGTCAAATGTAAAGGCTCCTTACTACACCAACTACCCTTCCAAAATTTCACACGATTCTTGTTACCTCAAGAAAGAGAATTCCATTGGAAAGATCCACTCTTTTCTTATAGCTTTCCGTAGGTTGACCCCATAAGTATCTCTTACCTCAAAGATTATGAAATTATGGCCTTCATTTCATAATATCATAATTGGATTCTGAAACTATGAAGCAAAGCTTTTTAGATTGGATCCATACTTTGGCAGAATGGGAGAGAGGGAAAAGAATTCAGGAGTTGTGTTGTGTGCATGTGCATTTGCACATTACATGAAATTTTCAGCTCAAGGAGATTGGGAAAAAGAAAACGATAGTTCAAAAGAGAGATTCTAGGATGATCGTTTAGCTTAGTTGGGCTTTTGAAATGAATATTTAACCAGCCTTTCCATCTCAGGGCAAAGCAGAAATAAATTGTATTTTGACTTTGTTATTACTAGATGGACAGTAAAAAAAATGTATGCACACATGATAACGTTGAGAAAAGTTATGCACATAATATTATTTGAAGAGCAAAATATGTGAGAAAATTGAGTAATTATCGAATGAAAATGCATTTTTCCCTTTTAGTAATACCATATTTCTAGGAGGAATGTGGTTATCAAAGTGTTCTTTATTTTTTATTATTTTATCTAGGCAGCTCTAGAAGGAAAAATGGTTGTTAATGATATCAAAAGAGAAAATTGGTTGTAACCATTGTCACCTTATTCCATATTTTGCCAATGCCCTTATTATACGACAATAAACTAGCTTAAAAAATTCTGAATGCTTCTTCAAGTATCTAGAAGAGGTGAAATGATTAAATGATGAAAAAAAAGATAACAGTGCATCATTAGGTAGGCCACAAGAAATTATCTTTAAAGGAAGGCCATGAGTGAATCTCACAATTTATTTATTTATTTATTTTTATGAGTAAAGCAAAAAATATATTCATCCAAAAAGAAGAACCCAGGGAGGCCCACAGGACCTTTATATGGACAGTCAACACACTTCCACAACCTTTCCAAATGTTAATTCACCAAATGAGTGTCGCATTTATTTCATATCTAATCAGCCGCATGATCATATGGGAATACTTTCGCTCTTTAACAGAACCAAAATCAATATAACAAACAAAAAAGAAAATTTATTTCAAAAAATGAAAAACAGCTGTATGAGTGCTTACTTCTTTTCCACAAACAGATGCTGCAGACTGCTGCTAAAAGCCTCAATTATTGATGACAAAGCCCTTTCTCTCGTGGTTGCCCTTTATCCAAAAGATCAAAACAATAGCATTCGGTTAGCATTCAGCTAAAGGCATAATTTCAATTTAAACATCCAGTCTTACAAAGGAGTTCAGCCCACCCTCCACAAGAGTGAGAAAAAAAAATCTATAAACATTAACAAATATTAACGTACGTTAAGTTTATATATCTATAAGAATTTTGGCACCAGTTCTGAATTAATCTTCAGTACTGTACAGACAAGCTCACACTCACATAACTCAACTTTGGCTTCTTTAAGTTAAAACCATGGGTGCGATGCAACTACAAGTAGCAAGAAACATTCTGACCCTATGGGCTGTGGGAAAACTGTTTCAACGTAACCAATAATAAAAACTAAGGTGAGCATATAGTAACCATCACCGAATCATAACAAATATAAATTGTTGATCTTAAACCTGACTAATAACTGAAAGCTTTTCGGTTCCTCTACTAATAGGAACTAAAACTCCAGAAAACCAAATGTTTAAAAACCCTCGGTCTCTAACTCCAAAGACATCATACTCTTTGAAAAAAGGAAAAAAAAACACCCATGCATGGTATAAATTCCTGATATTGCAGAAAAATGGAATTCGTATTGATAAGACCTGCTGATGCTGACTTTCAAATATTCCACCAACTTTATCACCCGTAGACGCCACTAATGTACATCCTTATTTGCACATAAACAATTTCGCCAAGTCTGTAACTATTAACTTCCTATCAAAATTTATTATAAACTAAAAGAAAATCTACCTCTTTTCGTATAAAGCATCCAAAGCCTGATCAAGTGAACTCTCTTTATCAGGCTGGACATCCTCAATTCCTTGTGACAGCATAACCTCCGACCGGGAAGTGGACGAAGAACTCAGACTATCATCATCGTCACTGTCTCCCAGTGTAACCTTTTTACGCTGAGAGCTACCTGAAAATAATCTAAACATTAACACCAAATATATCTATTCTTTCACGGGATCAAATACCTTGATAATCAAAGGGAAATAAAATCATAAGAACGTTGTATGAACACATTTCAGAAAGATTATGACAGAATATTTCGGGCTAAACAAACAGATGGAGAAGAATCGGGGGCTCCGATTTTCGGTTCCACGCGACCAGACGCTGGCATATAATGAGGCGTTCAGGTTAATAAATTCATAATCAATTCATTATCTAACTCGAATTGGACATAATAAAAATCAAATAAATGATTGATAAACTCAATCGTTCGAAACCCTCAATAACTTACAACATGTTCTGCGCAAGATTGGAAAAATCCAACATAACCCTAAACGATGAAAACCCTAGCGGTGGGTTTCAATTGCGGAGAAATTAACAAAAAAAAAGAAAAAAAAAGAAAAAGAAAGAACAATACAGAGATTCGGAATCTCATCATGGCTAAAACAAAGTTGAAATCGCCAGTAGAAAAGTGCAAGATATCTTTGAATATCCAAAAAATTCCAAATCCTGAGTAACCAGACGCACGGAATGAAACAACGGGAAAAATCAAAGAGAAAAAACTCACGTTTCCCCATGTCTGAAGGTTATGTTTCTCTCTTCCCTCTTGCTTGTCAGATAAAGGAAGAGAGTTGACTGAGGATGTGACGATGAGAAGAAGATGTAGCGAAGAAAAGATATGTACAAGGTGATTGAATCCAAACCAAACGACAATTCAAGAGATATAAATCCTGCGAGGAAATAGCCATTAAAATTCTAGATGGGTTGGGGGTTGGGGATTGGGAGGCAGAATAAGGAAATGAGGTGGCTTGCTTAAATGAGGGGAGGAAAAACAGACCAAGAACGCAGTGAGGCAAAGGGGAGTCTCTCCTATTGGGAAAATGGTATTTTCAAATTGGGTGGTATGGAATATTCGGTGCTCCAGTCCAATATTCTCCCCACCACACCCCAGTTATTCAGCCCTCCTCTTACGTGGCTACCTTCTTCTCCGCCCTTCATCTCATTTTAATTCCCAGTAAATACTAAATAGTAAATAGAGAAGCTTCTGCGGCCGCGTGCTCCTTGAGTTTTGGATTAAAATAGGATTTTTTTAAAATTATAAACTCATTTTAGTTCAAAAAATATTATCTAAAAGAGTCACAATCGAATCACGTTTTGACACAAAAAGAAAATAATTATCGTCACACATAAATCCGCTTAACAATTTTTCGCTTCAATCGCTACCGCTATCGACAACGACTTCACGCTCGCTTATTCGTCGCCGAACAACAACATCGGTTTTTATCAATTCAATCATTATCACAATGACAACTAGCATACGATGCGATTTATCTCAAAATTATTATTATTATTTCAGACATCAACTTATTTAAAAATTATATCAAAACAAAATATTTACTATTATAAATTATATAAAAATAATTTATACATCAACTTATTTAAAAATTATTGTAAACAAAATATTTACTATTGGATAAATTGTATCAAGTAATGGATTCAAACACATATTTGTAAATATTTTAATTTTTTCACAACAGTGCATTAATTTAAGGTAGTTTAAATTCCAAATAAACCTATAAGTTTTATTTTAAAATATTTATAAGTTTTATTTTTTACATTAACAAGTCAGGACCCAGCCATGTATATTATCATTTTAAAATACAAATATATAAAAAATCAGACACAAATATCAATATATACATAAATATCAACATATATCAACACCCCACAAAAATGTAGCCTTTATATTTCTCTTGTGACAACGCCTAATACACAACTAATCGACGATAGTATTCCGCGCACCCCAAACAGTACCGAGTGAAATTTAATGAAGCTCGAGGAGTCGAACCTGAGCTGGCTGAGCGCGGAGTTAATGGATGGGGCGATCGACATATACGCCAAGCCATGGTGTCACCTGAAGTTGGGAGCAGGACGTAAATGTCGCTGATATAGGGTGTCTCAAGCCTTCCGACACGATATCAAGAACGATAATCGAATGAAGCGAAAATCGAAAATATCAAGACATCGATTTATATATCATCATATATTCGCGTATTTTACCAATATATCGGACAAATATCAGTTACAAATACAATCGTGGAACAAAAAATGTAAAATTTTACAATTTGGCCAATATATCGTTACTGCCAATTATTTCGTTGCTGCCATAATTGCCAAGATGTTACTGCAAACAATGCACAACTCTCCAAATTATTGACAACAAAGAATGATGCAATCCATTATAAAATCAAACCTGAACGTGGTTTACCCACATTGAATTGAGTTAATGTTCAACTGTCCCTAGCCAAAATGCATTTTGATAACACATGTTGAATTGCTTTTGCAACTTCTTTACACTAAGCACAAATAGGATCAACATCTACCTTCCTTGTTCTCAACATAACAACAGTCGGAATGCATTCTGAACAGGCGCCACAAAAAATTTAAAACCTTGGGTGGAACTTTCAGAGACCAAAATTCCCTCCAAAACTGCCTATTACCATGAACACTTAAACTTTGCAACAGTATATAGCAGCTTTTTACTGTAAAACCCCCTATGGAATCATGGATCCATAACCATATATCACTTATATCTCTATGAGAAAGAGAAATTCATTGAATTCTCTTAACATCTTCTTCAAAAAAACAAGTCTTGGCGACGCCCCAAACCGGTATTGGCCCCGCCGACAACCGCTACAACTCCGTAATATTTCAACGCTTCGAGTGAATCCGACACCACTCATTTAAAATCTAAGCAGAGTCTCCTTTCAGACGAGCTCTACCCATGCACAAACCCGTCTCAAGAGTTTTTACAACGACCACAGGGATCCAAAATGCGAAAGAAATAATGGCCACACCCATCAATACTCACAAAATAAATATCACAACCAAATATATATCATGGTTCAAGAGTTTTTACATTACTCTTAATACAAACATATATTAAAATTATAAAATTCTAATACATGTCATACATAATAATACCAAAGCCACAACCCGACTTTCTTCTAAAACGACCTCTAATGAGTGCCGCCTTCCTATCGTTCCTCAGACTTAAATTCGCTGATCCTCGATAAAGGAAAGAAACCCAAGAAATGATAATTTTCATACAAGCATTTCCACCTGGGTTTATTACTCTACGACAAACAACCACGTTCAAGCAATTTCATGAATCTACTCGAATGTCTACATGACCAACCCATGTCTCGAGTCCTCACCGACTCCCTCACATATGCCTAAGCCGAATGCGAGTAAAATCACAGTTTTTAAAACAAAAGTTATTTGTTCTTGAAAACATACTACCGAGTTTCGGTAAAATATTGGATAACCCTCCAAGGCGAATC
Organism: Tetrastigma voinierianum; assembly: GCA_016808115.1. Taxonomy (NCBI): domain Eukaryota; kingdom Viridiplantae; phylum Streptophyta; class Magnoliopsida; order Vitales; family Vitaceae; genus Tetrastigma; species Tetrastigma voinierianum. Next base: position 2,207,781 of record JAEQBH010000576.1, read on the forward strand.
TATTGGATAACCTTCCGAAACAATTCATGGGCCCCTCCGACGTGAATTGTTGGACAATCTCCCAACACGATTCTCTGGAAAATCTTCCGTCGAAATTCCTTTCACAAACATTTTCATTTTTGTTTCATTTCACGCCACGTGACTCACACCTAATATTCTGCGCCTCAAAGCAGATATAATGTACGTATGCCACCTAACACATTCATGCTAATATATTCACATGCATATATGGTTAACATAATCTAATCACATAAAACATGTTATGTAAATTCTCAACCAATTACACCAAAATTAGCTCACATGGGCTAATTAACAAACACAAACAATTCATTTTGAATCACTCAACACATAAAAATTCAGACAAAAATATTCACATCACTATTCATGTGAACAGTAAAACCCTTGGGTGGCATTGTTCACGACCACACAAATAGAAATTTTCTCCACTCGGTTCAAAGCTTTTGAGACCGAATTTACGGCTAAAACAAGCCTCGTAATTATTCCTAACCATTTGCAACGCTCTACCCAAAGATTAACGCAAGTAGAAATTATCCCTACCTCTCGAGTTGTCTAACTCCATCAACCTGCCCACGCCGCAGCCCTCACGCGTAACAACTTTCCTCGCCACCCGTCAAAACCGACTCATTCAATCGACCTAACTCTAAAGAGAAGGTGCTCTCTCTTCTAAAAATCAAAATCCTAAGCTACCAGATTCCATTTCCTCTCAGCACGTTTTGGCCTTCAAAAATGGGGAAGACAACACTATGCAAGTTTTTGTCTTTTTCCTCATTAACAATTTCTAAAATTCCTATGTGTCCATTCTTCGATTTTTGACACTCTGCATTATCTAGGCCAGTCCATTTCCATCATCTCTAATCTGCAACATGTGTCACAAGAGTACATGCTATAGGTGACTTTTGTCACATCACATGTCGCTTTACTCAAGACCGATACCGGGCTCGGGGAAACGGTAAATTCTCGACCGTCTGTAATCTCGACGAAATTCCACGTGGTAGCTAGATTTCACAAGATGATTCCAACGGTGAAGTCCATTTCATCGTCCGAGATTTAGAAATTTTTTGGATTTTTACCAAAATTACGATTTTGCCTTGTTTCAGAAAATTAGAATTTTCTCGGATCTTACATTCTCCCCTCCTTAAAAAGAATTTCGTCCCAAAATTCCACGCACATACGCATCCAACCACGTGCCTATGTAACCTCACCCAACTCCAAGACCCGTGCCTAAGACAACCCTGGGCTAAGGTCCCAATTATTGACAACCCGATGGCTGTCAACTCATCCATGTCAAGAATGACATCAACACCCAATATGTCTACCTCCCTAAGGTCCACTATGAGCAGAATCACTGAGATCTCTGACTCACGATCTTAACACATCATGTCAACTCTCACCCTACATCCTAGGGAAGAACATCTACGCCTGGCTTCTCTAAAGGCCTCAACCTCTAAGCCTAATTCTATCACACAAGATGCATTAATGAATGAATATGATGCATCCAATTTAAATGCCATCACTAATAAGGCAAGAGAAACAGACCTACATATCCCACTGTTGATGCTTAAATTCCCGCATCTGAGACTTCGTTCCTGCGACAATCTCGCTCATATGCTCAGTCACAAGAATGGTAACACGTCACCCCGCCCACCGACCCGAACTCTACTCAGAATCCAGGCTCGACTTCGACCTACGCCTGCCCCGTCTACGTGGACCTGTCTCGCGGGCTTACTGTGTGTTGGGCGGCGCACTGAACCGATACTTGTTCCCCTGACCCATACTAGGGGATGGAAGAACAAACCGTGTCCTCTCCCGTCCCGCGATTGGGATTGCGCCGCCCCAAACCTGGGATCCGGTCTCCCGGGCAATCCTTCATATGTTTAGCCGCGGCAATGGTAAAGACACCATCTCGCCCATCCCCACCGCAACCCTAACTCGTCTCATCGCGCCGACTCGAGGTGTCCTATAACTTTCGATTCCCGCTCCGCGGCAATCCGTGAAAGTGTCCAAGCCGGGCAGGCGTAGAATAAACACATCATCTCGCCTCCGCCCGACTAAATGTCCCCTCCTCGCCTCGGGCCTCACAACCTTGTCCCGTTCAGGTCCCGTGCTAAACAAGTCTTCTATTTTTCCCGTCGGGAAGATGAATCTTCCTTCCTCTTGGGGCATTCGCCCATCTCGATGCCCCGTGATGTCATCTATTCCTCCACGGCCGCCACGCACCAACCTCGTGCACAAAGAAGAGCCGCAACTTTACAAACCCTCAAAGAAAGGCTTGGTCGGGTCAAAGCCGATGGTGCCCGACTCCGCACTGGACGATCTCTACGTTCTTGCCCTCGACTAGTCATCTACACATGTCAAATGGCAAATAAATTCTAATGCAAGATTCTAAGGCGTAAAACACGTTCGAGACACTATTCACAATACGTAAAACATTTCATAATAATGTCTGCGATTCATAGAATCAGAAGACAATAATTCCACATTAAATCATTTTTTAACAACAAAATTTTATTTTAGAAAATTTCGCTTTTAAAAGATTTATTTCATTTGATTTGACGGATTTTTTTAAAAAACCTTTCATGAACAAAGGTTCGTGAACAAGTGTCCCCAAACAAGGACTCAAAACAAGATATCAGTCAAACTGGTCGGGCACCAGCGCACACTGAACTCCAAGCCGCTACAGATCGCGCTGCGGTCGCGGGCGCCGCATAGCACCATGTCACTGGGGCACACGGATCGTGTCGTGGCCCCCTCCCTGGCCATGTCGCGAAGAGTCCCCTACTGTATACGTCAAGGCTGCACTCGCACTGCGCGCCATGTCGCAATGGAGGCTATCCTTTTTTTCCCTGGCCACATACAAAAGTGTATCAGAACCCAATTCCCATTGCGGCGCAGTCAGATAAGAGTCGGTGGTCGCAAATACAAGGCTGCCGCAGTTGTTGCAAGATCAGATTACCGCTTCTATCATATTAATAACCGGCCGCTTCAACCACGATACAAAGTTGTATCGTGACACATCCCCCGGCCGTTTTAGCCTTCCTGGAAATTTCAGGTCACGATAATAATCCATCAGACGTAACTCAAACGCGCACTTTCCAGCCGCTTCTCAGACCGCTTTTTTTCCTTCATGCTACTGGAAAACAAACTACCCAAAAAAATATGTTATTATTTATTTATTTTTTTTCTCATTTTCCAATAAACCAAATAAATTTATTAAAATTTATTTTTTTATTTTTTTTCTTCCACCCTACTCATCGAAAATTCTACAAAAAAATAAATAAATAAATAAATATATATATATATATATATATAGAGTATATATATATATATATATATATATATATATATATATGAAGTTTTTTTTTTCATTTTTCAATAACCCAAAATAAATTTATTGAAATTTATTTTATCCATTTTTTTTTTCATTTAATTCTGGACCATTTTGTCCAGTACCCTCGAACACCTAAGGTTACATTTTCGACCCCATTGGCTCAACATTTTCTCCTATGCGCCTCACCAAGCATACAAATTCAATCACACCATACACAAATAATTCATCACACATCATCACAAATAATCACACAATCACATAAAACACAAAGGCATGTAAGAAAGAGATCCCTGGGTCTCCGTGATTGACCAGGTAATCACATACCTAACCCTACACCGAGCCACACCTAAGCTGTTGATGCCTTATACTCAATGACCATGACCTAAGCCTAAGTCCCTAATCCCTAGGTTTTCTTACTTACCTAAGCTCTGCACTCTAAGATCGTGCCTAAGCCCAAGTCCCTAAGCCCTAGGGATACTGTATACCTAAGCTCCGACACAGTCGTGAAGTCGGCATCGTGGACTAAACTTATGGATACCCAACCCGAGCTCCCAGTAATCGCATTTCCAAGCTCGATACCGTCGTGGAAGCCGGTATCGACTACACTTATAACTACCCACCAGCTCCTAAGGTAATCGCTACCTTAGTCGATACTGCCGTGACGCCCAAAACCGGTGTCCCGCTGACAACCCGTCAACCTCACTGTGGAATGCTCAACCCGACACCACTCATGAGTGCACCTGGCAGAGCCTTTGTACGGAGTTTCTACTCTGGCAAACCTCGTCTCCAACAAGTTTACAAATAACCACATTAGTGGTCCAAATGTGAGTAAAATAATGGCCACTTGGGCCCCTGCATCAATACTCACAAAATAAATATCCCAACCAAATATATATCATGGTTCAAGAGTTTTTACATTACTCTTAATACAAACATATATTAAAATTATAAAATTATAATACATGTCATACATAATAATACCAAAGCCACAATTCGGCTTTCTTCTAAAAACAACTCTAATGAGGCCGCCTTCCCTTGGCCGCTTCCTCAGAATTAAACTGGTGATCCCTAGATTGTAGGTGAGAAAAGCCCGTAGTGATAATTTCACATGGGTTACTTCCCCACTTTAAGTGCACATGGATGACAAACAACCACTTTCAAGCAATTTCATGAACCTACTCGAATGTCTACATGACCAACCCATGTCTCGAGTCCTCACCGACTCCCTCACATATGCCTAAGCCGAATGCGAGTAAAATCATAGTTTTCAAAACAAAAGTTATTTGTTCTGAAAAACATACTACCGAAGCTCGGTGAAAATATCGACAACCGGCTCGAATATGTCGGATAACCTTCCGAACACCATGGGCCCCTCCCGATGCGGAATTGTCGATTAATTCCAACACGATTCTCGAAAATCTTCCGTCGAAATTCCTTCTTCACACAAACATTTTCATTTTCGTTTCATTTCCCACACAATGACTCACACATAATATTCTAGTCATTCAGTTGCATATGGAACGCATGATGCCAATTTAACACATTCATGCTAATATATCTATATGCTATATATTAACATAATTAAACTCATAAAGCATGTTATAAATTCTCAACCAATTACACCAAAATTAGCTCACATGGGCTAATTAACAAACACAAGCAATTCATTTTGAATAACTCAACACATAAAAATTCACACAAAAATATTCACGTCACTATTTATGTGAACAGTGAAACCCTCTGGTGGCACTGTTCACGGCCACACAAATAGAAATTTTCTCCACTCAGTTCAAAGCTTCTGAGACCGAATTACTTTGGCCAAAATGCTCCTCGTAATACTCTAACCATTTATATGTCTCTTAAATTAAAGATTGTTCCAAGTAGGAAAATTATCCCCACCTCTCTGAGCCTGTCGAACTCCACCAAACGCGCGCCCACGCGTACTCTCGCGTGAACAACTTTCCTTCGCTTTGTTGAAAACCGATCATCCGACGGGCCTAATCCTAAAGCATAGGCTGTGCCTCTCCTAAAAATCAAAACCTAAGCTACCGTGACCTACTCTCTCCTCGCACGTTTTGGCCTTCAAAATGGGGAAGACAACACTATGCAAGTTTTTGTCTTTTTCCTCATTAACAATTTCCAAAAATTCCCATGTCCATTCTCTGGATTGACACTCGCACCATCTAGGCCATCCATTTCCATCATCTCTAATCTTGCAACATGTGTCACAAGAGTACATGTTATAAAGTGACTATTACATCATGTTTTATGGCACCGATACTTGCCTCGAAATGCAAATTCGACCGTCTTCGAAATTCGACGAAATTCGAATGCGGCTAGCTAGGATTTCGTGAGACGATTCCAATCTTGATGAAGCCAATTTCATCGTCCGAGATCTAAAATTTCGATTTTTACCGAAATTACGATTTTGTCTTATTTTAAAATTGGAATTTTCTTGCCCTACAAATCTCTAAGTACATCAGGATCCCAAACTCTCATTTACTTTCATTAACCCACTAACCTTTGCTTCTTCGAGACTCGACTGTGGACTAGAATTGATAATGCCATTTTCTACACTTGGCAACCGTGGATCACCCCATATATTTGTGTTCTTCCCATCTCCAATTCGAATATGACTTCTAGCACGAACAATTTTCTTACCTTTCAATATACTACGCCATATATAACTTGGATTGGCTCCTAAATTTGCCTCCATGAAACTACAATGAGGAAAATAACGCGCCTTGTAATCCAAGACCAAATGAGATCGAGAGTCGCACAAATTTCCAAGCCATCTTTCCAAGCATCGAAATATTGAAATCTCGCATTTTTTTTAAATCCATGCCACAAATTTTTTTAGGTATATATGACTTATCTCATGACATCCACTTAATACCTTTTCTATCACCCTTGGTGCTTCCCCATCAATAAGCATTCATCATTCACTCCAATTCCTCACATAAATCAATTGGAAGCAAGAACACATTCATTAGAAAAATTCTGGTATAGATCGAAAGACGTTTTAAGTGAAAATTTCCTTTCCAAAGATGGGATAAAAACTACATATCGGGTTTTGTATATCGAATCGGCTACACGGTAGCGCAACAATGGTTTTCCTTCGGGTTCTCAGACATAAAGCTTCATGCCTTCCTTTGCTTCGTTTGTCACTTTACTTTGCTTCACAGGATCGGGTAACCATTATTGCCCACTTGCCCTCTCGCAAACTTGAATCGGAATAGAAGGTTAAAGAATAAGTGGTGTCAGCATTAATTTACTACTTTGATGATTTTCTATTCAAGTCTTTGATTACAAGGCAAATGTCCTCGGATCCCTGAAAATTCATTGGTTAGGTGCGAAAGAGCTTTCAATTAACGTGATGTGATGATACCTTGGATTTTATTACTTTGTCAAATGTTGCAATGGAGCCATATTGATCTTCATTTTGGTTTTGAAAGACCATTGTTGTGACGCCCCATTTCCCAGGGGTCCCATTGACCACCTTCAACCTGCGGAAACCTGTGTGTCTCATATCATGAGACCCATACGTGAACAAAAATGGCCACGTCGACCCATACATCGTGACTCACCAAAACGATATTTTATACAAAAAATAAGTTAATTTACAAATTTGTTTTGATTACAATTTATCCAAACTGGTCTTTACGATTATTTTTACAAAATACATAACAAGTACACATATGGACATTTCTTCGTCTCATGACCTCGGGATGCGGCCCTATCCCTGTAGTGAACCTTCAATACCCGAAATAATTTTTCCTCGATTAAAGGTGAGCAATGCCCACAGTGGAATTATCCTACATGGGTTACTCTCCACCCATGCTCATGCACGACCAACCAAACATTCAAGCAAAACATATATGTTCCTACTCAAATGTCTACATGAAATGGATGAGAATGTGACTCAACCTTTCCCACTTCTAGAGCCCTCATTGACTTCCACACGCATGCCTAAGCCAAGTGTGAGAAAACACTATTTTCAAAATAAAAGGTTTTTGTTCTCGAAAACATAATAATCGAGTTTCAGAAATCTATCGGACAACCCTCCGAGGTGAATCACGATAACTCTCCTCAAACAAATGCATGGGTCTTCCTCCGAGATGAACTATCGACAACTCTCCAAGGCAATTCTTTCAAAATCTTCCTTGAAATCCATTTAGCAACCACGCTTTCATGTCATGCACTCACACCTATTATTCTAGTTATCCCAAGGTATTATGAAATGCAATATGCCATTCACAACAATCTACGTTAATATATTGTTTACTTCATACTAACATAATTTATCCATAATCATCATGTTATTGATTCATACATAAAGTATCAACATAAAATTAGTCATACTGCCAATATAGTAAACCTAAGAGTCCATTCCCCGGGATCGCCCATAACATCACATAAATAACACATAACATGTTATTCAATCAAGCAATAACATATTCACACTCATGCCACACACAACAAACAAATTTCCACTACGCCTCGGATCATGAACCACTCTAGGATTTCTTCACCCGCCCAAATCTGGGAACCGAAACCCTACCATTCAGCCTCAAGATATCCCTATCCATTAAAATGGCTCTTAGCCAAAGAATAAATCAAGTAGAAGAAAACCCCTACCTCTGAGTTCATCAACTCCACAAAACCGGGTAACACCCAATGCCACTCTCTCAGAAATGGGATCAACTTCGCTTCAGCCTCACGGAATTGATTGACCGATCACGGAAATTTTAGAGAGAAGTGAGAGCTTCTCACTCTAAAACTCTCTTCTTTTCTCTTTCCTCTTTCTTTTCTCTCTCTATTTTCACTCTCTTTTCCCCCATCCAAACCCATTGGTCAAGTCGGTCAAGAGACTTGTCCTTCATCGCCACATGTCAACCTCCCATTACCGACTTGGAGCCAATTCTCATCCCTTATCCATCTAACATAGATTTCCACCAAATGACATGATGCCACATGTCTTTCATGGGTCCCATTTGAGCTTATGTTTGACTCATACTGCACATGACATGTGGCACCTCTTGAGCCACTCAAAACTTGCTAAGTGTCTCACATCACTCCCGGTGCCTCGAAAAACGTGAAATTTCGACTATCTCAGAATTTGACGAATTAATCAGACATAGGATTCAAGAACGATTCCGACGGTGAAACCCGTTTCGTCATCCGAGATCTAGAAAATTTCCGAATTTTGACCGAAATTACCATTTTACCATTTTTCAAAAAATTAGAATTTTATCGGGTCTTACAATTGCAATGTAATATCAATGTGTATATTTCATTATTAATGTCATTTTTACACTTTTACAAAGTATTTCCATGAATTTCAAAGTATTTTTGTTAATTTCCGATATATCGATAATTATGTAAAAATATCCACCGATATATCTCCGATGTATCCGATATATCCATAATATCCAAGTACCGATATATCCGTCGAAACCAATATTTTTAACCTTGGCTGGAAGTGCACCCAACTCTGATACAAGGTCAACCATGGTCTCATTTATGGGAGGTAATGTAGAGGATAATAAAGGATGGGATGATAAGGTGATATCTACTGCCATGGAGGCTAGCTTACGACACCGTAAGACGGTGTAAAGATGTGTGTTGTCTGGGTATGGAAGGTGATGTGTAAGTCTGTGGGGGTATAAAAGTATCGGGTGATGGGTAAGTATGGGGAAGTATGGAAGTATCGGGTGATGGGTTAGTATAGGGGGGTATGGAAGTAGGCAATGTCGGCTCAGGTGTACTATGACCTCCCTCACCATCTCGACCACGACCTCACCCACCATCTCTACCACGACCTCGCTGATAAACTCTCCCTCTACCTCGAATGGGCTGCATACGAATTAGAGTGGATGACACCAAAGGTCTAAATGATGGTCCATGTGAAGTAGATGTCTCCTAATCATAGTCGATGATGTGATGCTCCTCTCTGATCTGGTGTAACACTAATCTAGCAATATGATGTAAGTCGTACACCAAACTGGTGGTAGCCCCACATGAGCGACTAGCTATGTCAACCATGACAGAGATCTAAAAGAACCAACCAAACAATTAAAAATACATAATCTTTTGATTAAAATTTGAAAAACACTTTAGAAACACAAGACTGTAACTTACCAAAACTTGAGTAGAACCGGTTGTAGTATGGAACCTCATATCATCCCTATGGAATGGTGGTGTCATAAAACGTCGTGTAATACGACGATACCACTACATATATGGATTATGGAAGTCCATAATACACACCATAGGAGGTGCATTGATGATCCTGCCCGCTTACGTATCCCATAAGGCAATGTATGGAGCATGATACGTCGCCCAATCTCTTTGAGTTTATCTATGTGCACCCACTCTATGTAGCGTTGCTCATAAGAGCACAATGGAGGTATCTCCTGCTGTAGCCTAAACTCCGGGCGCTGGGTGACCGCTCCTGACGATGCTACTCAACAATCCAAAACATAAGCTGACATCATTCGCATCTCCCGATCGATAAGGTGCATCCGTACCGGGTTAACCAACTCTAACGTATGATCGCTATGTTAAAACCTACATTTACACTTGACATCAATAACGCAGTGGCTGCATATGAACAATACAATAATCATATACTTTGTACTATGGTCATTACCTAGTCAGAGTCCGCATCTAGTCGATCTCGATATGTGAGGACACCGATGGGTTATGCACCTGTCAAAGGTACTCCTCACCTACACCAATGTGGAAGAAAGCTAAATTGGCCGAGCTCTGCAGTTTTCATCATGGATAACCTTAGCTACGTCTCCATCGATGACATCGGCGTTGTCATCATGTAAGGCATGAGTGACTGGAGGTAATGATGTGTTGTGTATATGAATATGTATGTAATAAAATAAAGTTATGGATACCTATAACAATGTAATACAACCGCTAATACCATGTCGAAGGATCCGCCGTCTCTAAGATAACTCTCGATATGTAATCGGATAAGATCGCATCACCCCAACTATGTTCCATGGGCCGTGTCAAACTCAGAAGATTGAGAAAGCACATATGCACATGCACTCCCTTCTTATCTGCAAACAAACATGATCCCATCAACGCTAAGATGAAACCACATGTATTTCGGTCTAAAGTGACCTAATCTGCGTCAGGTGCTGGGGTGGATAACTAGTCACATAACCACCGTATGGAGATAGTGTAAAACCCGGGAAAAATTCAATTTTTCTGAAAAATGGTAAAGGTAATGCTGAAACCGGAAATCTCTTTAGACTTTCAATGACGGGTGCGGACCGTACGTTAAATTCGGCTCTCAGCAAAATCTAGTGACCCAAAGGTTTCGTTGAATTATGAGACGTTTTAATATTTTACGATTTTCTAGGTGATAAGCCATCATGACTTAGTGGACTTAGATTTTTACGAAAAATCTCTGGTCGAAATGGCTCACTAAGCTCATTTAAAATAAAGTGAATTGAAAAGAAATAAATTGTTTTGGGGCAGAAACGGATCCGAATGAAGCAATATAAACCATGTATCCAAAATAATAATAATAATAATAATAATAAATAATAATAAAAAAATGGATAAAAGGAAGGTCAGAACGGACGGTGGGGGCGTGGAGAGAGATAGAGAGAGTGAATTTTATCTTTTTATATCTTTCTTCACTTTTTTTTTAGATCTACGGAAATCGGACCGTAGGTTTTCATCGAGGCTGAAGGCAAAGTTGATCCACGCAACGAGGGCTACGCGTGGGTACCAAAATCTCGGAGTTTCGTCAAACTTCAAGAGGTAGGGAATTTTCCTACTTGTGTTATTTCCAGTCTAAAGGCCATTAATGGTTTGGGATTGACTTAGAGGCCGTAAAAGGCCTTAAATTTCAGTCCTCAATTTTTTGGACTTAATGTAGGAATTTTAAAGAATTTTTGGAACTTTTTCGAACTGCTTGGCTGAATTTCTGGATTGCTGGGCGCCTGCTGAATTTTCTAATCGGCTGGCCGACAAATTCAAAGCAAAATTTCAAGACTGCTGCGCTCGACTAAGTTTGCATTTAGTTTTGAACTCGAGACTGATGTCTGCGGGTTTTGTGGTGTGTCTTGCTATCTCAATAATTTGGTGACGAACCGTGGAGGGACCAAGAGGTGCCCTGCTTTATGTGGGTCCGAGATTCGGGCCATTTTGTGTGTTATTGTTGTAAAAGATTAAATAACATGCTATTGTGTGTAAAAATTATGTTAATATATGCTATTTAATGTATTAACGTGGATTGCATGGATGTAAATTATATGTAAAAAATTATAATCGGGTCTATGGTATTAATGTTTCATGTAGCTCTATATATACATGTAAATATGAAGGAAAATACATCGCATCATGCATTTCATGCACGGCCACATCGCACAGCTCGTGTGTGTGTATGGTATTGTTATTCACCATTCTCGCGAATGTGGTAAGTCTTAAACGGACAACGTCCAAAATCAGACTCACATTGCAAAACAATAATAATAATAAATCACGGTGTTCAGTGAAGCAAGACGCGCATCCCCCTGTGCAGGAAAGACCCAAATCTTATTCCTACGACATACTTGATCCAACAACGAAGTTCACGAAAGTATCGTAAGGCGATGGCTTTCACTTGAGACCCCTGAAATTCGCTGAACCCAAATAAACACACGAGATTTGATAAATTAAAATTGGAGGGTAGTCCAATGGTTTAAGTCACTGGGCGAAACACTAATGACTGGTTTTCACACTTGGTGTCGCAAGTGTGAGGGAGTCACGTGACTCCTGGGGTCGGGGCAATGCAGGAGTCTCATCTCATGCATGACACTAACATTCTATATGTGGATTGCATTATTTATATGGAATATGGTTTGATGTTTTATACGCCATCGCATGTGCATTTTAGGCGGAGGCTGATAGAGAATTTTCTACGGCATCAAGCCACCCATTTCGTGACCCTTAGGTACAGTGTAAAATGAGGCCTCGACAAGAAGAAGGTCATATGTGGCCTTGATGTATGTAAATGGAATTAGAACAATAATAACAACAATTAATTCTTTTTTGACTATCAGAGCAAATACTGGGTATGTAATATGGTAAGAGGATCATGACCTGACCTGGCGAGAGTTGTCATGAACTATTAATTTTTATATTTTTGATTTAAATACGAATGAACGGGTCCCTGCAGAAGGGATGTATCGAGCTAGTGCCTGCAAACTATACGTAAAACAAGCCAGGGTTTAATATATGTTCCGTATAAGAGTGTTGGAAACAAACCCATGGATTACCTGGCCATAATGTGTCAGATGTCAAGTGAGCTTCCCAACAAAGAAGACTCTGCCTCGATTTTTCAGGAAAATATGGATCCCGAGCAAATGGGATTACTAAACTATGGTATCTGCAACCCAAACTACAAGAATTCCACAGTCGATGTGTGGTCAAATTCAATCTCATAAAATATAAAGCAGCGATCTTTCAGAGCACCAGGGTGGGTGGACACGAGTAGCCCCCCACATAACTCCGCCACATTAAATTACATGTCCCAGCGTTGATCATCGGTCCTACGGATACGAAACCTAAGGATGATAGCAACATTCTGTAACGTGATCATCATCTCTCCAACGGGTACATGAAACGTGTGTGTCTCGGGCCGCCATCTCTCGACGAAACAAGTGATAAGTGACCAGTTGATCATGATGTGACCCAAGCGGTATATACCATAGAATCCCATGTGGATCACGTATAGATGAATAGGTGGATCCATCCTCCACATACTGATGAAGGGTTTCATCTGCTGGAGAGGTTGGAGTACTTCCTGGAACTACAAGTAACAAAGAAACCAATTTTATAATTGATTATATATGAATTACATGTTACAATATGTAATAGTATTTGATATTCAATAAAATTCATACCTTCTTCGTATCTACTAAGTGCGACCTATATCTATCCTACAATACCAATATAGATGGATCTGAAGGATTTGCATCATGAAGCGCTCTGAATACCATATCTGTAATAGATAACAGTATCTCAGTATAATTATTAAAAAAATACATTGAGATACTAGTATCATAGTCATGAATGAAATAACTAATTATTAAGGCAATGAACAAAAAAACCACATACAACAATGATGTATCATTTATTTACATAAGGTACACAAGTCTTTTATAATCTAAGATATACACATTTGTGCATAAGTCTTATACAAAGCAACTACAAACATGACAGGCAGATTGCCTTACAAAAAAAAAAAAAAAAAAATTGAGTTAGTGCACATCTTTCACTGAACTTGATTTCTATTTTTACAAGACCGTCGATTGTGACCTTGATGTTTACACAAATCACATGTGATAGAATTTTCCCCCTCCCTAACGTTTATTTCATCATGCAAACAGGTTGATTTAGGACGTCCACTGACTATGCATTTCATTGACTCAGGAGGTACAAGCGTAGGACCATCATAAAGAGGCCACTCATCTTCATTGAATATGGGATGAAACAAGCTTTCCCAAGTATCATAGTACGACTGCGTAGTGTAGTATCCTTGAACAAATAATTGAAAATCAACACATTGATGATGACATGCTTCTATGATATGGCTACATGAAAATCCATATATCAGTGTCTTACCACATGTGCATTTCTGCTCATGTAAGTTGAGGAACTATGTTCGACCACTCCTTGACTTCACATGAAATCGTCATTTGATGTGATTGTAGAGAACAATTTCCATTGATCCAGCCTTAACCATACGGGTCTTCATCCAAGCATCAACATAAGGAGTGTACTGCTCATCAGATGCCAATCTGTTAGCACCTTGTTCCCTTCTTGCATCAAAGTAACTATTAGAGCAGAAAAAGGTTAACTGAACTAATGCAGTGATTGGTAAGCTACGAGCTCCTTTAAGAACACTGTTAAATACCTCGAACATGTTGATTATCATTATTTCATATCTTTGACCTCCATCATGTGAAAGTGCTCATAACTTAAGAGGGATCGCCTCTAACCAGTGTTGTGCTTCAGAATTAATTCTCCTAATTTTAGCCATATGCCTATTGAATTTGCATTGTGTAGTTGGTAAAGCAGCTCTGCATACTAAATTCTTCAAGAGTTTATCTTTAAAGTTGGTCATAAAATTGCTTGCAAGATGACGCATGCAAACTCGTGATGTGCGTGATGACGAGCCTGTTCAAGATGAGGATCGCTTATCGTCGCTTGGCAATACCTAGATGTCTATCAGATATAACACAAATCCCCGTCCATTGAGTTACTATGTTTATGATACATGACAAGAACTATCCCCAACTATCAATATTCTTACATTCTGTAATAGCAAATGTCAATGAAAACAACTGATTATTTCTGTCACACCCCATAACAATCAATAACGTGCCTTTATACTTCCCATACAAATGTGTACCATCAATACTTAATACAGGACGACAATGTTCGAACCCTTCAATAGATGGCTTGAATGACTAGAAAACTCGTTGAAATATCTCAGTGTTTGGCATATTACTATCAAATGTTTTCCAAATTACAACACATCCAGGATTTGCTTGCTCTAAGGCTAAAAACAAACGTGGCAGCTCTGTATATGATTGAGAAAAGTCACCAAATAATTGTCTAAGTGTTTTATGCTTTCCATCTAATGCCTTTTTGTATGAGATTTCATATCCCCATTTCTCCATCACACTTGCCTGAATAGCAGCTACAAACAATGTGAATTGTACCTTAATAATTCCCTTGATATGAGTAGCAACCAAGTTTGAGTCCATTTGATGATGATCCCGATTCAAGCAAGGATTGACACAAGTATGCGACCCTTTTATATATCAACAAATAAACAAGTGGCTTTCACAAGCATGGCACGTAGCTTCCATGGACATTGACATTCTTTGGCCTTCTTACATCTTAAAACTAGAAATTTTTTTGAGGATGCAACAACCACAAACTCTTGGTTTGCTTTAATCGAAAGTAAATCTTCGCGTCCCTCGCAACCGATTCGAATTAAAACTCGCTAACTACAAATTCTTTACTTAAGTATCCGGTAGTATGTTGCACCCATGGAGTCCAATCATTTGAAATAACATTACCAAAGTTTGAACATGTTCAAAGTAAGGTGATGGTGGTAAGTGATAATGAATAGGGGATGACTCATCTGATTCCTTAACATCTAGGTTATTTGATACATCACAAGATGCTGCATGCGTAGAGACATATATCTCTTGCTCATTCTCCAAAACTTAGTTGAAAGTCTGGAAGGATGATACATGTCCATCAGCTTGCACATCTAAGTCTCCATTAGATTCATCATCAACATCTTCATTAGATTCAACATTAGCTTCGTCATATTCTCAGTCTTCATCATTTGCATATACCCATGCTATGTCAAGATCCGAAGGTCGGACCGCCGCTTACTCTACCACAACCATAGTCAAATTCCGCGAATATTATAATTTTTAGGAAACTAATAACTGTGATAGCTACCCATAGATTATTAACTTGTACTGACTAACTATCTCAATATACAATTCAATTTCTTCCATGCCAATTGCGGTTAACTACGTTCAACATTCTATGACACATTATCAAGTTATCCCATATTGGGAAAAGGTTGAAACTCTATTTCCATTTTTTAGGATAATGATAACAAGACTAATTTAACATTTGTTTGTCAATGGTCAGTCTCGAGTATATCATATCACCCAATTGTTCAAATGTGCAATCAATCGTACATCCAAAGGCACAATGACAAATTTCTTGTCTCGACATATTCGATATCTGCTTCAACTTTAGATCCCATTGTAATAACATATCATAAGAATAGTGGAAACAAACATAATTGACCTATATAAAATGTTCCCAATAAATTAAATAATATGAGAGGTCATTATCCATATCATCTAAACTACATTCATGGATGCTACAATCAATATGGTAATATTTTATAATTAACCAAAATCGTAAAAGTTTATATACTAGAAAATCCAACCCCTCCTTTACTCGACATTCAAGACGAGGATCTTTCACTGCTTATTATAACATTTGATAAAAGATTTCAAGATAAATAGCAGTAAAAGAAATAGGAGAACTATTTTCCCTACTTCTCTATTTGAATGGAGGAATAACCATCCACCACCTTCTTATTAAAGATCAAGTAATCACTTCTTAGTATGTCTTATCAGCAATTAAGATACATCATACATGATGTATCAGGTGTACCCTTCAACACTCAAAGCAGCTTTAGGCACAAAGTAAAAACCAATAGCAAGTTTGGGTGTGGGGTATCCATAGAAACTACTAGAACTCAGAGCGCACTCAATATCACTTAACTCCTACTCATCTATTGGTTTGTGGGTCGCACCTGATCTGAGGGCCTTTAGGTTGAAACCACCTAGTTTACATAGAAATTTTGAAAAAAAAATTATATTATATATTCTTGAAAGAGCCAATCTCAAAGAAAATTTCAAAATTTGACAAAAAAAACTCATGCATCAAAAGGAAAAAGGAATTATCAATGTTTTTTTTTTTTTTTTTGATATGCAAACAAGCAAAATATATTGATAGAAAAAGGGAGAACCCAAAGTACATAGGAGTCATCCCAAAAACAAAATATTACCATAATATAAAATTTAATCCAATTACTTATTACTTGCATATTTTAGATGGCATAATATAGAACTTTTGTTTGAATCATTTTGGATGCAATAGGAAAATCATTTTCAAAAAAATTACCAAGGGGAATGGGAAGGGGGGCGCGCCCTTTATTGGCTTCGTCGGTTTTTCACCCATCCCCTTTTACCACTTGAGCCAACAAGGGCACAAAAAAACTATATTGTTTGTATTTTAATTATATTATAAAATAAATAGTAAATCAACAAAAAAAAAAATTTATTAACATAGGGGACAAAATTATAAACAGTTTAGGACAACCCCAACATTTAATAAAAAAAAATGTGACCTAAAATACAGTTGCCAAATAAGGCCTTATGCACATAAAAAAATAGCTACCGAATAAGGCCTTATGCACATAAAAAACTGTTACCAAACAATGCCTTATGCACCTAAAATACAGCTACCAAACAAGACCTTATGCATCTAAAAAACAACTACCAAACAAGGCCTTATATAGCTACCAAACAAGGTCTTATGCACCTAAAATATAGCTACCAAACAAACAAGGCCTTATGCACCTAAAAAACACCTACCAAACAAGGCCTTATGCACCTAAAAAACACCTACCAAACAAGGCCTTATGCACCTAAATAACAGCTGCAAAACAAGGCCTTACGCACTCCATGTTTGTTTCTCAATAAAATACAGGTTTAATTACCACATTATCAACAAAACACACTAATAAAAACAACAATTTACGAAATTTTCAACACAAAAACATTCAAAGGTAGGAGGGTTACCTGCTGTGGAGTCGAATGAAGTTCTAGAAGCCAAATTATGGAGCAAAAAGTAGTTGGAAAAGCCCTAATGATCATCGAGGGAGGAGTAGGTTAATCATAGGAGAGCAAATGGGAGAAATGGGGGAGGAAGAAAGGCTAGGGAGATTATTAATGCGACAATGCCTTAAACGATGAAGTTGTTGTCTATGGCAGCGGCAAATAAACGAAGGTGAAGCCGCTGTCCATGACAACGGCAATTGCCTTGCTGTATCCCACGTGACCCAGACGCACTACGTTGGACAATACTTTCAAACTATAACTAATTTTGTAAATTTTTTTTTTTTGAAAAACCCTATTTTAATCCAAAACTCGTGTTACTTCTATTCTAATAGTAATTTCTACCCACCTCATTCGTGGTACACTTACACATGTCACATGTCACATGCCTTTCAAATGAGTCGAGTCGTCGCTAGATGCCACTTGGATTATTCCAAGTGCCGCTTCGGTCTTGGAGATGACGTGGAATTGTGCCACGTGTCTTTAGGACTTTCTTTTCCTATATATATTTTTTTAGTTGGGATGGGACCATTGCTTGGGCCCAAATATGAAATCCTTGTTGGACTGTCGAAAGGCTCAACTAACAATAGGCCCATTATTTCGAGCAAAATCGTCATATTTGATGGTTTATGAATATTTGAGCCCATTATGTGATGGGCTGTGAGGGCGTTGGTCATCAACCCAATCAGCATGGTGATGCTCTTGGGCTTAGTGCCAGCCCAATTCTAGTCATATCCTACATACTATGAGTGTTTTTCAATGTACAAGATTGTAAAACCTAGAAAATTTGAATATTTATGAAAAATGACAAAACGGTAAATTGTTGCTAATGTACAAGTTGCAAAAGTGGAAATTTTCTAGATCTCAGATGATGAAATGGGCCTCACCGTTGGACTCGTATCGTGAAATCTAATTACCTAGACGAATTTCATTGAATTCTGAGATAGTCATATTTTCACGATTTTCGGGGCGTCGACCGCCTACTAGAAAAAAAAAGGGATTTTTGAGAAAAATCTCGAAAGTGGAAAAATAAATTAAGAAAATTTCATTTAAAATAAATTAAACTCAAAACGAGATGAAAATAAATTGTTTCGAAGCAGAAATGAACCCGAATGGGTCGTGTACACGTGGCGCGACATGGGTTACTCATCCAACTTAAACTTAAGTAAGACAAAAGTTAAAATATCACTTTTTGGGCAGAAACACCAGATTTCTGCTGTCTGTTCGTGAGAGAGAGAGAGAGGGAGAGAAAAAAAGAAAAAGCAAAAAAATCCAAACTTCTCTCTTCAATTTACAGAGTTTCGTCGGTCGAAATTTGTCGAGCCAAAAACGAAAGTTCATCTACTCAATGAGGGCTACACGTGGGTACCGAAAACATGGGATTTCACCAAGGATTCAAGCGGGAGTTCGGGAAATCAAAGGTTTCGGGTTTAGAAAATGTCCACGGGACTTCCTAGAGTTTCTTCTATGCTCCAAGAGGTAGGGATTCTTCATACTTTGGTTTATTTTCCATTCCAAGGGCTGTTTGGTTGAGTTTTAATGCCCTAAGGGGCTGTTTGTCCATTTTTGCCCTAAGGGGTTGTTTGACAAAATAATAGGTTATGGGAATAGTGCCCTGTTTTGACCCCATATGATGTCTAGTTTTTGGAACTGATTTTTTGTTAGAAAAAAGGAGAATTTAGACTAGTATCCTTCAAGGAAATTGTAGCTCTATCTAAGAACTTGATGTTAGGCTTTTGAATTACCCAAATTGGACCTCTATAACCAAAGTTATGGTTCGTTTTCCGAGACTACCACTGGCTACCCTGTTTTGGCAACCTACTATCTAGATTTTTGGGACTAATTTTCGGTTGGGAAAAAGTGAGAATTTGGACTAGTATTCTTCAAGGAAATTGTAGCTCTATTTGAGAAATTGATGTTAGGCTTTTGAATCACCCAAATTGGACCTCTATAACCCAAGTTATGGTTCGTTTTTCGAGACTGCTATAACTTAGGCTGTTTAATGGTTTGTCTAGATTTTGGGACTGCTAGGGGGCTAGTTTTCTGAACTGAGTTTAGAACTATCCTGTGATCTATTATGGCTTGTTGTGTGGAATGTTTTATAAGCATTTCTATGTCACAACTGGTCTAGAGGATCAAGTTGTCATTGCTTGAGTTTGAGTGACAGTTTCGTGTAATTGATCGAGGTTAATATACGTGTTTAATGTATCGAGACATGTGATGAATCAGGTGTGTAGACACATATTACATGGTGCCATGTCAGAGGCTATTTGTGGACATGCTATGTCATAATTTAGCCTAGAGGATAAAGTGCGTTGTTACTTGACTAAATAATGATTTGATTGTGATGTTGATAGATGTGCGCATGATATATTGACATGAATGAAATTTTGTGGAGATTATATGCATGTTTGATATAGTTGTCCATGATGCATGGAAAATGCATGATTAAATTGCTCATATAGCATTCATCATATGTGTAGACCCTCAATTTTGTCCCTCAACACTTGCATTTATCCTATGGGTGTCACAGTCACCCATCGTTCTCATGTAACACCATTATGACCCTTTTTAGGCTTAATGGCCTTTCGAGCCTCGAGCGGGCTTTGTATGTGGTCCATTGAGGCGTATGTAGTTCACTTCGCAGTGTCATCATGGCTTCTTTAGTTATCGGCATCATGCCATAGGAAGCAAGTGGGCCCCCGAGGCCTTTAACTAAACCCAGCTTATCGGGAGTATGTCGACCGGAAAGCACTCGGGCTTGTTTTGATCATATCTCCCTCAACCGAACTCGAAATCATTCACCATTTCTTTTGTTGGATTCCCTACTCATTGAAGAATTCTCTGAAAAAATTTGAGAATTTTTTATCAACCGGATCAACCGGTTGGGAACCAGCTTAGCCAGTTTAATGGATTTCAATTGAAGTTCATTATTCTAGTAAGTTCAAATTCTGAGCACCCGTGCTTGTTTTGGTCATATCTCCCTCATTCGGACTCAAAATCATGCACCATTTCTTTTTTTGAATTCCTCACTCTTCAAGAACATTATGTCAAATTTTAAAAAATTTTCTCAACCGTCTCGATCAGTTGGGAACCTATTCATCCAAATCATTGTGCTAGCTTGTATGGAGCACAAATTTTGGTGATTTTGGAGCCTAAATCCTACTTAGTTCGGGCCCATAAGCTCCAGATTAGTCCTAGGCACGGTTTGGGCCCAGCCAGCCATTTTGTGGGTTTTCTACAACCCACCCCTGAGTCCATTTTGGATTCTGTGGTTAAGCAAAGGGATAATGTGGCTACCACTCAGGAATGTGAGGAGTGTTTATGGAGTCAGTCCGAGGACCTGGATTGGGAGTTCCCGGGACTGAAAGTGTGCAAAATGGAGTAAGCTCATAGGTTTATGAAGGAAAAAGAGAAGCAAAAAAATGTGAAAAAGAAGGGGAGAAAGGAGAGGAAAGAAAAGGAGAAGGAGGAGGAGAAAAAAAGAGGAAAAAAAAGGATGAGGGATTCTCCAGATCCGGGTTGGAGTGCTCCCTCTCATTCCGAAGGGGGATTTCCTAAAGTTTTGAGGGAGGGATAATGAGGTTTTGAGGCAGAAAAGAAGAAAGCATTGTGCTGGGAGCAAACTGAATCCTATGGTATGAACGCTAAAGCCTTCCGTTTCTTTGCGCCTTGTCTTCGCTTTGATGTTCGGGTGTTCTGGGCCAGTGGCACTAGGCATTGTTTGACTCCATTTCTCAATCATTCTAGCCTGGAATCCATATCTATTTATTTTGTTGATTCCTAACTATTTGAGGAGGATTCTGAAAAATTTTGAGAACTTCTCTCAACTGGATGGACCGGTTGGGAAACCGAATCAACCGGTTTATTAAGTTCCATTTTCCGGAACAACAGTTAGGGTATTAGGCATCGTTTGTATCAGTTCTCAGCCATTCTGAGTCAGAATTGTACTCTATTTATTTTCTTAGATTTTTGACTCTTTGAGGAGGATTATGAGAAATGTTGAGAACTTCTCTCAACCAGTTGAACCAGTTAGGAAACTGGATCAACCGTTTCATTAATTTCTGTTTTTCGGAACAACAGTTAGGGTACTAGGCATTGTTTGGATTGGTTCCCAGTCATTCAGAGTCCAAATTGTACTCTGTTTGTTTTCTTGAATTACTGACTCTTTGAGGAGGATTTTGACAAATTTTGAGAACTGCTCTCAACCAGCTGGACCGGTTGGGAAACAGAATCAACCGGTTCATTAAGTTCTATTTTCATAAATAGCAGTTAGGGTACTTTGCATTGTTTGGGTTAGTTCTCACTCATTCGGTGTCAAAATTTTACACCGTTTGTTTTTTTCACTTCCTTAATATGTGAAGAATGTTTTGACAAATTTTCATAATTTTTCTCAATCGGATCAACCAGTTGGGGAATTGGATCAGTCAGTTTGTCGATTTTTGTAGGGGTAGTCTGATTTCAATTTAATCGAGCCCATGACTCAGGAGTCGCCTCCATTCACTCCAGATCAGTGTAGGGCTATGTTTAGGGTCTAAAATTGGATTTAGTCTAGGTTAATGTGGTTCCATTTTGGATTCGTAAGAATTAGGGTCTATGCGGGTCAGCAGAAAGAAGTTACACTAAGAATTCAAGAGCCACAAGCCCAATTCTTAAGATGAATAGACGTGTTTGTATAGCTGCACAAGTGTTGTAGCATCAATGAGTGGCTGAGATGCAATGTATGGTTTCTCTTGGCTTCCTTTGCTTTTGATATTTAATTTGAGAGATCATAGATGCCTAAAATGTGCGTAATTAACCTTCCCCCTAACGCTGCTAGTGGACCACATGTATGTGCTTTAATGTTGGGTAGTGAATTCCACATGGATGCTTGGTGTTTGAGTGTCATGCATGCTTGCTATGTTTGTTGGCTAACCTTTGATGTAAAGGCTATACGTGACCACTGTGTATGTACATTTTCTCTTTTAGTTGAGTGTTCTTAGGCATGCTAGATACCAATTAAGTGGGTGTGATCCAAGTTGTATGTTTAGCCTTAGAGGTTATCTGATCTTTGACCCATATGCTCCCACATACCCAATTCACTAGTAGGGACCGGGTTA
Source organism: Tetrastigma voinierianum (assembly GCA_016808115.1). Lineage (NCBI taxonomy): Eukaryota > Viridiplantae > Streptophyta > Magnoliopsida > Vitales > Vitaceae > Tetrastigma > Tetrastigma voinierianum. The sequence continues at coordinate 2,230,688 of JAEQBH010000576.1, forward strand.
TGGGCCTAGAGGGTGCTTCCTCATATAAGGTACCTTCCCGATAGGTAACCTGATCCCCGAACCTAGAAATCTAGTTTTCGTGGACCTCGCCTTGACTAGAGCTCTGAGGGGTCTTTGTTCTACTTGATTTTCCTCCTCGTAATAAATAAAATAAAAAGTAAGTGGCGACCCAAACACAACTTGCTCTCAATGGGACGGATTTTCAAAGCTAAAAATCAACTCACTTTTTTTTTCTATTAATAACTAGTCGCGCCTACCCGTGGATCTGCAAGGCCCAAGCAAATTAGTGATCACTGGGATTGAACCCAGCATCTCTGGTTTCATAAAAAGGTTAAGCTTGAACTTGAGTTGGGTATATTGTAGCACATGGTTCATTGACCAGTAGACACTTAGGCTACACAAATGACTGATGATCACTTACTGGGTCGGGTATCGCATACACTCGCGGGTCATTTCAGGCTTATGTGTTCACTTGTCGATTCTAGCATGCTGCTCATGGTTGATTTGGTACTCTACTATATGTTTCTCGAATTGGCATAGATGGTTAGTTTAGTGTATATTTTGTGGTGAGCTCCGCTTCATCACAAGATGATTGTTTGCCGATGACTAATTTCCTCTCTCGTACGACGCTGATTTGTTTCGTGCTCAGGGGCGCTTATGTCCTCTTGTTTCCGAATCACTAGTCTTAGTCGACTATTCCTCATAGATTGCTTGATTTGCTTGGGAGTCATTCCCAATTGCTTGCCTTCGACCAATATAAGAGCTCGAGTGTATTCAGCGTAGGGCCTATCGATGTTTGGGAAGCACTAGTGGAGATGATCTGGAGATTCGAGCAATGGGGTTAACCCAGGAGAAATTCCTCGAGCTTGATTTCATGGATACATGCGTACAGTGTGTCATTTGATTGTTGGTTAGATCTTAGGTTACGTGATCCCGCTTTTAGGTATTAATATCTAGCTTAGGCTTACCTGTCAAATTTCAGCCATATTACCCCTAAGGTATCACCATGTTAGAATCCTGTTCTTGCTTGTGAAGCCATATATCAGTTTAACTGTTGACATCACATGTCAGTTCATTATCTCGAAGGATTTTAAATATACATTACTAGCCTGACATGGTGGATCGATAGTCACGAGGACCGACATACCCTTTCCTTTAAAGGATTGTTGATCGAGACCAACCTCGTTCTCGAGCTTGATCTAGATCGAAGGTAGACTTGTCAGGATCATTTTCATACGCTCGCTAGAGCGTGATACCATATCATAGAGATATGGACCCTTAGTACGCTACCGTCAATTGGGCCAATGAGATTATCGATACCATGAAGATCTCTCCTGGATGCCATATCGGGAATAGGATGTGAGGATTGATGGGCATCAGGCCTAACCATTGCCAATTTCGGGGAGCACCCCGCATGACTCTATTGCACCTCCACCACCACCACCATCATCTGGACCCACTATACCGCAGGACTATATAGTTCCACCTCCACTACCACCACCTGTTCAATCAGCCCCACGAGCTGGAGCATTTGTACTGCACGATCAGATTGAGACCACGCCACATTCTGTAATGGCCCCTGCACAAATTATTGATGACACCCAAGCCCCATTGATGTGGGATTTTGCAGGATCAGTCCCGCATGTTTATGATGGAGCTACAGTTGAGACGGATATGATAACCTTCGCAGTAGCCTTGCCGCCTGAGTCTCCTCGTACGAACATCGAGATACACCTGCATAAGAAGCCACCGTATTCACTTCAGTAAATTATACAACGTCATGGCGTGCGGCATCGACTAGATGAGGCACAAATGATTATGCTATTCCCTCCGCTACTTTAGTGGTGCCACAACAAGTTGGTTCGCTTTACCTGACCCTCTCGGTAATTAGGACACGGGCCGATTCGTGGATGTGGATTTTATCGATGTAAATATTATTTTAATATCAGAAGGGACCCTTAGGAGCTGGAGCTCCCTGGGCAGAGGCCTGATGAGTCAACATTTCATTTATCTCCCAATGGAGGGAGAAGATAGCACGTGATTATAGATGTAATCTCGTAGCGATTAGATCACATGATTATGCACAACTTCACCCGATTTGTTAGGCATCGAGTAGGAAGTCATACTTAGAGGATATATGCATTCTTCCTCCGCATTCAAAGGAAGAAGCCGAGGCTCAAGCTCCTAGATCATCGATATCAAAGCATTGGTACATCAAGCCACAAGTTTTCACATTTCACCATAGACTCATGCATAGCTCCCAGATACTTTATCTGTATGATATAGCAAGACTTATAAACCAACACTCCCATTAGCCGCAGGGCCCACTTATCTACATCCGCCACCATTGTGTACCAAGATATGCTACACAGCACCTCAAAGGCCACCCAGTACAATACCATCACAGAGGAGCACCGCTCCACCGAGGCTCGCTGCACAGCTACACACCCGGCATGCCACCGAGCCGAGCATTTCGCAGGATTGGTCGAGGGATCGATCAGCTCCACTACCACCTGCACCACCACTACAACCTACCCCACCCGTGATTTAGGCGATCTCATCAGGCGATCACGCAGAGCCGGTCATGATAATGCATAGTCAGGCGACACATGCACGCTATTCGTGACTTGATTGATCAAGATTCGTTGATTTAAGATGCCCCGCTGCGGACTATGCACCATGCAATTCCACCATGCACACTGGGGAGTTTGCACTCTCCACCCCTGGGTGTACATTTGATTGCCATTCAGAGATGAGATATTCATGATGGATGGGATGGAGAAAATTCACCAATCGCCTTTGTAGGCGTGCACTTAATTTTTAGTGGATACACCTAGGGTCGCTAAGTCTCCGTGCCATTTAGATTTCGATTCCGTATGATGTTCCCGACGTATGTAGTACGCTAATATACTTGCAGCATGTTCCGTTCATGACACCCTTCATTATGTTCCCGGAGGAGTATGGGCCAATACATAGAGATGTTCAGATTGTTACGAGGAGTGGGAGGGTAGCTCAGCCCCCACTTGTTGATAGACCTTTTGAAAGCACTGATGCTAGAGATGAGATTCAGAGGGAAGATGATGAGATTTTGCGCTAGCTATGCACCACTTAGGCTCGCATTTCCATTTGGAGCTAATTGGTCTCATCCAACACACAAAGAGAAGCGTTGATCAGGGCTCTTAGTTAGATTGGAGTTGACACTGTTACCACCCCCGAGGGACTGATCCACTTTTTGACAATGGATAGGGCTACATGCATTGTGTTTTTTGACGATGATTTACCACCTGAGGGATCAAGCCATGTTCGTCCCTTATTCATTGATGTTGCTTGTTCAGGTCGTAGGGTGCCGTCCGTTCTACTGGACAACGGCTCCGCCTTGAACGTTTGTCCACTGGTTACTACCATTGCTTTGGGATTTTCACCATCCGATTTTGAGCCATCCACACAAACCGTCAGAGCTTATGACGGGATTCAGAGGACAGTCATGGACACATTCAACACACATGTCATGATCGGTCCGGTCAGATACTCCATTCTCTTTCAGGTTTTGAGGATCCAGTCATCCTTTAACCTACTTCAAGCCTACTGATCTACGAGGCGGGTGCTATACCATTCCCTTCATCGAAGGTGAAGTTCATAATACGAAGGGCACATTATCAATGATGGCACCACAGAGATGTTATTACTTCCTTGCCGTTATTATGATCATCCACAATGAGGATGACCTACATTTGATCTAACATTGACGGTTCAAAGTCGTTAGAATAAGAGGACGACCGCAGGGACATAGTGCCCATGTCATTCAACCAGTACAGTAGCACTTTGGTGCTTAGCATGATGAGAGGCATGTCTTATATGTCTGGTTTGGGATTGGGTCGCCGTAGCGGGGAGCCGAAGCTGGCTGGCGCTCGATCATGACATACATACTGGGGTCAAGTTACATCCCAATGGCGATGTCATACACATACGGTACCGACCGCTAGAGAGAGTAAGAGCTCACATGTTTGGCATTCCATTCGATTATCCCCTTTGCCCATACACTTTTCAGTTGGCTGACTATTTTACTAAAGGATCAGAGTATGAACCCCGCACAGAGGGAGTTGACCATGTTTCAAGGATGGTTGATATTCAGGGCATTCAGTAGACCCTAGGACAGATGTGTTTGAGTTATGAGACCATCAAGCCACCCGAAGCCATGATAGTTGCACCCTCATCACCGGATTGAGCCAGTACGTTTTCCATGTGCTTTTTTGAGGAGATCCTTGACTATGACTTGCCTATGGATTTGGGAGATGGTCCCGATGGTGTGATTCTTTCTAATATTTATATGGACGCTGATGGATATGGATCGCTTGATCACGATTTCGATGCAAACTACACGTGGCCCCATTCGCTTTATTATGTCTGGAGCTCTATGATCATCTCATGTTATGACACTCTACGGTCAGACCGACGCGATGGACAATGATCGGACCGGTCGTATTCTCGATGCACCCACTCTCGCCTCACTGCCACATATGTTCAGATTTCTACGCCTGTGATAAATGATGATAATGGAATTGTTGCTACCGATATTATCCATAATATCAGCTCAAGTAAGGGAGTGTCCGACTCTATGGACCCACCTCTTTCTCTGATGACTATGTCTCGGCTTGTCACCCACTTTGATGATATTTTGATTATAATAATGACAATGCAGTATTTTCGTGCATTTTCCCGTGTCACAACATTTTCCTGACATAATTCACCAAAGACCCACAAAGCATTAGTTATATATGATGTTCATGATGTGGGAGACACAGATGACCCACTAGGTGGCCAGTCAGAGTGTGATTCTGATATAAAGGACAAGATATTTACACCCATTACTGGTAGCATAGAGTTGATAGATTTTGGGACACCAGATCAGCCCAAGGAGATTAAGATTGGCTCTTCCCTATCTCCTGATGAGAGGATTAGATTGATTGACATGCTCAGGTCATACTTGGATGTATTTGCATGGTCATATGAGGACATGCTCCGCCTCTGACTCTTCTATAAGGCAAGATGACTCCGCCCATTCTACCACATGCCAGCCGCTTAAAGTGTAAATTAAGGAGACTATTAATCTCGCGGAGCTCAGATGTTAAGGAAGAAATTCATACAACCAGTGTTGGCTTCTTGTTAGCGGTCAGCATCCCGAGTGGCCGCAATGTGGTCGTCCTGCTCCTAAAAAGGATGACAAGGTTGAGTTTGTGCGGTACTTTCGTGATCCGAACAAAGCTACTTCTATGATGAATTTCCTCCCACACATCGATATGTCAAGTCGATAAAGTATCAGAGGGACATTCGATGTTGTCTTTCATGGATGGATTTTCTGGGTATAATTAGATTATGATGGCTCCAGAGGATATGGAGAAGACTTCTTTCACATTGCTGGGTACTTATCGCTACCAAAGTTATGCCATTCAATAAGAATGCAAGAGCCACTCTATCAGAGAGCTCGCTGTCACTGCTCCATGACATGATGCATAAAAAGATGCCTGAGGTATATGTGGACTACATGATACTAAGTCCCGGGTGATAAAGTGCATCACTTAGCAACCTTATGCAGGTTCTTTGAGAGGACCAAACGCTTCAAAGCTGAGGTCAACCCCAAGAAGTGCACCTGGGGGTAACTTTCGGGGACACATTGTTAATGAGCTGGCATGAGGTCGATCCCGAAAAGATTAGAGCCATACTCGATATGCTCGCCCGAGGACCGAGAGAAATCGCAGGCTTTCGTGCAGACATGATATCAGCCGATCTACGTTAAATCGGCGCATATATGTGAGCTTATCTTCCGTCTTCTGAGAAAGAACCTGCCTACAATTTGGAATGATGATTGCCACAGGTTGAGAAGATTAAGGAGTGCCCCTTCTCCAATTTTAGTGCCTCCATACTGTGGCACCGTTGTGATTTGCCAATTTACATGGCCTTAGAGATGTGCTAATCAACTTTATGATTCAGTGGAAGGAGCGGTTTACCCTATTATCTCACAAGAGGATGCTGTAATATGAGTGTAGATACATTATGATCGAGCGCCTCATTCGTATCGGGCTCAGCCACAGTGAGGATCGAGACATTACGCGACAGCGCATTCCATACTTTCGTCCTCACCATCGGATCCGCTGGTTATCCGTCATAGGCTTATCAATTCCAAGAGGCTCATGAGACGGGTTAATACCGCCGACAGTTTCGATATTCAAAGAGTCGCACGTAAATTAGTAAAGGAAGCGCTTGTCATAGATCGTCTCCATTCTTCATTGTGATCCCCGAATGATATACCTATCGACGCTAATTTCCCTGATGAGCGCTTGTTTCGTGACTAAGATTTCCAGATGGGCGGCCAGATTTTGATGATGCCAATCGCCTGGTTTGGTATCGGGTATCCTATCGATATCACCTCGTAAGGATCATATTCCCATATCATCCTATTGACATTCTCTAATCATCATCTATTAATTTAATAATATACTGAGCATGAGGCTGCATTACAGCCTCATGGGATCGCACTTGATCTCGAGTTAATAAATTAGAGATCCAAGGGGATTCCAACTTAGTTATTCAACACTTATAGGGTATTCTGAGGACTTTAGACGGCAGTCAATCCTACCATGCTTAATACTGATTTTTTCGCTGATAAAGGTTTTAATAGTTTAGATATATACATCCGCTTCAGAGCAAAATAGAATCAAGCTTCGATGCTGCTAGCCACTTCGCTTCGTAAATTGAGATCTCGCGGAGTGACTGCTCGACCATCATTGGACGAGACTAGGTATGCACCACCCACTTGTTTGATTTAAGACACATGGATCTATGATGAGCTACCCGTTAATTAACGATATTTATCTATTTCTCGTTATGCAACGCTTTACCCGCAGTCACTCGCTAAGGATAAGATAGAGCATCGAGAAATTCGGGCCTCCAGATTCATTACCATGATGTCCAGATGAGATCACCCGAAGGTGGCATGTTGTTATTATGTCTAGATTGTGCCTCCGCATATCGAGTGATGAGAGAGGTTCATGTTGGAGTCTGTGGCCCACACATGGGAGGTCATATGCTGAACTTTAAACCCAGGACTACTACTTTCGCTGACAATGCTGGGATAGATTTATTGCCATTTGTACATGGGATGTTCTGAGTAAATGCATTTACCTGAGACTTGATACACGTGCCACCTCTTCTAAGTTACATGCACTCACATCCCTCGCCATTTTCAAGACGTGGGTATTGATATTGCCTGTTGATCCTACCCAAGTCTTCCGTTCAAAATGAGTACATTTACCACACGATCATTTCACTGGGCTGGTGGAAGCTACTCCTCTATGCTGGGGACATTTAATAATGTGAGGGTGGCCAAATTCATTAGATCACACATTTTCTGCCGATATGGGGTCCCTCACGAGCTGATTTATGATGTGACGCAAAATTTTTAGTATGGTGACACGTCGATTCAGAGTATGGTTCAACATCACAGATCGTCTAAGGCATTACGCCACACCAACGTGCGCCGAGGTCGCTTAATAAGAATAATATCAAGAGGAGTAAAAAGAAGGAAGACAAAGTAAACAAATCCGCCATGCGCTAATGTCAAGCCCTGCTGCACTGCCCGCTTCAGATGTTTGTGGCCTGCCTTGGGTGCACGAAAATGCTTTGATCGCTTTAACAATGAAAGCTGGAACTATATCTGTTTGTTTTTGCTGGGATTTTGAATATTGGAGAGTGATTATGAAAATTTTTGAGAACTTTCAACCGGATGAACTCATAAACCTGATCAACCTGGCTTCATTAAGTTCCATTTCTCCAAACAAAGAAGTAGTGGTATTGTGCATCGTTTAGATTTGGCCAAATTTATTCGAGTTGGAATTGTACTCCAATTGTTTTGTTAGATTCCTTACTCTTTGAGGAGGATTTTGAAAATTTTTGAGAACTTCTCTCAACCGGATGAACCAGTTGGGAAACCGAATCAACCTAAGCCATTAAGTTCTATTTTTCGTAATGTTAGCTAGGTACTAGCATTGTTCGATCGCTCTGTACTATCAGAGTCCAAATTGTACTTCGTTTGTTTTCTTGAATTACTGACTCTTTGAGGAGGATTCTAAAAAATTTTGAGAATTGCTCTCAACCCATTGAAACCTCGATCAATCGGTTCATTGGGTTATGCTTTTGTAAATAGCAGCTGTGGTACTTTTTCATCAGTTGCTGTTCTCACCATTCTATGGTCGACCAGGCAATCGCTTATTTTTTGACTTCCCTTACTCTGTGAAGAATGTTTCACAAATTTTCATATTTTTCTCAACCTGGACGACCATTGGGAACTGGATCGCCGCTGGTCGATTTTTGCAGGGGTAGTCCGATTTCACCACCTGGAGCCTAGCGACTCGTGGAGTCAAGCCTATCTCACTCCAGATCAGTATAGGGTTATGTTTAGGGTCTAAAATGGGATTTAGTCCAGCACGTGGTTCCATTTGGATCCGTAAGAATTGTGTGGTCTATGCGGTCAGCAGGGAAAGTTAAGCACACTGAAGAATTCAGTGTTTCATCGGTTCGATTCTTCGGTATTTAATGTATTGCTCAGATAGCCGCATTGCACCGCTGTGAGCATCAATGAGGCTGAGAGATGCAAATGTATGGTTTCTCCTAGCCTTTCGCTTTTGATATTTAATTTTGAGAGATTATTAGGCGCCTAAATGCAAACTAACCTTCCCTATAGTGTTTCGCAGGACCACAGTACGTGTTTTAATGTCAAAAGAATTCACATGGATGTTTCGTGTTTTGTGTCTCATGGTATGCTTATGTTTGTCGGCTAACCTTCGATGTAGCGTATAGCCAAAGGGACCACAAGTACGCAAGCATTTGCTCTTTTCGTTGAGTGTTCTAAGCATGCTAGATACTAATTAGGGTGGGTGTGACCCAAGTTATATGTTTAGCCTCGGAGGTTATCTCGATTACCCATATGCTCCCACATACCCAATTCACTAGCAGTGGACCAAGTTATGGGCCTGAGGGGTGCTTCTCTCATATGAGGTACCTTCCGGGAGAACCTAACTCTCAAACCCAAATCTAGTTTTCAGAACGCTTTTCCTTAATAGAGCAAGTGAGGGGCTTTTTTTGCTTTTACTGATTTTCCCCAGACAACAAAAATAAAAGTAAGTGACGATTCAAACACAACTGCCTCACTGGGGATTCGATTTTCAAAGCCTCTAAAATTAACTGTTTTTTCATTAATAACCAGTCGCTGGCCGGGCCCAAGGATTCAGCAGGTCCCTAATATGGGTGGGCATTATATAGTGATGCAATGCAGTACCACAGACTCCTCCCTCTCTCCCCTCCCTCCCTCCCCTCCCCCCCCCTCCCCCTCCTCCTCCCCTCCCTCCTCCCTCCCCTCCTCCTCCCCTCCTCCCCTCCCCCCTCCCTCCTTCCTCCCCTCCCTCCTCCTCCCTCCCCCCTCCCCGGGAAAAATTTGAACATCGATGACATGTGTGAGTGCACATCTCGATTCCCTGGCCCAGCAACTGACAAGTGATCCGAACCGGCTGTGGATGCGAGACCATATACTAGGACTCTTACTTATTTTTCTTTTTTTTAAAAGTTTGATCTGCACCCAAGGTCCAGCACCTGAGCACAAATCAAACATTATATACAAATCAAAAGAACTACTGACTGAGTGTGCTCATCAAAATCTAGACACATATAATCGAGTCCCATTTACTTATACATATACAAACAACTTTACATTCCACTACATATTCGCAGCGAGGACCTACTATGATGAACCCCACTGTGTGTCAGCTCAAACAGATACTTTGATGTCTCGGGGATGTCTTCGAACCTACACGGATTAAAACCCGTGCTAAGCTTTACGCTTAGTGGGAAACATATCTTATACAGAAACATAATCATTTATACTGAGTCACAAATATCATAAAACAATAACAGATATCGGAATCTTCAGGAATTCATATAACAATTTTGCATACATACTTATTACTATAACAAACTTATGCTTGTTCACATCTCTCGGGATGCAGATCGAACTTTATTTATAATGTCTTATACTTACTCAAGAATTACTTTATGGCGTATTTATCCTTCGACCTTATAATTTTACAGTAAACTTATTCGTATTTCTCAGATAATGAATGAGCTTATACATGTACTTATACTTATCTCAAGCTTATACTTATTTCGATCTCCCGTAGGAGTTACAGAACTTATGCTTATACAGAGGTACTTATGCACGTATTGATACTTATATCTATCTCAGATCTCTCGTAGGAGTTTACAGAACTTATACTTATTCGGATCTCCCGTAGGAGTTACAAAGCTTTTTCTTATCCAGAACTTATACTTATAACAGACTGAGAAAACATTCCTGGACTTATAGAGCATATGAGCTATTCTTATACGTAACTTATACTTATAACATACTTATGTTCATTCTGACTCCTGTGGAGTTATAGTAGCTTATTCTTATGCAAAGAACTTATACTTATTCTATCCTTTGCATCTCCCGTAGGAGTTTACAAAAATATAATTTTATACTTAACTAGGTTTACACTGTTCTGAGGTACTCGTAGGTACTGTGAGATTACTGAACGATACCGATATTGCGGAACTTATTCTTATACTCCAAAGATTGTAGTTACTCATAAAACTATACCTGATTTATCTTATACTGTACAAGTATATCCCGGTCTTACTGAATCAGACTTATACTACGAAGTATATTCTCGGTCTTACTGAACTTATACTCTAGACATCGAACTTATTCCTGATTTCTATCTGCGGTATTACTCCAACTATACATGTATTTCGATCTTATACATGTCTTACAAGAGCATATATACTTATCTTACTGGGATCTTATACTCGTATGTAATCCTGGGACATGTATTCTCGATCTTATACATGTCTTACAGAGCGTATACTTATCTTACTGATCTGGCACCGTATTGGCGTAACTTAGACATGTATTTCAGGATCTACATGTCCTGCGTAGTCGTATACTTGTCTTACTGACCTTATACGTGGGTTGCGTAATCCTATTATTATATCACATGCCTTACCTGGATCTTATTCTTGTGTGAAGGTACCCGTAGGTACGATAAGTCGGAACAGATCTGAATCATATCACATGCAAGGTCAGATCAGACTTATGCAGATACATTTCAGATATGGACATTAGTCCATAGCAGATACGGATCACAACAGATAAGCATATAATCGGATTTATACGTATTCGTAACATATCCACAACAAAGAGATTATCGGGTTTAAATCATAAATCCATTCAAAGTTACATTTGCTTTCGAGGTACCCGTGAAAATCCACCTGGACTTATACTTATATTAGAGAACTTAACTTACTTAACCGATACGAGAGTACCCGTGGGTACTACAGAACTTATACTTATGTTATTGAGATAAGAGTACCCATGGGTACTACAGAACTTATCAGATACAGGAGTACCCGTAGGTACCACAAAACTTAATCGGGGATGTATACCCGTAGGTACTGTAACTTAATAAGATACAGAGTACCCCCAGTACTATAGAACTTAACCGATAATGCATAACTTAATCAACATGTGAGTACCCGTAGGTACTACAGAACTTAATTAGATACAGGAGTACCCGTAGGTACTATAGAACAGATACAGAGGTACATTAAGATCTTTACTCTTATTCTTTATTCAGAGTCTTATCATATAACTGTTTGACTTCCTAGACCGGTAATACGGAATGAGTAGGACACAACACAATAAGCGCTCGAAGATACTATACAAGACTTTATGCCGGGAGCACTAATCAGACATGAGTGCCGTGAGCACTTAATGTATCATGAGTGTCGTGAGCACTAATCGTGACAGGAGTACCATAGTACCAATGGTAACGTATGTTGTAGCACTAATCAGAGCTGGCATTAATCACGAGGCCTGAGCACTAATCGGGAGTGCCGAGCACTAATCAGAGCACTGGCATTTCACCAGAGGCCGAGCACTAGACCGTGACTGTGGAGTGCCGTGTCATTTAATAACTCAGTTTTAGTGCTTTACAATTTATGAGTTCCTGTGAATCCTGCTATCTTATAATAGAGGCATTCTTAGCCACATTATGTGTTCATGACATATTGTATTTCACGTTCATAGTAACGTTTAAGTTCTTTTTCATATTTTATATCATATTTATGTTTCATGAACACCGCTATACATTTTGCATTTATATTTTTTCTATGTTACTATTACATGCTTTATATCTCATATACTTCAGAAAATTCGTATAATGCCTATGGCCCACACATCATTCATGTATTCTAGTCCCTCTATGAATCTATTTTGTATTTAGAAATCGGAATCATTCCACCTGATCATCCAAACTTCAAGTTATGGCATTTTCATGCCAACTAGTTTGCCACTAATTTTACCGAGGGACAGTTTGAAATATCTACATTTTCCAGTGTCTTGTCTCCATATTTGACACTGGTTATTTGTACTCATTTAAAGTTAAGGTGCGTATGGTTCTCTCCAACCTGAATCACCCAAATCTAGCACCTGGACCTCAAGATACGTCTCAAAAACAACTCTGACTACTTTATGATTCAAAACTGATACAGGAATTGGCTTGCACATAGCCTCACTTGGAGTGGATTTCTGTGCAACTTAGAGTCAGAATTTGACGATTCCTATTTGAGGATGTTTGGTTTTTCTTGAAGTCTAGTTTAATTACTCACTTGAATCACTCAAATCGGATAAGAAATGAGAAAGTTATGGCTAAAATACGCCTAAAAACTGGCTCTAAACAAAGAGAAAACAGAATAGTTAGAAATTGCATGTCTAACATTTACCGCATATGTCACAAAATGACCGTAACCTAACATGTACCGTACATGTTCAAGGTGTACCGGTACATGTCACCGAAAAGTGCCTGCATTGTTTGTTTTTTCTCCATTTTTCATATTTTTCCAAATTTAATTCAACTCTATAGTCCATATACACTTCAAACCATTTCCATAATCATCTCTGGAGATCTCTTTCTACTCAAATCCTCTTCACTTCTTATCTTCTTCAAAACCTTTCCCGACTTCTCCCAATAATACCATTCTAATATGGGTTATAACCCATACACAAACGAAATACAAAGATTTGCTAAGGCTCGTTTAACCCAACTCAATTACTTGGGTAATTTAACATGAATCCATCCTCAAAGAGAGGATTTCATGAGCCAGACTATTTAGTTTTATCCAAATCTTTACTTTCCATAATTATCGGGTTAAATGAACCCTAGCAAATCCCTAGGCTCAGTGCAAGATAATAATCATACAAAACCAAAAGATCCATACTAAATCTCATATAGAATCCATAATCAAGGTTAGTTTCCATACCTGCCTGGGCTTTCCTCTTCTCTTCTCTTCTTCTTCTCTTCCTCTTCCTTCTCTTCTCTCCTTCTCCCATCCGTTCAAATACCTCTCTCAAAATGGAGACCACCTCAGTCTTTAAATCTCAAAATCTCTTAGGCCTCATTGCCATCAAACCCATTTTGGGTTAAGTTTCTTTACTTTGCAACTTAGTCCTTCAATTCATCTCTTGCAATCTGCTAGGCATAACTCTGATTTTAACCCACAAAGATTTTCTATATCTGACTTCTATGTTCCTTTTGGCAAATTACATATTTGCCCTTAAGTATTGTACAATTTCCGGGTTCCTTCGTTTATTTCCAAATTTATTTAACTTTTTAATATACTTAAAACAAGTCCGAAACCACAGCAGATATTTCTGTAATAAGCATAGAAGGTACTGCTATAACTCTCAATATCAAGGCTTGAGCTCAATGGTGGCTCGACATGGTGGGACAACATCAAATAGGGTCGAACAGTTAAAATGGGAATGAAAAATGAAAATATGTGTCAGGTAACAGCAAGTAGGGATAGATATCCCCTCAGGTGAAAACCCCGTTAGTCTTGGTTATACATATGTGTCCAACGGTGAAAGCCCGTGAAAGTGTAGGAAGGCTTGCAAAGCCTGCAGTGAGACCCCGGAAATTCGCTACCCACAAAAAGACACATGATTTTGCACATAAATGATCATTGAGGTGTAACATCAAAAAAAAAAAACTTTTGGTTTGAAAAAAAATGAATTTTTTTTTGTAAAAGGATCATCGGATGCAATCCAAGAATGATGGATTTTATCATGCATGGGTTTCTAAGATTGTGTGATAGGAGCCTGGTCGACTCTGGGTTTGATGGAGTCAGAGGACTCTGCATATGGACATGGTGAGCTCTACTTCATTCATGCATGTAGAATCTCCATTCTAGGTTTGCATACACCATTGGAATGTGTGTGTGTGTTTTTTTTTTTTTTCGTGACATGATCATTGCTCTGCGGCACTTAGGTGGGAAGCAGCCTCTCGTAGGGAGCTTATTCTATCGGGCATGGTTCACCCCGTGGGACCCCCTTTCAGGGTACAGGAGTGTGCACCAGATCGATGCTCACTCGAGGCCACTGCTAGAAGAAAGTCCGTCATGACTTCGTTCTTACTTTGTAAAATATTTTAGAACAAACTATTTTGATATATTGTTTTTGTGTAAAGAGTATCGCAATTAAACTCTTAAGGACTATGGTATTATAGCCTTGTGCATTATGTTTGAGTATGGATAAATGGACCATGTGTGATCATTTTTACTCGTTGATGGACCCGGAGAGGTCATGATATGATAATTGGTCTCGGATGGGCCATGCTATTATTTGTTGTCCAAGTTGTATTTTTTATAGCTCCCCAGACAGCGAGATTTCATTCGATTTTGTTAAATTATGGATTCCAAGAAGGGGGACACAGGTGGTGATTTGCTATCCGACATCCACAAGTTTTCCGTAGATTGATGGTTGGTCAACTTAATTCCCCTGTGCTCTTTGAGAGGCGCTACAAAGATTCTCGTCTAGTTTATTGGCTCATATTCTTTAATTCAAATTGTTAATTTTTTAAAGGGTAAATATGCAAAAAAACTCTTTCAAGTTTTCCTAAATATCTCATTTACACCTAAAAATTTTTTTTCTCTTGTCCAAATAGGCCTTTCACATTTTCACCCGTAGTTATTAGCCCATACCATGATTTTTTTTTTATTTATTTTTTGTTCCAACAAGTAGGGGGATACCCAAGAACAAGCACTAAACTACCCTATTGTGAGCCATAAGACCCATAGCATCTTGATGGAGGATCTCTTCCAGGTCTTTAGGAGGAGTTCTCCACCTCCTAAGCACACCCTACTGCAAGTATAAGGCGTGTTTGGCCATGGAATCAACAATGGAGTTCCCTTCCTTGTAACCGTGTTGGATGTTAACCACCCATCATTTTCTCATCCAGCCTTTGCATTCCTGAATAAGAGCATCAAGGGGGTTATTGGGCTCCCCCATACTATTCAGCCCCTGTACCACCATAAGGCAGTCGGATTCAATGAGCAAGCACTTGGAGCCCACCTCCCAAGCCATCTTCATCCCGTGAAGAATGACCCACAACTTAGCCGCTTTAATTGAGCACCACCCCAGGTTGATCGAGAAACCTTGGATCCAAGCTCGATCTTCATCCTTGAGCACTTCTACCTGACCTTTAAAGATTGCCTCAGATACATCCATCAAGATTAACTTTTCCATCCTTGTGCGTATTTGCGCTATCCCACCCAAACGCTTCTCTGCTGGTCATATATGTAACACCCCAAATAATACCTTAATAGTTTTATTATATGTTTACGGTATAATATAAGTAAAATTAGAATTTTTCAAAAATTGAGTGTGAAGAAGGATATAACCAGGATTAATTTTGAAGAAGTAAAGGTTAAATTGGTAATTTGTAAAATGAGGACCCAAAGGTCATAAAACAAGAAGATGATATGTTATTGTAGGAATTTAGATAAGTTGATTTTCAAATAGGATGAAGTGGAAGGACTAAAATGCAAGAGCTAAGAAATTAAGTCAAAAAGAGGTATGAGCCAAACAAGGCCTTATAACAAATGGGAGGGATAAGATCAAAGACAAGTTCTCATTTCGATTCGGGAGGTTAGGGCTTTACTGGGCTTGAGAATCAAACCCTTTTGGGTTTCTAATCGTTCGGGCAAAGTGAAAAGGTACAGAGAAGAAATCAAGGTATGGAACTGGGAAGGAAACCAATATGGGCGGATTTGCTGGTTAGAAACCTCATAACTTCTTTCCTATGTTTGTGGGGCTTCAGTCAACCCTATCTCCATAAAAGGATTTTGGTTTAGTTTAGCTTGCGGGTTAGCTCTGGGGTTTCGCTGTACCCCTGCAAAAAGAGGCAAACCCGCAGATCGCAAGTGAGTAATTCAGATCAAAGTCGAGTACCCAGACCAAAGTTGTTTTAGCCCAGAGGATATCAGTAATGGAGCACAAAGTTGAGTACCGATACTCAAAGATGTTTTTGGTCCAGAGGATATTGAGTACTGATACTGAAAGTTGAGTATCGGTACTCAAAGCCGTTTTTGGTCTAGAGGATGTTAAGTAATGGTACTAAAAGTCGAGTACCAGTACTCCAAGTTGTTAAGGTCCGAGTACCAATCATATAACCTGTTTTTATTATGTTTTTCTGTTATTCCGAATTAAAGGTCAGTACATGTATACGAGTTATATGAGAAATTCTCTGTACCTTGTCGTCGAGGCAAAGCGAACTTCGCCTCTGCGATCCTGTTGTTAGGCAAACATTGTTTCTTGCCTTTATTTGCTAATGTGATTAAGAATAAAATAACAAGCTTGAAAACATATATAATTGTATGCCTAGTGAGATCAATAGGGAAATGAATAGGCACAGTCCTGGCTCAAAGGCGACGACACCCGCATTAAGTGCTACGACACCTTGTTATGTGGAGAGAGACATGTCTCCGTCAAAGGCTTCCTGACTTCGCTATACAAAGATTCTCCGATCGCAATACACTCTCGCTAGTGCTACGACACTCGTTACATGGGCAGCACATATCAGGCTTTGACGCCTTTGTTCAAGATTGCACAAAGATAATACCTTCTCAGGTACTTATCATGGTTGCATCCCTCTCATTCATTGTTACTGGTCTATATAGACAAACATTTATATGATAAGAATCTTAATAATGAACAACAATAAGCATAAGTAATCGCCTCATATGTTCAGAATGTACCTACAGCACCTTCCGTATGATCTATGTTCAATTTACTGAGATAAGGAAAACTCATATAGAATTATAAGCTTAGGTAAACTCCGACATATGCATTATACGGTAGATCAGAATCAGGGACCACTTCAAGTGGTCATATTTGTTATCTATTTCCCACTAAGCTATAAGCTTAGTACGGGTGTTTCATCCGTATAGGTACTAAAGATGACCTCCGAGGTATTCCGCATTCGCTAGGGCCAACACAACAATAGGAGTCCACCTGATATAGGCTTTTTGATTTTGTTTTGGAATGTAAATGTAAAAGTTTTTTATAATAGTGGAATTTGTTTATGTACAAGTAAATGAGACTCAAGCATGTATATGTACATGACATTTTAAACAACATGATAGTAGTTTTACAAGTTTTATTTCATTATGCAATTATATATGAAATGAGCCCACCAATGTTAGAAAATCAGTTCAAGAGTCTCAGTCTTGTACCACGCTCCTCTCTTCGCCTAGGCGAGGGTAGGGGTGTGACAATATATGCCATTGGCAATATTCTTACTTGAAAAAACTGCAAGGGCTTCACAAAATTTAGTTCTCACCAAATATGATTTCCTTTCCACATTTGTGATCTTATGCGAGATGATCTCTTCGTTTCTCCATTTCCATAACCACCAAAGGCAAAAGGTGAACCTTTCCTTCCATGGCCCCTCATACCCTTAGGGCTTAGCTTCAAGGTTCCAGCAAATCCAATCTGGAAAAGGGACCATGTGAGCACTCTTCCTAAAATCGTCCTTAGCAAAGTGATCCCAGAAAGATTTGGCCCTATCGCAATCTCTAAAGATATGGTTTAAATCCTCCATCTCATGTAAACAGTGTTAGGTTATCTTGGGCCTTCTCAATCCCAAAAGCTAGCTCATAAGATGAGACTTTCCCTCATACTTATAAACTCATCACCAACCCCTTCCACAACCGATGTGGGATAACCCAACAATCTCCCCCTCACACATCGAGCCTGGTCGGCGAGCGATAACCCGCTTCTCCCCGATGGGCCGAGACTTGTTGATAACCCGGGTTCCGATACCGTTGTTGTGATCTCTGGCCTTCTCAATCCCAAAAGCTACCATGCATTTATACTTCCTCACACTTATAAACTCACCACAACCTTCCACAACCACAGATATCCAACAGTCTTCACGCGCCACAGATCTCCCACGAAACCAAAGAAAATATTCACTCATGGATCTAAGCTCCATATCCGATGCCAAATTCCATTAGCCACATGAATGGACCGATTGCCCATAGTATAAGCAGATTGGATTGTGAAAATTCCCGTTTTAGTTCCCCCCCAGCATGTTCCATCACACCCTTCGTCATCAAAACGAATAAGAACTGTTGATAGATTGCTACAAGTTTGGGGTGGCAGGAGGCCTTCAACCTCGCCCCACTTCCAACCCTCTAAGGGATTCCAGTACTCTCTGACCAGCTTGTAGGACTCCACCATCGGGATTTCTTTAGTGGCTAGATCAAGGAGAGGTGTGTTTCCAATCCAAACATCTCTCCGGAAAAGGTTTCAGCACCATTGTAGACTTTTTTATGAGCTCCTTGCCTGGGAATATCCTTGGCTGCTACAATTCCTCTCCATGCATTGGAAGCAACTCCTTTTCTTTCGAACTTGGAGATACCCATCTGTCCTCTCACGTATTTTGTACGGATAAGTTTTGGCCCATAGCTTTTTCAGGTTTATGATAAGCCGCCATCCCATTTTAGCTAAAAAGGCAATGTTTATCTCTCGCATTTATTTAATTCCCAATCCTCCATTCTCTTTTAGTTGAGTCACCATATCCCAACTGACTAGGTATATCTTCTTTCTACCTTGGGAACTACCCCATATGAACTATCTCACTTTTTTGTCAATTGCAGTGCAGAGAGAAACAGACAGCATGGTGGATTGCATGGGATATAAGGGCACTATAGTCAGAACTGCTTGAGCCAGGATTGTTCTACGAACTAGAGAAAGAAGTTTAGCCTTCCACCCATCCAGTCTTCCTTCTACTCTATCCACAACATGCAGAAATGAGCCTGCATGGATGTGACTTGTAATAGAAGGGACGCCTAGGTACTTCTTTCTAAAGGTTGATTCTCTGTCCTAATGCTAAACAGAAGTTGTTGAGACATTCCATGATCATACCTATCTGACTTTCTGATGCTTCTGCAAATAGGAGCAGATCGTCAGCAAAAAATAAATGGGAGAGATTGGGACTAAGGCGCGATAACCTTATAGGGGACCATCTCCCTTCTTGGATTGCCTGGTCTATCAAATGTCCAAGCCGCTCCATGCAGAGAACAAAGAGGTATAGGGACATAGCATCACCCTGGCGGATTCCTCTAGTAGGTTTAAACCATTCCAACTGTTTTCCATTCCATAACACTGACATCTGCATTGTCTCAACACAATGCATCACGTTCCTGACCCATACCTTCGGGAGGCTCACCGTTTTCTCATAGCGAACATGTGGCACTGTGGAACCTATTTTGTGACACCTCAAAACTTGGGGATTTCGTTGACAACTCGTCAACATGCGAAATATCTGTGGGCATCGCATATCTCGATACCACCAAATCACGTCTCATTCATCGAGATCCATTCATGTATATATATATTTTAGAAAAATATGCAAAATTTATCAAAACAATTTAGAAAAGTTCGAGTTACAACTCTCTTATATACAAAATATTACATGTAAAATCTAGTTTTTTACAAAAAGGTTTCTCAAAGCCACAGTTCGGCTTTCTTCACACCTGCGGTCCCGGATGAGGGTCAGCCGTCTGTACATAACGTACACCTGAAAATGGGTCCCACGACAGGGTGAGCAATGCTCAATAAGGATAACTTCATCAAGAGCTACTCGCCACCTAAGTGCACATACAATGTCATGTTCACAAATAATACACACATCAACATTTCGATGAGGAATATGTCAATTCTAAATAAATCCTACATGCCATGAAATGAAATGAAATGAGACTTATCATGCCCCATGTCTAAAGTCCTCATCGACTCCTTCACACATGTTTATGCCAAGTGTGAAAACTCGGTCATTGGTGTTTCATTCAATGACCCTTTTTTCAAAACAAAATCTTTTTACTTTATAAAACAAAACCCATTGGATATACCTCTAATGTGCATTTGATTTAATCAAATCCTGTGTGTTTATGCATTTGTGGGTCACAGATTTTCGGGTTCTCACTGCAAGATGCCGCACGCCTTTCTACATTTTTATGGGCTTTCATTGATGGGGATCATGTATAACCGCAACCACGGGTTTTTCACCTTGAGACTCCGATGGACGAAGTCCAAGGTACCGAGCACACCACTCATTCACCAAGAATGATGAATGATAACCATACACACACACACCCAACTCAATGCGATGCCCCCGTGTATATACAATGCAAAAATGTCACTGCATGTTATCTCATGTTACACGTATAATGGACACTACATGGAACAATTTATAAACCGTTCTTCATGCTAAGTACCATGGATAATTATATCTAAAGCATATAATTTACATCAATTCATGCTAATATATATAATACTAGTATATCAACATATTTACAACACATTTAGCATGTTATAAAATTTCCAGCAATAACACACAAAAATAATCCACATAAACTAGCCATTCCCGACCATAAATCCTATCATACTCGGCCTTGGAAATAATTTCGATTCAGTCTAGAAATCTCAACTTTTGTTTTATTTTATTATTATTATTATTTTCAAAAATTTTTATTTTATTTTATTTTTTATTTTTTTACAACTTTCAAGATTGTCATTTAGGGCAATAAATTCAACCATGAAGTAGTCCTCAAACAACTGTTCCGAAAAACAGTCTAAATGTCCGAAAACTCAGTCCTATGGTTGGGGCTGAACCACACGACCATTTACAACCCTTAGATTAGGAGGAACCAATATATGAGAAGACCTTATCTCTTTGTGTTTTTGGCACCTACTCGTAGCTCTCGGCGAGTAGATCAACTTTAATTCTCAACCTATCGACTTCTGATCATTGGAACACCGGGAATCGGAGAGTGCACGGCCAGCTCTCCTTTCTCCCTTCTCTTTTTTTTTCCCTTTCCCACTCACATATTTTTTTTCTCTTCTCTCTTTTGTTTTCCTATCCTTTCTTTTCTTTCTTCATTTCATTTCTTTTTCTCCTTTTCTCTTCCTTTTCCTTTTCTTTCTTTTCCTTTTCTCCTCCACTGAATTGTTTCTAGGTTTGATCCAAAGAGAGGAAACTTCCTCTCACTTTCCTATTCATCTCACATGACATGTGTCTCCATATGATTCATTTGCCATGTGCCATGTGTCACATGGACACATGCACTAGGTGGCAAATGCCACACCACATGATTCTCATGCCATGCGTGACTTAAGCTCATTATGTGGCATCCATGGTCATGCCACGCAAGACAACCCCCGCCATCCGACACCTACGCCAAATTACTGAAATTCGATTGGTCTCTCTAATCCAACAAAATTTGACTAGGTAGCTAAATTTCGTAAGACGATTCCAACGGTGAAGTTCATTTTGTCATCCGAGATCTAGAAAATTTCAGGTTTTCAACTTGTACTTCAACAACAAATTACCATTTTGCCATTTTTCAGAGAAATTGTATTTTTTCCTGGGTTTTACACACTTTCTCTTTCCTCTCTATTCCCTTCCCTCTTTTCTCTCTTCTCTCTCCTCTTTCTTCTACTTTCTCTTCCCTTCTCTTTTCTTTGTCCTTTCTCTCTCTTCTTCTCTTCTCTCCCTCACTGAACCACATCCCACCCCCCCTTATTGGACAAACACCCCAACCACCTAACCTTACCCAAAACACCCCACCCCAACCATGTAAGACCCTGAATTTAAGGGTTTAATGAATAATAGATTTCGTTTTCGATAAGTATGTATTTGACTGGAAACGGTCAAATAAATAGTAATTTTCAAAACATGAGCCCTGAAGAATCGAAAATGTTCAAAATAATGTATTTAGTCTAAAGGATTGAAACAAATTAAAACGAAATTATCTTAAGGGGTGAGAATGTAAGACCTGGAAAAAACCTAGAAATTTGACTTTTTGCTAGGAATGGCAAAATGGTAATTTTTGCCTTAATTCTTTCTAAATCTTGTATGACGAAACGGATTTCAATTTGAAATCGCTCACGAAATCTGAAGTCACCTGTGTGAATTGGTCAATTTCAGATAGCTGAATTTTCACAAAATTCGCAACCCAAGTACGAGTGGACTCCTAAAACGAGATTTTAAAAAACTCAAAACGCGAATATTTGTTAACGTTTCATTTAAGATATAACTGAAAACCACGACGAAATAAATTGTTTCGGGGCGAGAATGAAATTGAAGAATTGTGACACCTGGCACGACGTGAGCCACGTGTCCACACTATAAATAACCTAAAATATCAAACATGCCAAAAGACCTCATTTTTGGTCTAAGACCAAATCGTAAGAGAGAGAGAGAGAGAGCGAGAGAGAGAGAGAAGACAGTTTCTCTTTCGATTCACGAAGCCTCATCTGGCTCTGATCTCATCGGTCGTTAAAGTCATGACACGACGAGCTACGCATGGGTACCGGAATCACAAGATTTCGCCAAGGTTCAAAGTTCGAGTTTTCACGAAAACCGAGAAAATGCGGTGTCCCGAAAAATCACGCTATTTGAGGTAGAGTTTTTCTCATACTCGGGTTAATTTCCATCTAAGGGCATATGTGTGTGTCCAAGAGATAGTCGTTTAGTTTTTCCCTTCGAATTTAAGGATCAGATTTCGCCATAACTTTACTATCACTCATCCGACCAGCTTATTTAAATCACGAAGAAACTATATCGATAGAGGAACATATCTCCTTGAAATTAGGGTCTATCCAAATCTCGCACTTCCTTCGACTCGTAACGATTCAAAGCTGCAGCCACGCTCGTGCGCCTGCTCGCTGAGACTCCACACTCGTGTTTTGGCCATAACTTGGTCATCACTCATCCGAATTGAGTGATTTTAATTGTTGGATGAACTAGACTAATAGAAAAACATATTTCCGTGAAATAGGTATATCCAAATTCCGACACTTTGGGACTCAGAAATTCATTCAAAGTGCACCAACACACTAATTCCCCGGTGGGACACAATGGTCATGGCCTCCAATTTCTGAAGGTCATAACTTTTTCGTTCGAACTCCGTTTTGGGTGTTCTTAGACTCTATGGAAAGCCCATTGAGTTAAGATTCCATCTATGTGCCTGTAAAGGACAGTGGATTATCAAAACATGACTGAAAATTTATGTTTTGTACCAAATGTGCAAGTTTCTTTGTTATGTCGCTGTTAATAGCCGGGTTTTGACATAACCATTTCATGGCATGTTGTGGGCTATTGTATGGGGTAGTAATTACCATGAGTTAGCATAAGAAAAGCATGAGAAACAAAAGAGGTTGAGTTCAATTGATTTAATCAATCGAAGTGATTAAATGCTTAAGGGTCATGGAAAGTATATTATAGTTAATGGTTTAATTGAACATGATTAAGGTATGATGTTACTGATTTTGGTGGATAATGTGACTGTAGGGAGGAAAGTGAATAAGGACAAAGGTGGAGGTGGGAAAGTTTTTTTTAAATGGGAGGAAAAATGGCTTAAATAACTAAGTGCGTAGGGAAAATGTAAATGTTATGAATATATATATATATATATATATATATATATATATATATATATATATATATATATATATATATATATATGTTTATGTGAAATACGAATTCATAATTTACGTTACAAAAAGATAAAGTTTAAATAAAGTCGACTAAAGTACTTTATGCTCATTATACTACGAGAAAGATGTGGATTTTTTTTTATGTGAGGGAAGGGAAGAGTGATACATATTGCCATGCACGTGAAAAGTACGAAAAGGTTACCAATGCATAATGCGATTTATTCCATAGTGCAATAGTATTTAAAAGAAAGAAACAATTTATCGGAGGTTCCTTTTTGGGCCATCAGTGATCGTAAGACTGCTTCTCGAGGTTCTTTTCTACGGGCCAAATTTGAAGTTAATCTGTGAAGCTGTTCCATCGATATGACAGATTCAAAAAGGAAAAGAAAGTAAAGTATATAGACGGTTCCATTGTATTTATATGACAGTTCCATTGAAATGATATGTTTATACAATTTTTTACACATTGTATTTGAACTATACCTGGAAGGAAAAGAAAGTCAAGTAAATGTTTATGAAAATGAGATCTCTATATAATTGTTTTACACATTGTATTTGAATTATATTTGGAAACATTATTTTCCTATGAATTGTACTCTCATTGAGCTCCTTTAGTTCACATTTTTTCAAATGTTTTATAAAATGTCTTCTGTGCGTAGACTAACTCTCAGAGCTCGAGCATCCTTCTAGCCGCTGACACTTATGCCTCACGCGACGACCACCTTACGAAAAATGTATAAAGCTCCTTGTTGTAAATAACTACTGTACACCTTTATTTTGTGATATATATATATATATATATATATATATATATATATATATATATATATATATATATATATATATATATATATATATATATATATGTGTGTGTGTGTGTGTGTGTGTGTGTGTGTGTGTGTGTGTGTGTGTGTGTGTTTTAAAGAAATGAACTACGAGAACTCTAATTTCTCCGTTCGTAGAGGTACGTAGGGCTGCTAGGTGTAATTCTTTACTCGAGCCTGGGTCTGCTATAGAAAAAAATTGTTTATATATCTATAAAGGTTTTAAAACGACTAAAGTTTCGACTTGAATTACACACGACTCGAAGGTCCCATCAAGTGGATGTGGGAGAAATTAAATCGCTTTTACAGCGCCAGAATTGTACGCCGAAAAACAGAGGAAATTCTGCCCGATTTTCTGTAAGATGTTTAAGTGTATAAAAAAGGTTTGATGTTTAAAAGAAAAAAAAAAGTTTTTCCACCATGTTTCATA
This sequence comes from Tetrastigma voinierianum, assembly GCA_016808115.1. Classification (NCBI taxonomy): domain Eukaryota; kingdom Viridiplantae; phylum Streptophyta; class Magnoliopsida; order Vitales; family Vitaceae; genus Tetrastigma; species Tetrastigma voinierianum. The sequence goes on from JAEQBH010000576.1 coordinate 2,255,871, forward strand.
AGATTTTATTGGAAAACACAACTGTATAAATGAGTTCGCTCAACGGATTCACTTTTAAAAAGGGTTAAAAGAAATGTTTTCTCAAATCCGTAGGAGTGCCGAGAGGATCCCTTGGGTTAGGAAGAGGAAACCCGGGTTGGGTCCCTTCAAACCAGCTCCATCTCCCCACCAAACACACCCGCCCAAGCCCCTACCCAGCCAACGCCCACCAAACCATTTTTTTTTTTTTAATTTTCTTTTTTTAACACTTAATTTTTATTAACATTTTATCTTATTTTAAAAAAAAAACTATTATAAACTAAATAAAAATTTAATATTTTTAAATATAAATTAGTTATTCATTATTTTAAATCTGCTAAAAACTTTTATTTTAATTTTTAAAATCTACTAAATAAAATTAAAATTTTATTTTTTAAAATATAAATAAATTATTTGATTATTTTAATTTATAAATAAATTGTTTTTAAAATTCATTTTATTTTTAAATCTACAAATTAAAAAATCAAATGGATGAGCTTGAAACAATATTTTAATATTAAATATTATTTCAAATGGAGGAGTTTTAATATTTATATTAAATATTAAATATTTTTTATTTAAAAACTAATATATTTGAATTTATTAAGTTAATAGAAATTTTGATCTATATCAATGGATGGGTCCTTTTAAATCAAATTTATTTTAAATGTTAATATTTATTTATTATATTGTACACACTTATTATAAACAAATATATTGATATTAAAGATATTAATTATTTTAATTGAAATCTAATTTATTTTAATGAAATAACTATACATAAAATTAAAATGTTAAAAATAATGAATAGTTTATTTATATTTTGAAAATAAAATTTGAATTTTTATTTAGTTTTTAATATATTTTATTTTTAAAACAAAACTAAGATAAAATTTAATAAAAATCTAAGAGTTAGAAAAGAATAAAGATAAAATTGTTTCGCGCGCTTGCAACTAGGTGGGATGTCAGTGGGTGGTCGTGTTTGGATCTAACTGGATAGGGCGTGGTAGATTGGATTGGGTCTAACTGGATTAGGTTGGGTGTTGGATTGGTGCTGGAAGAGAGGAGTGAGAGAAGGTGCCGGGTCAGCATAGCGCCACGTGGACGCTACATCAGATTTAAACAAGCCATTTTAACACCGTCAATTCACTTTAATGATATCAATCACGACATAGGCTAATTTGAGCTAAGTGCGAAAACGTGAGAGGCTTATATGGACAAAAAAAAGTTTGAGATATAAGTGAGATATTTGGGAAAACTTTGAGGGGTTTTTTTCATCTTTACCCATTTTTTAAAATTTACTTCAATAGATATAAATACTTTAAGGCTTTGTTTGGAACCCGGAAATGACTAATAAATTTTTTTTTTTTTAAATACTAAGGAAAATGATAATACCATGTTTAGTTTCACCGTAGAAAATATAAAAATAAAATTGAATATAATCAAAATTCCTTAAAATTTTACATATTTTTAAATTTGTTAATCCTTATATCATATAGAGAAACAGATAAAATGAGTTTAAATAAATATATAAGATTCATTTATTAAGTTTAAACCTATTTTTTTGTTTTCATTCCAATTTTTTTTTTCTTTATTTGGTACTTTCTGGTTCCAAATGGAGCCTTACATATTGACAAATATCGATCAACCGTGTTTTGAACTCATATCAACATGATTGAATTAAAAGTATAGAACAAAATTTTTGAATCATTTGAGTTGATTTATGAATGATCTAAGTTATGGTTATCTATCTCTACTATAACTATTTGCCTTTATTTTTTTTATCTTATTTATCAAGCTTTGGTCATGATGGCATTCCTTTGATTTAGGCTTTGTTTGGTTCAACTGGTAGCTAGTGCTAATAGTTGATAGCTAGTAGCTAATTAAATGTAAATTTACTTATATAGACATGATGAAGAGATATGTAAACACAAGATATATATATATATATATATATATATATAAACTAAAGTACAATAAAAACTCAAACCCATTGTTTTTTAAAATAATTACAGATCAATTTTTACTATGACCTCACATCATTAAGCACAACTTATTAAATATATAATTTATGATAAATAATTAAAATTAAAAAATTAATATAAAATTAAAAAATAATTTTGAATCCGTATAATTATCACAAATAAATTAAAGCAAAATTTTATTTAAAATATTTTATCTCTATATATAAAATAATTAAGGATGAAATTTCAATTTAAAAAGGATAAACTTAAGGATAAAATTATTAAATAAAAATATTATCTCAAAATTATAAAATAATTAGGTAACATAAATAGTTTATAAAAATAAAAGTTTGTTTGAGAATTTAAAATTTTTTAAATGTATTTATAGAATAAATTTTCCATTATCAAACATTATTTTTCTATTTTTATTTTTAAGAATATAAATATTTTTCAAAACAATTACCAAATAGGTAATACTAATTATTAAAAAAATGTGAAACTAATGAATTGGTCTCTCTAACAATCAAAATCTTCAATGTATTTCATTTTTTTCTCACTAATCATTTTCTAAAGGATAAAAAAAGAAAACTGTAATATTTTTATAAGAGCGTTTAAAAAAAAACAATGTTTTATAGCTTTTTCCCATCATGAGCTGTTTAGCCCTAAAAAGCTATCAGAAGCTAATTATGTATCTTTACCAAATACCATACAAGAGCTAATTAGGTGTGAATCAGTCATCAGCTCCTGATTGTTTATCAAATCAGCTCAACCAATTGAAATTATTATCAACTCTTGGATGAGTTTTAAAACCTTAAGGGGAAAGAATCCTCTTCCATTCTTATTTTTTATGGAATGAAATCAATAACTTGATTTCATTGAAGTGTTTGAATTAGTTTAGGAATCATAGATGAGAAAGATTCTTTATTTTCATTCCACCGTTTGGTAATACTTACAATTTGAATGAAAAATAAATAAATTTGTTATAAATATTGTATAAATATTGGATTTTGAATGACCATAATGACACACTGATTACAATGTCATTCATTTATGTAAAGGCTTTTGGCCTTCTCACTATTAATGTATCATTTATGTAAAGGCTTTGGCCTTTTCACTATAAGCCTATAACAGGGCCTAATCAAAGATGAAATAGAAACCACGACTCTCTCGAATCCTCTCTTTCGTTTCTTCCTATCTCTCTCTAATTTTCGATTTACAACACGTACGCACGAAGTTCTCATGATGCGTTACGTAAAACCGTAAAGGTATATTTCTTAATTTAATTTTATTTTATTTATTTATTTATTTTCGTGATCAATCTTCCATAGCCTCGAAGCCATGATGAAACCACTCGCCGATAAATTTTTGAAACCATCTTTAAGATTAATACAAATATAGTCCGATAATAGACCAATCTTCCATGAAGCCATCCAATACATTCCTTTGTAGCCCTGAATCCACATTCAAGCTCGCTTGAAAACAAAAACAAGTCACCGTCAAACTCGAGAAGAAGAAGGTTATCAGTAGATGAAATACCTCAGCCCGGTTGAAGATAAATAAAAAAAAAAATTTTATATATATATTCAAGCCTCGAAGCCCGAAGAAGACAAAGAAAGTCCATACCGGTCTAAGCTTTTAAATAATAATAATAATAATAATAATATTTCCGATATTTTATTTGAATATATATATATATACATAATAATAATACATATTATTTTTATAACTTTTAGAAGGATAGTTATATACAATCTCGCTTATCTTTGAATAAAATAATAATCAAATTTTTAGAGATTCGAACCTTGATCTTAAAATTTGATCTCAAAATGCTACCACTTGAGCTCAATTACTTTATTAATAAATTTTAACTTGTAATTCTCTTATATTCTTTTTACTTTATTAATATATTAATTATTTCATAGAAATGTCCAACATTGCCAAGCTTGAATTTGCTGCCCTTGACATTTCGGGCAAAATTATTTATCTCGATTCCTGATGTCAAATCCACTGATGCTATGAAGAATTCGGGAAATACTATCAAAGAAGGAAATGTCGATCCCGCCAGGATTCGCCCAAGGCCTTAATTTTCATTCGCCATCATATCGATGCAAGTTTGAAAAGTGAATATCTTAATAAGAAGATCCATTGATCCTCTGGAATAATTTGAAAACGATATGACTATCAAAAGACCGTAATACTTCCAAAGCCCGTTATGATCGGGCTTCATTTAAGATTACAAGATTTTAAGTCAATAAGACTACACTTGGCTATTTTCAAAATTAGCTCTCGCTTGCAATTATGGCAAAGATCACCGATGAGGACATGCTCGAGAAACTTATAATTACCTTTCATGCTCTAACATGCTCCGCAAAGAGCAATATAGAGAGCCGCCGCTTTTACCGTGACATTCGTAGTTAATCGTACGCCCGCCGAAAGCAAAATAATGAACCGTTATTAAAAATCATCAACTTCGCCCCATCGGCCTGTGATCATCACCAAGCCAATGCTACATCAATTTCTATTCATAAACATGGACGAGGGCGTGATATCATTACGGGCGAGGCCGGTGCAAAGGGTCGCGGGTCAGAGTCGCGGGTCGTGGTCGATATAACTTTGAATCGAGGAAATTTTAATCAATCTCAAAATAAGAAAACAACTCTAACAACCGTGGTTGCCTATTCCAGAGACATTAAATGGAAAGACACCAGGGCCACATAACAAGCAAGCATATGAAACTGAATGCTATAGATGTGGAATGAAAGGTCACTGGGTCCCTGATTGCTGTGACGCCAAACATTTGGTCGATCTTTATCGCCCATTAAAGGAAAGAATGCTAAATCGAGACAAATTTTATTTCATGGTAATGACATAATGAATTTTAATGACCCTCATCGAAGTCTCTCCCAAAGAAGATGGCAAACTTTCGTGAGTAATGCAAAATTCTTGATGATGAGGGTGCAAGGTCTTTAACTAATTTTGATATTTCCTCGATTTCTTCTGAGGATCCAAGTGAAAATCTAGACCATTTTGATTTGGTGGTGGCAATGTTTGCTATGATCGACGATAAGACTACATATTATATTACTTTTCTTATGTTATTTATCTAATGCAAACTTTGATTTTATATCTACATTTTGTTTTTTCTTTTTAAAGATATATGGATTTCTCTTCCAACTTGATCAATTATATATCATCTCATTGAGATGAATGTCTTGTCGACGTGCCACAACCTACACAACTTACTAATAAGAAATATTTTTCAAACTTAACATTAATTTCATCTATCGTCCAAACTATCTTAGGTCCTCGTTGACTTAATTAAAGGTCTTAAGAGCTACAACTGCCTTGCCTAATGGTACTGGGCAAGTTCCAAATTAATAATGCCCTTATTCTAATAAATCGAATAGAATTTACTTAGTTTCAAGGATATTCACGTAAATGGATATCACATTGAAACTATGTGATTGTGATGGAAATGAGTATTTACTCATTACTTCTATTATTTTGGGCAAAAACAAATCTTGGAACAAATGGCTTTATCATGTGGGAGATATCAAACAACTATAAGGGCCTATTGAACTCCATGCTATAAAACCAAGTTCAATGACTCTAAAGCATTTATATTATGGCATGAGCAGGCACGGACATCACGGGATTCTATGATACGGCGTATAGTTACAAATTCTAATGGGCATCCATTAGCAAGCGGAGACAAATTTTAACATCTCATGATTTTAATTGTCTTTGCTTGTTCTCGAGGCAAATTGATTGTTAGACCATCTTTACTAAAGTTGTATCATTCTCCTCTTTTCTAGACGTATTCAAGGGGATATTTGTGGGCTTTATTCCCACCCGAGTGGACCCTTTAAGCTATTTTATGGTCTTAATTGATCGTCCATCGATGAATTCTCATGTATGCCTTGCTACACCGGGAATGTCGCGTTTGCTAGATTACTAGCTCAAATAATTCGACTAAGGGCCCAATTTCCTGATCACTTACATCAAAATGGTCGTCTTGATAATGTGAAATCAATTCTCATCTCAGCCTTCCTTAATTATTGCATGTCAATTGGAATGAGATGTTCAATACCCAATTGCTCATGTTCATACTTTCGAGAATGGGTTGGGTGAATCCTTTATTAAGCGTCTGCGATTAATTGCTAGACCTTTACTTTTGAAAACCAAATTGCTTTTATCGGCATGAAGGCATGCTATTATTCATCTTTGCGAGTTAGTGCGCTACGACTTATTAAATCAGGATTTATCATATTCGACTTGTTTTGGAGTTACCCGACCTAATATTTCACATCTCACGATGTTTTTGGTTGTCTTGTTTATGTTCCTATTGCTCCCACATCGACTAAACTAGGTCCTCAAGCGCGCCCTTGGTATTTATGTTGGTTTTCAATCCTCATCTGTATCACCTATGTTGAGCCTCTCACGGGTGAGGTTTCTTCGATTTGCGATTGTCATTTAATGAAATGTTTTCCCGCCATTAGGGAGGAAAGCCAATTCGGAAGAATGGCGAAAAATTACATGAATGAATCATCTTTATCTCATTTTGACCCTCCCACAAAAGCAATCGAACTAGAGGTTCAAAGATGAATTCATTTACAAGATCTCCCACCCAAATCGATTACGATGCATTTATTGATTCAACAAAAGTTACAAATCACATATACGGTGCAAATATCGGCCACAATTGAAATTCCAATGGAAAAATTGAAATATAAGCATGGCTAATGAGCCTAAGCCACAATGGTCGCGTGGGCGACCTCTTGGCTCAAAAGACACAATTCCTAGAAAAGAAAAATGTTAAATTTAATACTCCACGAAGGGCGCTCTGAAGAGCATACGAATGAAAAGTTAATGAATATAAATAATGAACTAATAGCCCTGAGCCGTATTGATCCGGTTATCTCATGAGTTTGTACCGGTACATAACAATGAAATCTCTATCAATTATATACATGCAAAAATTAAAATGCGGAATCGAAAATACTACCCTTATAGATGATGCTTTTTCTTTCAGTGGCTACGGAGACATCATAAATATGGTAGAAGATCAAGAGCCACAAAATGGGATGAATGTCACGCGTGAATGATTGGGTTAAAATGGAAAGCAATTCAAAGCCTTGAGTTAAAGTCACTGGCTAAGCGAAGTATTTGGACCCGATGGTTGAGCTTTTTAAAGACATAAAACCTATTGGATATAGATGGGTCTTTGTTCGAGCGAAATGACAAAGCCAAAATAAGTCGATAGAAAGCACGCCTTGTATTGAGTTTCTCACAAAGACACACAGGTGATTATGAGGAGACATATTCTCCGTAATGGATCTAAAAGCCACATTAGCTATTTAATATATTTAACGATCTACGAAGGACTTGATATGGTGATGGATGTAGATCCACCGGCCTATTTATGGATCTCTAGATACTAATGTATATATGAAAATGCTGAAGGATTAGTGCCCAGTAATGAATTGAATATAAACATATATTCAATCAAATTCTGGCGATCTTTATATGGATTGAAACAGTTTGGTCGAATGTGGTATAATCGTTTAAGCCATTATTTACTCAAAGAAGGATATGGAATAATTCCAATTTGTCCGTACGTTTTTATAATGCTTGAATTTGCGAATTATTACGGTATATGTGGATGATTTGAATTTAATTGGGACTCTGAAGAGCTCATCAAGCGTTCTTAAGAAGAATTTGAAATGAAAGATCTTGGGAAAACAAAATATTGTCTACGCCTGCAGATGAAATGTGTTCAAATGGTGTATTAATCCATCAATCAACTATCTGAAAAAAAAAGTCACGAAGGCGCTTTTATATGGGATCAATCATCCCTTAGTTCCCCATGGGTTGTTAGGTCACTTGATGACTAAAAGATCAGATTAGGCCTAAAGAAGAAAATGAAGAAATTACTTGGTCACGAGTACCATATCTTAGTGCAATTGGGAGCCTTAATGTATCTTGCAAATTATACTCGACCGGACATTGCTTTTCGGTTAATTTACTGGCAAGGTCTGATTCAGCTCCGGCTAAAGGCCTTTGGAATGGAATTAAACATGTATTAAGATATCTCAGTGGAGCGTGTGACGAGGATTATTTTGTCTAGGCATTGGAACCCGCGATTGTTTGGTTATGCGAGATGCGGGCTATCTTTCGGACCCTCCTGGCTCGATCACGAAGACCCGGGATATATATTTACTTGTAGAATACGCTATATCACGGAGATCGGTAAAACAAACTATGGTGGCCACCTCCTCAGTCATTGAAATACTTGCCATGCATGAAGCTAGCCCAGAGAATGTGTTTGGCTGAGGATGCGGTGGCATCAGAGAATCATGGATTATCTTACAGTAAGAATGAACCAACGATTATTATATGAAGATAATGCATGTATTACGCAGTCAAGGAGGATATATTAAAGTTGATCGAACTAAGCATATTTGCAAAAATTCTTATACTCATGAACCCAGTAGTGGTGAGATCAATGTGCAACGAGATAAGGTCGATGATAATCTCGCGATTGTTCAAAAAGCCGCACCTCCTTTGCAGCGTTCGAGCTTGTCGTCAGTTGGTATCTTGTGGCTGAAAGATCTCGTAATGAAGTATCATATCCTTTATCGGGAGCATTGTTAAAGATATTAGTATCTTGTACTATTTTCCCATGTCCGGGTTTTATCCATTGGGTTTCTTGGCAGGGTTTTAATGAGGAATTAGTACTAATAATCTTGTGATGGTCATTGAGTGTTATAAATATTGTATAAATATTGGATTTTGAATGACCGTAATGTGTGTGATTCTGATATCGTTAAATTTATGTAAGAACTTTGGCATCTCCTTTATTAATGTATCATTTATGTAAAGGCTTTTTGGCCTTCTCACTATAAACTTATAAATAGGCCTAATGTCGGCTATGAAATAGAAATCATCGAATTTCTCTGAATTCTATAACAATACTCTTCCTTATCTCTCTTCAATTCTTTTGATTCCTGACAAAATTAACCCAATAATACCATATCCACATGATTTTAATTAATTTTTTATTTTATTTTAAATGATAAGCTTCTAATTTTACCTAAATAATAAGATTAAACAAACAATTTATAATTTAAAAATATAACCATAAAAAAAAATCATATAACCCTATATACAAATATTTAATCATTCATTTCATAAATATATATATTTTAATTTTTTAATTTTCCCTCAAACATACCTATATATATATATATATATATATATATATATATATATATATATATATATATGTATATATATATATATATATATATATATATATATGTATATTTAAAAATATTACAAATATTTTTTAGTTTATTTAAAATTAATTTTTTTACCTTTAGATCTATTTTATTTTTATTCATTTATTATTATATTATAGGTGATTTTTTTTATATTTTATCTTTATTTTCAAAAGTTTGAAACTCGATAAGTAAGTACATTTCTCAATAATTTAATTATTTTCAATACATCTAAACAATGGCGGAGCCAAGATTCGAGTTCATTGGGGGAAAGATTAAGTAATATAAGTTTTACAATTTTTTTATACTTGGGTTTCAACTCAATAGAAGATATTTAGAAATTTCAATATGGGCAAAGTATAACATTTGAGCTTGAATTTCCTAAAATACAATGGAGAAATTGTTTTCAAAAAAAATTGAGTAGGGGCAAGTGTCGCCACTAGGCACTGCTTCGATCCGCCCCTACGTCTAAACAACAAAACAAATTATAATTTTCTTCATATAAGTTTTCATTTGTTATCTTTCCTTCAGATTCTATACAACCAAACATATGCCCTATTATTAATTATTTTATTTTATTTAGAATTAATAAACATATAATTAATCATTTTAGATTTTTAGATGATTATCTATGTTTATTCTCCTAATTTTTCTATTTTGATGAAATAATATATATTTTGCAATTATTTATTTATGAATTACTTTGTAAGAATCAAGGCGCCAAACTTGAGAAAAGTTAGAAATATGGGATATGAAAAGTAAAATTTGAAAGTAAAATAGTAAATTGAAATTTTTTACTTTATTTCGTTAGAAGAGAGAGTCAAAATATCATCTAGGCATGATGAATCAAATTTCTACTCAAAGTAGGAGTTTGTTTCCACCGGAATTACTTTTAATTCCCTTCATTGTAAAATTTATCCACACATAAGAATAAAAGAGAAATGGAATGAGATTCCATTTTCCATTCCCTATTCCTTCGTACCAAACGCCCCTAATAGTTAAGTCTACTATTGAGATGAGGAGAGAAGATGATGCTAGTTAGATAAACATAACTTGGGGTTCAAGTTTGATGATGCTTTCAAGCCGGATGAAATTTGCTGGAGCGTATAGAATTCGTTAGCGACCTTGAATTTCTTGTGGGCTGGTGCGTAGGCTCTTGGATCGTCGGGCCTGAAGTAGGATTCTTTGCGGTGCTGGTGCAGGCTGCGGACGTGGCACTCCCTCTGCGAACAAAGGAAGAAGGGGGGTCGACGAGGGCTTCGCGTGGCGCTCACGATCACTAAGTCGGTTCTTTCATGAAAGAAAGATAGGCATTTTAGGGGAGCGCTAGTGGTGTATGTTTGCGTACCTTTCACCGATGGGGTGACCTTGTATTTATAGTAGATGTTTTACCAGTTGGATGGTGATTAGGATACTTTCCCATTGGATGGGATATTTTCTTGATATCAGATTTTATTATGGATATAGAAAGTGCAGTTCTATTTGGAATTATTTCTCTCCCTTATTGGTGGGATCCTGTTTACAGAAAGTTTCTAGATAAATAGGTCAGTCGGTGCTTGGATGTTCTTGGTAGGCTCTGCTGAGGTGAATTCCATGACAAAATCTGCTAAGACCTGCCCTTTTATTGCGGAGTCTTGACATATGCGAATTAACCGAGACTCGGCTCGGCTCTGTCGCCCGTTTCATGACCTTCACGAGGTCTCTAGTTTGTGTAGCACTTGTTTCATCGGATGTGCATTTGGAACTGTGGTATGAGCCTGGAAGTAAGGCGAAGCTTGGAGCTGCGGTTACTAGTCTTAGAGATTAATTTCTCCATCTCAGATTTTCCTCTCTTGGCTCCTCTCGGGCACGTTGCAATAGTAAACCGGGTGTTGCACTCGGTCTTTGTCTCCCCGACGAGACAGTATTTACGGTCGAAGTCACGTCACAGCTAAGTATAGAGTGAGAACTCTCCCTCGTTAGAACTTACCAGAATTGGGGGAAACTCAGTATGCTTTGTGCGAGAATCTTCTTCGCACTTCATATCCATTCAGAAAGGCCTTCTTGAACTTTGAAGAAAGGGTGACATTATCACTAGCCACGGATACGAATGTCGGCAAAGTGATCCTTCTGCCAGATGTTGGACCTCCGCTTTATACACGAGGGTGGCATATGCAGCCTGACCTTTATTTTATCTGGATTTGCCTCAATTCCTCGGTGGTTGACTATGAAACCTAGGAATTTTCCGGCTGACACTCCGAAGGCACACTTGGCTGGATTTAGTTTCATGTTGTACTTCCTCAGGATCTGGAATGCCTCGGACAGATGAGCTATGTGGAGCTCGGCAGTGGTGGATTTTACTAGCATGTCATCTATGTACACCTCCATGGTTGTTCCTATCATAGCCACGGAACATCCACATTTACCGAGTCTCACAGTAGGTAGCTCCTACGTTCTTAAGTCCAAGATCTCACGCCTCCCATCAGAGCCCTTGACATCCATTACAAGCCTCTGGCCTTTCCAACAGTGGGGTTTGGACATACTGGGACCTTTGCCCCTTGGGAAGGGTGATGTAAGTCGTCGTCTTGCGGTGGGTGCTTCACAGTGGTAGAGTAGAACCTTTGGCCTGATTACATAGAAGATCACGTTATTTTGTGTGGCGAGCCATCATATGCAGGTTTGGTATCCAGGCCACGGTATCGAACTGATGAAGCAATTTGATAGCATGAGTTACCGAGGGTTTTGTCATGAGCTCGGAATTAAGAATTATTACTCGTCTCCAGCACATCCGCAGTCTAATGGTCAGGCCGAAGTCACCATCAGAACCCTTAAGGCCGCTTTGAAGACCAAATTGGAAGATCTTAAAGGAAAGTGGGTAGAATACCTCCCCGAGGTGCTATGGGCCTATAGGGCCAATGAAATCGACAACGAGAAACCCTGAATTCGCCATAGCCTTTAGCCTTGAAGCGGTAGCCCTGTCGAGGTTAGTTAAAGCCCCGAGGATCGAGTTAGCGACAGGTGGAACAAATAACGGGCTCTTAGTCATAAATTGGATATCCTAGATGAGAAAAAGCGTGAAGCGGTTCTAAGGCGCGGAGGATTACGAGGAAGGCAATGGGTGCCTGACGAAGGTCAAACCTAGGAGTTACATGCCAGGTGACCTAGTTTTGAAGAAGCACGCGACGGGAAGAATCCAGCTCATGGAAAACTAGGCCCCAACTGGGAGGGCCCCTACATCATATCCCGTGTCATCAGGCCAGGCAATTATGAGCTCCAAATAGAGGAGGGAAACATTTTACACCATACTTGGAATGCAGAACACCTTAAGCGTTTTTACCAGTAGACCTCGGTGTGTAATCTTAAATAAAGTATTATTAGTTTTCAGATGACGATTTGTGCGTTCATTGGCTATTTTATTAGGCATTGCCAAGCAGTCTGAGGACATAGAGCCGCTACGCTCGGAAAATTACATACAGAATGCTGAAAGATCCATACTCGAGGAAAGTCTCTATTTATTCCAATTAGATTACATTTAGTACAATCCACTTGATGTCATCAGGTTACATCTTGGAAGTACCGATGCAATAGGTTCCACTAAAAAAAAAAAAAAAAAGAAAACTTCAGGAAGAAAAGAGGAAAGGAAAACGAGATGAAAATAAGTGGAAAAGAGGAGATGAACAAAAAGGGATGGAAAGAGTTTGTGCGAAAGGAAAGAAGAAAAAGGAAGGAAGGAAGAGAGAATGAAGGAGAAGTAGAAAGAGAAGAAAGGAGAGGAAGAGAAAGAAGAATAGAAAATAGAGAAAGTGGCACAAGAAATGTGCCGCCCTCTCCGAACACATTCCCTAGCACGAAGCTAGGGAATAACATGACTCCGTAAAGGGAGACTAGGAAAAACAAAACTCCCAATGAAGTCGACAAAAGCAGACAGAATCTTGGATGGATCCCATTGAAACGATCAAGCTTCGACGCTTCATCTCCACAAATCTCAGTCACGCACCAAAAGCGAATATCAAAGTATAACCATAGCAATGAAGCCGCCATTTATAAGAGAATTGAAAGCACTTTCGGAAATTGTATGGCAGCAATTCTCTCATCGGCATTAAAGATGCCGCCTTTCAGAAAATCGGAAATTCGAGATGGCTTCCATATGGCGACTCACTTTGGCGAGGCTCGACTTCTGCGCACAGGCATCTGGCCTAGGAGTCAGATCAGCTCGAGTGGATCTTGACAAGGCCTCAGCGGCCGGAGCCCGATAGCTCACTTTAAAGGCTCATTTACTCTGCCACAGGCCACGCGGCTAGAAGTCAAATCGGACTCGAGTTTGGATCGTAAACAAGACCTCAGTGCCGGGCCCATAGCCCACTTTGGCGAGCTCGATTACTGCACAGACCCGCAGCGACTCGAATTCGGATCATTTCGAATTTGGATTGCCCAGCCAGACCTCAGGCGCCTGAGCCCAAATAGCCCACTTTGACAAGCTCGATTACTACGCAGGCCCACGCCTTTGGGAGTCGGATAGCTCGAGGATCGCCCGACAAGGCCTCGGCGCCGGAGCTGGTGGCTCACTTTGAGCTCGACTACCTCTGCACGAGACCCACGCGGCCTAGGTCCCGGATCAGCTCGAATTTGGATGCTTGACAAGGCCCACGGCGCCGGACCCGGTGGCTCACTTTGACGGGCTGCGGCTACTCTGCGCGGGCCACACTTAGCTGGGGTCGGATCATTTCCCGGGCTGGATCGCCAGTGAGACCACGGCGCCCGGGAACCAGTGGCTCACTTTGTGAGCTCGACTACTTTCTGCGGGGCCACGTAGCCTAAGTTTAGATCAGCTCGAATTTGGGATGTGCTCAAACCTGCGCCGGGCTGTAGTGAGCTCACTTTGGCCAGGCTGGGCTCTCTGCCCTGGCCACGCCCCGGCTGGGAGTCGGATCATTTCGGGCTAGATCGCCCAGTGGCCCGCGGCGCCGGGCAGGTAGCTCACTTTGTGAGGCTCGACTACTCTGCCCTGCACGGGCCGGCGCGACCCCAGGAGTCGGATGCTCGGGTGGATGGCCAGCCGAGGCCCGCCCGGTGCGCCGGGGAGCCCGATGGCTCGCTTTGTGAGGCTCGGCTACTGCGCACAGGCCACGCGGTAGGAGTCGGATCATTTCAATTTGGATGCGTAAGGCCTGTTGCCCGAGGGCCCGATAGCTCCTTTGGCCAGGCTCGACTACTGCGCACGAGACCATAGCGACTAGGAGTCCCGGATCAGCTCTCGGCTGGATCGCGACAAGGCCCGCGATTGCACGGAGCCCGATGCTCACTTTGGCGGGCGCTCGACTGCTGCTACGAGGGCCACGCGGCCTAGAGTGGATCGGCTGAGTGGATCGCCAATGAGCCTCGGCGCCGGGTGCGATGGCTCACTTTGAGCTCGGCTACGCACGGACGGCGGCCTAGAGAGTCGGATCAGCTCGGGCTGGTTACTGACAGGCCTCGGCGCCGGGCCAGTGGCTCACTTTGGCGAGGCTCGACTACTTTGCACAAACCCGCAGCGGCTGGGAGTCCCGGGGATCGACCGTTTGGGTCGCCCTGACAAGACCTCGGCGCCGGGCCCGTGGCTGCTTTGGCCAGGCTCGACTACTCTGCCTGGGGCCACGCGACCTGGGACTGGGGTCAGCTTGGGCTGTCGGCCCATGAGACCTCGGCGCGGGGCGGCCGAAACGGTTTGTGACCTCAGCTATTCTACTCGGGGCCGTGCGGCTAAAAGTCACATTTAGCCAGCTGAAAAAGTAGCCCATGAAGCCTCAGTCAGCCAGCTTCTAAGAGCTTAATCGCCAACTTACATCCCATCGCCTATCCAACTCGACACCGTTAGGCCATGCGCCCAAGAAATTGATACGATCATGAAGAATACATTGAGCGCACAAGTAAAGACGAAGTGATGAAATAAAAATGAATATTCATTAAGAAAAAGGCTACATATGTCTATACGCTAAGATTATACATCGAAGAAGGAGTGAGCCCGTAGGGGCATCAAATTTTCAAGGATCTACGAGAAAGACCTCCGCCCCTCACGCTAGGGAGGTCGAAGTTGAAATCCAAACTTGGATAAGCGTTAGTAGCCTTCTATTGAAAAGCGAGCCACCAAGAAGCCCACTGAGTACTGGCTTGGTCCCTCAATCTTCTTATAACTTCGTCTCGCTGAGTAACCAAAGTTATTTGCTGATGAAGGTCCCCAATGCCAGCTCTAAGACTTCTACCAAAGTTCTACTTACCATACTTTCTGGGCGCTCGCGACGAGCCCCGGCCCGCAGGCGCCAGCCTTATCACACAAATGTGTCAAGCCTTTTGATCGCACGCAGTTTTTCCTTAGACTCCGGGCTCGGCTGGGATGTGAGAGCCTATCCCCAACCATCCAAGTTCATATTTGGGCAGACTGCAACCCGTCCCTAGCCTCTAGCAAGTCATTTCAGGTACCGCAAACTCATCCCGAACCTCCCGAGGCTCGCCTTTGGTCGCTCTCAAGCTGTTTCGGGCCTCATCTTCCCTACCCTCGGCCCGAGCACGTGCCGACGTGGTGTGCTTCAAATCAGATTTGAGCTTCACTGCCTCCTCGGTCATACGTTGCACCCGACCCCGCAGCTCAGCCCGCTCATATGTGAGGGAAGCCACCCGCTTAGGGCCCGGGCCGCTGGCATGATTCTCTTTCGCTTAGCTCAGCCTTGCCAAACCCTTCAAGTAAGTAGCCACCTGCACACCCAACATAGAATCAACATCCAATGCAAGTTCAACACTCAACTCAAAATGGAATCATACACGACAAGGTATGGGAACTTACTGAGACACTCGAAGAGATAGGTCAAAGCTCATCAACCCGGGCAAACAAGACTCGACCCTCTCGAGATCGTAATCCTTAAGAATGGACGATCAAGGCCACATGAAGTTCTCAGACAGAAGCAAAGAGTCCCCATCTCCGCCAATTTCGGATTCCGGATCTTCCTCCTCAACTCTTCCGCCCTTCAAGAAGGTGACCTAACACTCTTCGTTGAAGGATTCCAGACAGTAATGGGCATGACCGTCAACGGCCCAACCCAAGGGACCTTTTGCCTTCGCAGCAGACCCAGAACGATTGTGAACTCAAGACTGTAGGAGCCTCAACCGGAGGCGACTGCGCCCACTCCGGCTTTCGGACATGAGTTGACGGAGAAGATGAAGACGCCCCCAATTTCGGAACTTTGACCAAAGCCAACCGATCTTCTCAATGTGAGTCTAGTGGTTTTCAAGCCACGCTCCGGGCTTCCGAGACAAATAGCCTTAATCAGAGCCAGTAGTTCTCCCTTAGTGGGTTTAGCAACGGAGGGCCCAATGGGAGAAACCTTCTTGGTGGAAGGAGGCGAAGGCCTCAGCAGCTGTAGAGCGAGCCGACCTCAGCTCGGTTACCGGGAATGTCTCACTTTAATCGGGCCCAGATGTGGCGAGGAGGACACTCACCAACACCAACAAGAGACGTTATCTTCGGCACTGAGATCGATTCGAGCGCCTGAGAAGTATGTAAACAATGCAGAATTAGAAATACCAAATAACCCTATAAATGTTATACCAAAAACAGAGCGAACACTTACGTAGATTCTCGGGGGTGGTCCATGCAACCGGAACGCCCAGGCTGTCGTCCTTATCAAGAGGGTCATATTCCCAATTGCGACTACTGACAAAGAAATAGCGTCCCTTCCAAAGCCTGTGGGAAGAGGGAAGATCGGAAATCACCAGAGGAGCACCAGAGTGTCGAGAAAAATAGAGGAAGCCCTCAGAGGTTTCCTTCGCGCTAAAAAGATAAAGGAACAAAGCTATACTGGGAATACCAAGTCCCCTGTCCCTAAAGAAAACCAATACCCCAACCATTGGGCGAGAGCTGAGAAGGACAAACGTTGAAATGCTGCAAAACCCCTTTCATGAAAGGATGCAGAGGAAAGCGAAGGCCATTATCGAAGGCCACTTCAAAGAAGCACACTATCTTAGGCACGAAAACCACATAGGAGTCAAACGCCGTGGGGACTACACTAACGCCAAAAGGAGGTCGATAACGTCTAGCAAAGGTGGCCCCATATGAGGGACCAACCTTGCTAGGCCCCACAATCAAAGCATGCTGAACTGGCCGGGATCTCGTGCATTCCTCAATCTCCGCGATATTTAATCGACGTCTACTTTTCCCTTACCCTCGTCCAAGGGAAAGGGGCGCCCGGGGCATCTCTAAGTTCAACCTCACGAACGGTCGAGGCGCTGCCGCCCGCCCGTAACCGGCAACAAATGAAGAGTCACCTCCAATACGCAGAAAAGGAAGAGCACGACCCATGATGAAAGAAAATAATGAAAACAAAACTCGCTAACTCCAATCCTAGCGCCACATACCAATAAAAAGAAACCAAAGAGATAGCACGCAAATAGCCTCTGTGAATAAACTAAGAAGTTATCTCAAAGAAAACGCCTTTAAAAAGACTCTACACAAAAAAAGGTCGACTGAGAACTAAGGGAAAATGAAGTACCGACTACTGAGAGCGTTAAGAGGTCGCAGGATCAGGGGCACACAAGACAGAGGAGGTCTGCGAAAGAAACAGAAGGAAATTGAAAGGAGTAGGAGAAATAATAAGCACTTAAAACCAAAGAGTCATCATCGTTAAGACGTATGACTCACGATCAAGCCTTAACTAACCCAAATTTCCGCTGCATGTGGAAATCAGACTGATACGAGAAACGTTACGTTTTGCCCACGCACGCCGTACACAAGGGCTGGGGGGCAACTGATAGGGTTTGAAAAATGGGCTCGCAGGCCGACTCACTAAAACCCAAAGGAGAGGCATGCCCATTGAAGCATTCAGGCCTTTTTTACGCCAGCCCAGGATGAGGGCCCAATCCGCTCGGCCCAAAGGTCGATTATGGGTAATCAAGAAAGCTAATGTTCTGCAAATCAAGCCAAATCCCATAGATAAGGGAAATAGAATAATCCCCAATAATATATTATCCAGCAAATCAAATTAAATCTTACCAGTTAGGAAAGTAAGATAATTCACAATATTACAGCTCATCAAATGGGATCCCACCAATAAGGGAGAGAAATAATTCCAAATAGAGTTGCACTTTCTATATCCATAATCAAATCCGATATCAAGAAAATATCCCATCCAATGGGAAAGTATCCTAATCACCATCCAACTGGTAAAACATCTACTATAAATACAAGGCCACCCCATCGGTGAAATGTACGCAAACATACGCCACGCATTCGCCCTCTAAATAGTCCATATTTTCTCTCATGAAAGAACTGACTTAGGCATCGGAGCGGCCACGGGCGAAGCCCTCGCCGACCCCCCTTCTTCCTTGTTTTCAGAGGCCACGTCCGTAGCTTGGCATCAAAGATCAGAAGAATCCTACTGTGCCCGACGATCCAAGAGCTCGCAGACTAGCCCGCCAGTTAGCCCGTGGCCGCCCAACGACCCCCTTATACGCCTCCACCTACCCATGGAAAAAGCATCATCAAAGTTTATCTCGAAAGACTGGTACCTTAAGAGAAAATCAATTGGATTTGAGTTGGAAATCAAATATTATTGATATTTTTTGTGTCAATTGGGTGATCCATTGTGTTATTCATCATAACCCATATTCATCATTTTGGATGAGACTAAAATTTCTTCTTTTGAGAATTCAAGAAGAGGGTCAATATCATGTTTAGTGTGGATTCCAAGTTGTTTTGAAGTAAGAAAATGGGTGATTGAAATTCGAAGGTTCTAGATAACGGATAGGAAAGAGAACTAAATCCTTGTAATCATAATTTTCTTCACAATGAAAGTTTTGATCAGTTGAGCATATATTTATTTATTTTTACCTAATATGAAGTTTTTGTTGAGATTTAATACGGAAATTAACACACAATATTCCAGATCATTGAATTCAAACTCATCTCTGACAATAAAATAATAATAAAAAATATATATATAGATTACATGATCGTCAAGAACACCTAAATTACGAGAGATTTCCCTTCAACATAGATCTTAAATCCTTGATTCCGCTTGTATTAACACTACCATGAGAGATTTCCCTTCAGTTTATAGATCTTAAATCCTTGATCTTAAATCCTTGATCTCTTCTTCTCCTTATCAAACTTTGATACACAAAATTGTTTTCTGTAATTGATGGAAGAGTGCCTTAACCGCACATGAAGGAGTTTCTATATATAACTTATTGATAGGAGAAGAGGGCCAAGAATACATGCTCAAAAACCGCTTCTAAACGTGTAATTAATAATCGTTTCTATAATAAATTATATTTATTATAAATAATTATTTCATAATAAATTATATTTATTATAAATAATCTGCTCTTATAATAAATTATATTTATTATAATTTACCCACTCCATCACGGGTAAATATCTTCACAACAGCTTTAAAGATATCAAGTATCTCTTTTAATCGCTAATACTAGGTTAGTGGGCCACCCACTTAATTTTAATGTGGTGTCAACATTCTCCCACTTTGGCTCAACTAAACCTAAGAGGAAAACTATACGTGATCACGATTTCAATAAACTTAGCCAATACATCCAAAATCATATACCATAATACTGAATCAGTTTAGATCATAAATGCGAGTCATGGCGGTCACATGACTATACGTCATGTTTCCTTCCATGCAATCGCACATCAATAACTTTACTAGTCTCACCCATAACAATGCCAAAGAGCCCCCTAATTTTGTCTTTACCGATAATTGAATAAACAATAAAACATGCACCCATAATTGAAAACAAGAATAAACAAAAACAATTTCAATGCGCAAATTGTTAATTACATAACCACCATTTATTATCATATATATAATGGATTACTCAAAAGGCCCATCCTCATAACATGTTCTAAATATGCCTTTGGAGGTAATCCTTTAGTTAATGGATCAACAACCATAAGTGTGGTCCTAATATTTTCAATTGACACTTATTGTTTCTGGACTCTTTCTTTAACAACTAAATACTTTAAATCCATGTGTTTCGATCCACTAGAAAATTTTCCATTCTTAGAGAAGAAAACAGCTGCAGTGTTATCACAATATATTCTCAAAGGTTTAGCAATAAAGTCGACAACACCAAGCCCTGAGACAAAATTCCGCAACCATAAAACATGACTTCAAGCTTCAAACAAGCAACAAACTCTACTCCATCAGGGGATGAAGCAAGAATTGATTGTTTTTCACTCTTCCACGAGATTGTCCCATTTTCTAGCATAAAGACAAATCCTGAAGTTGACTTTAAGCTATCGAGACAACCACCATAATCAGAATTCGAGTAACCGACAACCTCTAATTGTTCAGATCTTTTATATGTGACCATATAATCCTTTGTCCTCAGAGTACCTCATGACCTTCTTTCGCGCCTTTCCAGTTGTTCAATCCCTGGATCACTTTGGTATCTTCCTAACATACCTACAGCAAAGCTGATATCTGGTCTTGTACATGTTTGAGCGTACATCAAACCCCCCATAGCTGATGCATAAGGAATTTTCTTCATTTTCTCCCTTTCCATGTTATTCCTTGGGCACTACATTTTACTTAATTTGTCACCTTTCAATATAGGTGCAATACCCGATGAACATGATCGCATATTAAATCTCTCTAAAACCCGATCAATATATCCTTTTTGAGATAAACCTAGCACTCCTCGAGATCAATCCCTAAAGATCTCGATGTCAATAACATAGTTTGCCTTACCCATATCAACCATATGAAAGTTTTTAGAGAGATCTTGATTCGTTCTAGCCAAGTAGGTTGTTCCGGAATCAACAATATTTATAAACCTAAATTCCTCCTTAATGATTAGCAAAAAGCTACTACAAGATAAGAAATTTTTGTGGTCGAACATTGTGGATTTGGTTTTTCTTCATACAAATTGATTTGCAGTGAATCAAAATGGTGAATTAAATTTGGATTTTTAGGTTTGGGTAAAAACAGGGGATTGGTTTTGGTAAAAACAGTGGTGTATGGTGGTTTATAGGCTAAAAATAAAATGAAGAAAAATAAGAAAAAGAACCTCAAGCATCACACTGTTCGAGGTCCTATAACCGAGAGGTCCTCTGCTCATTTCTTCAAGGCTGGGGAGGATGACATATAGTCATCTCCCGAACCTGGATCTCATTTAACTTTTTAAAACTAAACCCTAATAATTTCTTTTGGATAGAAAGCATTTTATTAGGCATAAATGTCCCCAAGAAGAAAACACATCTCAAAACCCTACCCCACAATAACTAATAGGAGACAACTAACTGGGCATCAGTGGATCTAATGAAAGTATCCACTAAACCCAAAAAGCTTGCCAAATACACATTAAGGAGGGCATGCTTAAGAGATTTTAACATAAGGTGAGAAGCAGGAACGCAAATACCCATAACTGCATACATGAAAACAGTAGAACTTGCATTTAACGAACATTCATGGTCCTTATTAAAGGAAAAAACCTACCTCCTGGACCCATCTTACAGTAACAAATAGAAGGCAACTAATGAATACCACTGAATCTAACAATAAGCATCCAATGAATCCTAAAAGATTGCCAAATACTGGTTAATCAAGATGTATCTAGGAGATTTAAACCTGTGAGCGGTTGATTAGAACATAAATGAAAATAAATGCCTTCAAAGTAAAAACAGAGGACCTTCAGCTTTACCTCCAAACTAAGGTCTGCAAGAGCTCCTCATCTTCAAGAAGGAAGATCTAGCCAACTTCATCCTCCGGAAGTTGTCATCCTCGTATATGTTTGGCAACTGAGAAAATGGAAAATAAAATGAAAGAAAGTGGAAGAGGGAGGAAGCAGAGGCGAACCGCCGCCCGGCTCTACGTCGGAGCCAAGATCGACAGTCACAAACCTCGACCTAGCTTATATACAAATTTCGAGCAAGGAAATTACAAAAACCCGAAACTAAAGCTATTACAAGGGTTAATATCTAAGAAACCAAAATTGTAGCAAAACAACAAAAAAAAAAAAAAAAAAAAAAAAAAAAAAAAAAGCCATGAAATGCAGGAGAACAAATGCACGATGACCGCTAGTCGAGATGAACAAAGCACGCATGATGCAAATTTCGTAATGCTCCATTTTTCTTCACTTTTTGCTCTTCTTTCCTTCTAGGATCTGATCTGCAACGATGAGTTTGAATCGAATTCTTCTTGCTTGGATCGACTCAATAATTTTGGCATAATTAGCTCACAAAAACTGCAAAATTTGCCACAAAATGCGATCAGTAAAATAGTAGGGACCTTAATGTGCAAATTGGTTATTTTAGAATGATTAGTACACAAAAAGCACTCCAAAACCCGAAATAAACAGGTTCAAAATAAGCACTTTTGGGGCACTAATCACACCCCAACCTACACATTGCTAGTCCCTTTAGAAATGAAAGAAAGAAAGAAAGAGAGAGCATAAGCAAAATTCATAAATAAAATTAAGTTACAAAAAGGTTGCAGCTCAAAAAGGCCGTGAAGTAATGCATAACCTCAATGAAAATTACCTAAGCTTCGCCAATAACTACCTCGAGAATGAATGCCATACAAAATGGAGTATCAAAAGAGCTTCCTTCTCGATGACTCAACCAGAACTTCACCAAATCTAAGCGTTTTTTAATCAACTCAACAATAAACTGCCAAACTGCACTCTCCCCCCAACCAAGCTAATGCCACAACTCAGTATGCTAACCAACCTAAATAGATCAAAAAGACCTGTACTCTTATTCCACAACTCTCGTGTTGTAGGGGTACCGCCGAGACCACTTCACCAAAGTCCATGTAACGGGTATCTACCAATGACTCCTAACCAATTAAGGCTTAGGACACCAAGTCATAAGGATCTTTCGACCACTAACTCTTTAGGTTTCACCTGCATCTCGAATGATTTCAAACCTGAAGACCTACAACTTGCTAAACTCCACCTATCCACCCGTAGCTAGCACTGGTGCTCCAAGGGCTCCCAACCACTGGGCTTAGTGGCACAAGGCTTTAAAGGTTACCATAAATCTCTCTGACCGTGCTCTAAGCCTCAAGGCAAAGTGTTGCAATTTTTCTTCTTTTTCTTTTCTTTTGGAAGACACATTGGCCTTCTATTCATGGGGGTCCTTAACCTATTACAAGTGGTCAACGAAATTAGGGTAGGTTTTACAATGTTTAGGAGGTAGACAATTTCAGCCTATCAGAAAACCGATGCAATCAGGTGTGGTTAGCTAAAGGTGGAAGAAAAAGGTCAAAAGTAGCAAGGATTCAACTAATCATCCACTCAACTAGGCATGGAACCAATATAACATCAATAGAATTAGACAAAGTTTCAATTTTTCAAACCAAGAAGGCTAACACAAAAATGAGTGCAATTTCAAAAGAAACAGATAAGATAAATGCCTTTCACAAAAAGGAAACTCAAAGAAGCACCCGAACATTCCTTTTAACTCTCCCCCCAACCAAATGTCCACCATTCGCAATGGGGGCCTTGATTGAAAGTTAGGAGAAGGAAGTGCTACTCCTCGATGAGACTACCATTTTCGGGACTTTGGGTGTTTCCACGACAATCTTATTCACTCCATTCAGCCTATATAAACAAGCAGGGTAGTTAAAAGAGAGAGCAAAAGCTTTACCAATTGGAGCATTTTTAACATTACACATTCATAATAATTTCAAAAGTGTTATTTCTAGCCATATTTTAATTCTACACTCTCTAAGCTTTCCAACGGTACCAAAAACGCCTAAAACGGAGTTCGGATGAAAAAGTTATGATGAAAAACAAAATAAATAAATTGTTGTAGTTGCGAAATTTCCGTACATGTGCGAAATTCTTTTTTTTTTTTTTTTTAAATTTATAGTTTTTTTCTATGATATATATATATATATATATATATATATATATATATATATATATATCATATAAGACCTAAATAGGAAGTACAAAGGAGTTAATCGGGCCAGTAGCTGCGAATTTTCATTCTAACTCGCGAAATTTTTGCGGGTGTTGCATTTTTGCCTTCTGCTCCACTTTTTAACTAGAAACCTACAAAAATAAACACATAAAAAATTAAGAAAAAATTGCATAAAA
Source organism: Tetrastigma voinierianum (assembly GCA_016808115.1). NCBI lineage: Eukaryota > Viridiplantae > Streptophyta > Magnoliopsida > Vitales > Vitaceae > Tetrastigma > Tetrastigma voinierianum. The sequence continues at coordinate 2,280,202 of JAEQBH010000576.1, forward strand.
TTGAAAATTAAGTTAGACACAAAGATTAACTAAAAATTAGAGAAAATCTAAAAAGAAAAATTAACTAAATCAAAATAAAATAAGATAAAACAACAAAAATCAAAGCAAAAAGTGGGGGAGGCTGTGCTCCCCCCCAAACCAGTTTTTGCTTCGAGGCTGTTTGAACCCACTGAGCCAAGGACATACTCAAGCCCAAAGCCCACGTCTCAACCAGCACCCGAACCATCCACTATGCCATGCAACATGCAGAACTCCACAATGTCTTTGATAAGTGGCATAGGGAAGCTTGTACAAAGGGCTACTAATGTCTTGAAGTTTTGGCGGTAAGGTGCATGCAAATCGGGTAGTCTTTGTGGTGTGTTTCAGCGTGGACTGTGCTGTAGGGGAAGGCAGTATGTGCAATCGGCAGGGACTATTTTAGGTATGGCAAGTATGTTGGGGATCCAAATTTATGGGGATTGGCCAAGGATAGGCTTCGGGTCCCTTCCACTGCTTCCTTTCCACCGCCTCCCCGCCAAGAATGGGGATCAAGCTCATCTCGCCGCTTTTTATCGCTTCCTCCACCGTGGTGTCAATCAGCACTCTTTGTTCGATTCTCCTCCTCGAGATGTGAGATGGATTGCCGCAGATGTCAAATTCCCGATCAATTTCGCTGGGAACACATCCACTCTCGCTCAGTGGAGCCTCCTACTGTCGCCCGACAACTCGGGATGACACGCCTCGCTTCCTTGGAAACATCCACTAGTTCGTCTGTCTCGCAGATGTTTCGCTTCAATCGAGAAATTAACTCGTGGTGGCCGGTGGCGAGGAGCTGAGGTAAAATGGAGAAGGTGAGTGCATAAGTCAGGAACACTATAGACGGTGCACTCATCCATTGGTCTCATAGTCCCTCATGCACCTATTCGGCTCGATTTCTCTCCACGGGTCGTCGACCCTTACCATGGAAGGTCTCCAATCCCTTTATGGACATGTATGCTCGTGGCTTCCACAAGGTACCCACCGTGATTGTTCTCCCTCTTCCATTTGGTCACACCAAACCTATTGGACATACACCCCGGGCAAAGAGAAATAAGGCAACACACAACACCAAAAAACAAATTCGTTAGAATTTTTTTTTTTTTTTTTAACAAAGAAGGGGTGAACTAAAACTAATGTAAAGAATTGATAGTGCCAATCTTTCACTTAACTTGTGAGGATCACAGTGTTTCACAGCCTTCTCACTGCATTTACACCATCGCACCCGAGCCATTTGATTCGTTTATGCCAAGTAGGTTGTTTTGAAATCAACAATATTTATAAACCTAAATTCTTCATACTGCCGTAGCAAAGCTTACCGCAAAGATAGTGGCTCTGGTGGCCGAACACGGATGGGTTTTCTTCGTACAAATTGATTTGCAGTGAATCAAAATGGTGAATTAAATTTGGATTTTCAAGTTTGGGTAAAAACAGGGGATTGGTTTTGGTAAAAACAGTGGTGTATGGTGGTTTACAGGCTAAAAATAAAATGAAGAAAAATAAGAAAAAGAACTCCTTGAAGCATTGGGCTACTGGTTTGAGTTCCTAAGGCAACTGAGAGGTCCTCTGTTCATTTCTCTTTCGCATTGGGAGGATGACATATAGTCATCTCCCGAACCGGATCTTCATTTAACTTTTAAAAACTAAACCCTAATAATTTTCCTTTTGATAGAAAGCATTTTATTAGGCATAAATGTCTCTAACAGTGAAAACACATCTCAAAAACCCTACCCCACAATAACTAATCGGAGACAACTAACTGGGCATCAGTGGATCTAATGAAAGTATCCACTGAACCCAAAAAGCTTGCCAAATACACATTAAGGAGGGCATGCTTAAGAGATTTTAACCTAAGGTGAGAAGCAGGAATGCAAATACCCATAACTGCATACATGAAAAACAAGAGAACTTGTATTTAATCTTAACATTCATGGTCCTGCATGTTGAAACTCAATTCTCCCGGACTCCATCTTATGAACAAATAGAAGGCAACTAATGAATATCACTGAATCTAACAATAAGCATCCAATGAATCCTAAAAGATTGCCAACACACAATCAAGATGTATCTAGAGATTTAAAACCTAGAGTGAAGGGATAGAACATAAATGAAAATAAATGCCTACGTTAAAAAATGTAGGACTGGCTGGCTTACCTCCAAACCGTTCAGCCCTCCTCTTCAATTTAAGAGGGTCTAGCTAACCATCCTGATTGTCATCCTCAGAGGAGTGTTTGGAAACCGATAAAATGGAAAATAAAATGAAAGAAAGTGGAAGAAAGGAGGAAGCAGCGGTGAAACTGCCGCCCCTGTCTCTCTATTGCCGAAAGAAGTGATTGATTGTTACAAACCTTGACTCTAGCTTATATACAGCTCAGAGCAAGGGAAATTACAAAAAAAAACTGAAACTAAAGCTATTACAAGGGTTAATATCGGAAGAAACCAAAAATTGTAGCAAAAACAACAAAAGCGTGAAATGCAGGAGAACAAGGGCTGCATGATGAAGCCAAAGGCCGAGCCGTGAGCAAAGGTTTACGATGCAAATTTCGTAATGCTCCATTTTTCACTTTCGCTTCTATTTCTCAGATCCGATTCCAACAATGAGTTTGAATCGACTCTTTCGTGTCGATCGACTCAATAATTCTTTTGCATAATTACCACAAAAACTCCGCGAAATTTTGTCACAAAATGCGATCAAGAAATATAGGAACCTTAATGTGCAAATCGGTTAATTGTAATGATTAGCACAAAAGCACTCAAACCCGAAATAAATTGTGGTTCAAAATAACACTTTGGCACTAATAAGATCTTCCTTGGTTTCACCTAATAACTAATAGATCACCAAGTAGCAAGCAAAATATCATCCACATACGCATCGTAAATATAAACTGGCTCTCCCACTAACTTTCAGATATATACACCGATCAACGTTCTTTAAACTGAAGATGTAATGGTATTATTAAACTTAATATAAATTGTCCTGGAAGCTTATTTAAGACCGTAAATGGATTTCTTTAATTTGAAAACTAGGTGTTCATTTCCTTTCTTTGTGAACCCTTCGGGTTGTTCAATGTAGATATCTTCATCCAAATTCCCATTTAAGAATGTAGTTTTCACATCCATTTGATGTAACTCTAAACTCAAAATAGAGTTTATAAGCTACAATGATTCTGTTTAACTTTTTCTGGAAATCGAGAAGGTATCTTTGTAATCGATACCTCCTTTTGAGTGAAACCTTTGGCCATAAGTCCGCCTTAAATCGCTCGGGATATTGCCTTTAGCTGTCGCTGTCTTGGAAAAGAACCCATTTACAGCCGACGTGTTTACAACTATTAGGCAATCTGATGAGATCCTGCACACCGTTATGGCCATGGATTTTAACTTCATTCATAGCTTCCATCCATTTACTAGAATCATCACTTTCATGGCTTGTGAAAACGTAAATCGATCCTTCCTATCCCAATATCAAAATCATATTCCCCAGAATACACTACATAATCATCTCAGAATGGCGTGCTCTCTTCTTTGAGATCTCCTCGAAGGAGTTTGGGCCAGGGTGGCTCACAAGACTTCTTAATGGCAATATTTTCTCGTGGTAATGAACCATCTCTATTATGTTAACATTCTCCTCAACTTGTTGGAATGTGTCGAGGGACAATAATTTCGAGGTAAAAAAGTGGTGGGATATCCACTCTTACCTCTTCAACATCTACCTTCTAGGTTCATTACTCCCACTACTCGCCATTCTCTAAGAATCGCATCGTCTGCTTCAACTATTCTCTTATTAATCGTGGTTAGACAATAAAATTTAGGCTGATTTATTCTGATAGCCAATGAAATATCCAGATATCGCTCTTGAATCAAGCTTTTCTCATGTGGGTTATAGATTCTCCTTGCCTCAGCTGACAACCCCCATATATGTATATGTCTCTGCTTAGTTTCCACCAAATTCCATAACTCAAAGGAGTTTTTGAACGCTTTACTAGGAACTCAAGATATACATTGTAGTTTTTAAGGCTTCACCCCACAATGAAATAGGTACGGTAAGAGTAACTCATCATACTCCTAACCATTTATTAATGCGACATTTTCTTTCAAGAACACCATTCTGCTGTGGCGCACTGTGCATTGTGTATTGAGCACGAATGCCACAAGCCAAGGAATTTTACAAAAGGACCAGATTTTGTCCCGATTCATCATATCTCGCCATAATATTCACCGCCTCGATCTGATCTCACAATTTTTAATCTTTTTATCTAATCATTCTACGCATCAAGTAGAACATCTCAAGATGTCAATGGCCTAAGACTTTCACATGCATTAGATAAACATAAATCCATAACGAGATAGATCATCTATAAAGGAGAAATATTTCTCTCCCGTGAAACATGGAATGTAGAGCCACCACAAATATCCGCATGAATTATCTCAAGGAGCTCATTACTGCGGGCACCTTCTTGTATGTTTAGTTTGCTTTCCTTCAATCCACGCATACATGAAAATCGTTGAAGTCAAGATTTTGTAAAATTCCTTCCTTCACTAATTTCAATTCTTTCCTAGAGATGTGCCCCAGTCTTCTGTGCCACAAGATTGAAGAATTTTCACACTGGGGTTTCACGTTTTGAACCAACATTTGAATGTGGTTATCAAAGCTTGTGCAAATTCATGATTCAAGGAAATTTTATATAAAATCCATCACATAAAAATACCGTAAACTAACCGGTAATGTAATTTAACATCAAACTTAATTGTCCAGAACTGAATAAAACAGAATATCCAGTAGCATCTAATTTGGACAAGGAAACTAAATTCCTAGAGATGTAAGGTACATAAAAGTGTTTAAAAGATCCCATCTGATGACCCGGCTCTAATAGTAAGCAATAGTACCAACAGCCTATCACTCCAACCTTGAGACGGCTTCCCATATAGAGGAACTTGTCACTTTCCTCGGTTTCGGTCAGAAGGAATCCCCCGCATTAAATTAGTCACATGAGTTGTGGCCTGCACTAATCCACCAAGTATTTCAAGGAACTTCAAAGATTGGATTCATAAATATACAAAAGAAAGATTTATACCCTCTTCAACCAAGCCTTGCACCCTGATACACCCTTCTCACATGCCCTTTCTGCCACAAAGTAGCAATTTACCGTGAATTTCCATCATGACTCGCTACTACCTTCCTCGTGTCCACTTTTCTTAGGTGGAAAGTTCTTTTTTTTTTTTTTTTTTTGAATTTTCCTTTCTTCTTTGTGACTCCATGAGTTACAACAAGAGCAAGATTATGTCCTTCTTGTCTTAATCTCACTTCCTCTTGTATACATTTACTGGTGAGCTCATTCAAGTTCCACTGATCCCTGTTAGTATTATAGTGGATTTTGAATGGAGCAAACTGTGATGGAAGTGAGTTAAGGACAAACTGTACCAAGAAGGACTCATCCATACCCATGCCTAGTGCCTTAAGCTTTGCAGCCTTTTCAATCATGTTTAAAATATGTTGCTGAATACCTTTCTGACCATCATATTTCATGGTGGACACCGCTCATCAATGTGCCCGCAATGGACTTATCGCCGCCAGCGCACTCCTCAACGTATTTCAGAAATTCGAGGCAAACCTCGATTCGAGGGAGAGAGGTCTTGATATTATCGGGCAAGGTCATTCTCATAAACATCATACCGAAGTCGTTGGATCTTGCCCCAAAGCTTTTGATTGTTCCACTTGCACCTAGTACTACATCCAAATGCGAGGCTTATCCGTTATTAAAGCCAGGTCAAGATCCAATACGCCTGAGAATTGAACCCCTTCATACCATTCGTGAAAAGTTCGACGATCAAAAATGTCATTCCGTATGCAAGAGAGTGTAACGGCTGAACGGTACAAAATAAAAACAATGCTCACAATACATCTCATATAAAATAAATAGCAATGAACTATTGATATCATTAAAATTCTCCTTTGGGTAAATTTTAACATATCCAGTATTCACTTGGAGGGAGCTAAAAACACTTTACTATTTTGTGTCATTTATATGTTACCTTTGGCTATCTATTTTACGCAACACAAAATAAAACCATTAATTAATAATTAGTAGAAATTGACTCTCCTTTGGGTTAGTCTCATTTTCCTAATTATAAAGAGAATTATTAAGAATTTTATAAGTCTCCCTTTATTCCTTTGATGCAATTCAATAAATACAAGGCTCACTAATTTAGGTTACTTTGACAACTATCTAAATTAGTTAACCTACATTTATAAATTGTCATTCGATAAAATTTCACAAGATGAAATTAATTCTTTTATTTGAGTTAAAAATCAAGGAAATAGTATCTTTAATAATCATCTGATTCAATAATCAATCATAATAAAATCAAAGAAATCGGCATTCATCAGATAATTTCACAAAGATTCAAATCACAGGATACATAGACATCTTAAAAGAGAATTTCTGTTTCATATTCAAATAAGTGATAATGATTAACCCATTTAATCCACGCCGTGATTCTATATTTCTCCTTATTGAAGCTTCTAATTGGTGGTCCAAGCGCTACTCGAACGGTAAGCAATGGCTCCCGAATCCATAACGGACTGACACAACCAAATACCAACGATACATTGATCCAACACAAGGTAAGGGAAAAAATTTCCTTCTACGCATTGAGGCCGGTCTTTATTTTGTTTAATTAAAATTTTTTTTTTAGTGAGACGAATTAATTGAAGATAAATCTCAAAATTTAATCTTATAAACAAGATTCAATATTTAAATTCAATACTATACTCGATACCATTTGTTGAGATTTAATATGAAATTAACACACACATTCCGCATCATCAATTCAAACTCATCTCTCGATAATAAATTAATAATACAAAATATATATATATATATATATATATATAGATTACATACCGCTTCAAGAACACGTGCCTACGGAGATTTCCTTCGCCTTATGATCTTAAATTCTTGATCTCCCGTTTGTTAACACACTACGAAAGATTTCACTTTATGTATCTTAAATCCGATCTCTCTTCTTCTCCTTATCAAACTTTTGATAATACGTGAATTGTTTTCTCTGTAATTGATGGAAGAGTGCCTTAACCGCATTACGAAGGGTTTCTATATATAACTTATCGATGTAGAAAGAGGACCAAGAATACACGTTCAAAAAACCTTAAATCGTTGTAATTAATAACTGTTCTTATAATAAATTATATTTATTATAATCTACCCACTCCATCAAGGGTAAATATCTTCATAACAGTTTAAAGATATTGTGTATTCTTTTAATTTGCTAAATACTAGGTTAGTGGGCCACCCACTTAATTTTAATGTGGAAATAACAGTTTTTTCAAATTAACACATCAGTGTCATTATCCCTCTACTCTATTTCATCATTTCATTAACCTGTGGTATCTCCATTGGTAGTTATTTGGATGACTAGCCCGATATAAATTGAAATTAGATTACTGAAGTTTAAACCGAATAAAACATTTGGTGATTTTAGGGGATATGTGAAAAAATTTCTATTGATTCAATTTATGCAATATCTGAAAACAATCACACAAAGATGGACTCACACACCGTTTGCCACCAGCTAGCTTACTTCCATAAATATATTATTACATTTTTTTATTTTGAAATCCAAGATGAGTATTTCATTAATGAGTATCGGCCATCGATACATGAACAAGGAATGAAGGGACATAATCCCATTCACAGACACCAGCAATAGAACCAGCCACAGGAGCAAGACAATGTGCAGCCGTATTCGCTGTGCGTCGAACAGAACAGAATTTAACCTTTGAAAAGCACGAACATAGACTTTTACAATCTGAAATTATAAGACCAGAATAAGAATTACTATAGAGGAGGACAACAAGTAATGGAAAACTTGCAATGAGTCCATCTCTACTATGAAAAAAGACCAATGCTTCGTTTTTAGCCAGCTTAATGCCTCTCTTACCCCTAAAGCTTTAGCCTCCTTATTAGTATAATTTCCTATGATTGGCTGTTGATTTTTTGTAAAATATGCAAATCCACATCCCACATCGGTTGTGGAGTGGATTTGCTTCCCCTTTTCTTGTTATAAAAGGGGCTCCCCCCTCTTCTCTAAAAACACACCTCTTCCCATCACTTAAGGTTATTTGTAGTATTACCCAATTGTTTTGGGTATTTACTTTTTGCCTCAGTTTCTTAGGAAATTGATTTGTGGTCTTAAGTTTGTAATTCTTTTTATTAGTGGGAGTTGTTCGCTGGCGCCCAAGGACGTAGGCTATCAATAACCTCGTAAACATGGTGTTCTTATTTGTTATTATTTTCTCGTTTACATTATTTTAGTCACATTATTTTGTAATAGCGACGGCTCGGGTATTTCAATAATAGTAACATTTGTGTATTTGGGGAAAACTAACCCGGATTTTCCCAACAATTGGTATCAGAGCCAAGGTTCTGCTGAGTATGCTCAGGGTTGCAAAGTGTTATCTCGATTCCACACGAAAAGGTCTTTAGTTTTTGGCATTTTTTGCTCATAGTTTCTGGAGTATGCTCTGCGGGTTGCGCTTTTGCCCGATCTTCCACACGTAAAAGATTCTATCGAGATATTGTCATTCCGACAACTATTCGTCATAAACGCCGCACTCAATCCAGCCGCACCATCAACCTCTACATCGAAAGGATTCTCATCAAGATCACCACTAATACCAAATTTGATGTGGAGAAATTTGATGGCACCAATAACTTTGGCATGTGGCAAGGTGAGGTGCGGTGATGTTCTTTCAACGTGAGCTTGATACACCCGTAGAAAGCGTACTGTATGACGCTGATGAGAAGATTGGATAAGAATCAATCAGCTTAGCATGTGGTACGATTCATCAGGTTCTCCAAGGAGCTGAAATATCCGCTTATGAGAGAGACGTCCCGTGAAGCAAGTCAGGAAGGAGATGGAAGACAAGTTCATGAAGAAGAGCACAGAGAACAAGCTCTATACGAGAACGGTCAGACTTCATTCCAAGATAAACCAAGTACCACTCATGAATGATCACATCACCGCATTTGGATTCATTAAGAATCGATTTATTGGAATTTGCATGAGAAAGTAAGTGATGTTGATAAGGTTTGATATTGTTAGCTTCCCTTCCCGATGAATATGAACATCTTATTGTTAGTATGTTTGACTGAAGGAAACAATAACCTTAAAGAAGTATTCATCAAGCTCAGACTTCAATGAGATCGAAAAAGATAAATTAGAACACAGGAGCTCACCGGTGAAGCCCACACTGCTCTCATCGTAATCAAAGCCGAAACCAGTGGAGAAGGGGAAGATCTCTACCAAAAGGCAAACTTGCAAAGATGAATGTGCCTTTTGTCACGAAAAGGGCATTGGAAGAAAGATTGTCCGGTTGCGTAAAAGAAAGGCAAGGGTATCCTCACATGTACAAGATGATGTCGATTTTTCACCGTTTCGTCATCATGACTAGTACCGATGAATGGTTGTGTGACGCCCCGCTTCATTCCACATGTGTTTCGCAGCGAGTGGTTCTTCAACTCTTACGTAACTTCGATGGCGGCGTTGTTTATCCGCGCATAATCAACCTTGTAAAGATAGTCAGGACTCCGGCTCAACTCGCCTCAAGAATCATGATGGGTCGACTCAGTAGCCGACAGATGTCTCTATGATACATTCGAACCTGAAAAATCTCATTTCTTTGGGAACCTTGAAGTCAAAAGGTTTCACTATCATTCTCTCAGAACGATTTTGAAAGTTGCTTCAGGAGCACTTCAGGGGCGAGCGGAAAGGTATCAGAAACAACCCGTACTTTATCAAGGCAAAGACAAGAAATGGGACGCTACAGCTGAAGATTCGGAGTGCATGTAAAAGTAGCCGGGATGTCCAGGTTGGTGGCATATGAGACTTGGACATGCTTGAGAGAAATCTTGGCAAACGCCAATATGCAAGGATTATTGAAAAGTGCAAAGACTCAAGAAGAGGATTTTGCAGCAATGTGTTCTCGGGAAAGCAAAAGAGGGTGAAGTTCGACCGCAATCCATAATACTGAAGGTATATTGGATTATATTCACACATACGTATGGGGACCAACCAAGACGGCTTCCTTGGGAGGTAAACATTACTTTGTTACATTTGTTGATGACTTTTCCGGTAAGAAGCCAGTGTATACAAACTAAAGACGGTGTTTTGAAACATTTCTTATATGGAAGAAAATGGTGGAGAACCGTGATAGGAGGAAGATTAAAGTAATTCCGATTCACAATGGCATGTAATATCGAAATGATCAATTTTCTTATTTCTATAAGAAGGAAGGCATCTCCTCGCACTTCTTACGCTGGGGAGATACACCGGCAGCCAGTAATGGGGTAAACGCATGAATCGAACCTTGTTGGAGAAAGTTCGATGTATGTTGTCCAATGTTGGTTTGGGAAAACAGTTCTGGGCTGAGGTTGTTATGTATGCAAGTCATCTCATTAACCGTCTACCATCAGCTGCACTAAATAGCAAAACGCCCTTGGAGGTATGGTCTCGAAAACCTATAAATGATTATGATGTTTTACGCAGGCTCTTCGTTCCACCAATTTCATTATCATGTAAAGGAATCTTAAGTCGATCCAAGGGCTAAAAGGCATTGTTTATGGGAGTTACCCTGTCAAGGGATACGACTGTGTCTATCTTCAAGAAAATTATTTCTAAAGGTGGATGTTACTTTTTGGATGAATCACATGTCAAGAAGGTAATAATGTATGGAAAAGTGTCGTAGAACACTTTTCAACCCGCAGGGAAGACTGGTCGCAGAGGAGGGTACGTAAACGTGGAGTTTCATACGACTTAAAACCGCTTGAAGACCAGCCAGTACATAACATGAAGCGCATGTTGGAGGAAGAGGTTTCAAACGAAGAACCTCGCTGATTCGGTGGCCACAAAGAAATGAAACAAATCAACAAAATTTATATAATACTCCAGCCCCTACCACGGCCGTAGTCAAGCATCGCAGATAAAGGGTTCAGGGTCGAACACTCTGGATGGGTTTTCATCCTAAGAATGATACGATTAGTGTAAAAGGTAAGGCTTTCTATTTGGACTCTTTGATTTGCTCAAAACAAGTGGAAGTAATGAAAATCGAGGAATTGTAAAAACCGAAAAGTAAAGTGAAAAAGTTAACTTTGAAGATTTAGGTCACTAACTTGGTAGTTAGGCAAACAAGTGTCCTCGGGTTTTATCCTCGCTGCAGACATGCAACCTATAGCGTCCAAGGCATAATCGATCTTATGTTTAACTAGCAAACCTCACTCCCAACAACAACTCCTATTTGGTCGGCCTGGGTAACATGCGGCTGATAGCACTGAGTTTGAAACCACAGCATTAAATATCATCTCGGAGGCTCGTAAAGACCATCTAATGAACCCGCAGTGCATCCCAACTAATCAAAGTATCTGTATCTAAAGCATGGAAGTATTGGCCAAAATCAATAGCATTCAAAGCTGTTCAGCCTAATTTGAGAAGATGAGGGCCATAAATACAGTACACTGTGACTTTCAGTACAAGAGGACAACATGCATATGCCCGCCTGCGCCCCAGCTTCCTTCCTCTTCCAAAGAAATGGGAAGCAGCGAGCATCTCTTGAGTTGTCATCCTCAGAGGGTGTTGCTTGGCTTGAAAAGTAAGGGAAGGAGAGAGAGAGAAAAGCAAAGCCACAACTAAAATACGAGACTTTGTTACAAAAATGAAAACTTACAATTCTTATCTCCCCCAATTGTTGCTTCCCCGAAAATTCTATATTGATTACAAAAGAGGGGTTTATATAGGCCACCTCAATACATGAAAATACCAAAAAACTCTACAAATTTGGCTAAGTTAAAGAATGAGAGAGTAATACACCAAATTTGGAGTCGGTTAGCATTAAATACAAAAACATAGTGAGCGATAAATTTAAATAGGGTGAAGAATTTAAGCTGGGTAAGCGAAATCACCATCCTCAGCGAAAATAGAAAACTAAGCTAAAACGTGAATTTAACAACTAAGCGAATTTCGTAACAGCGAATTTTAGAGTGATGGCTGAAATCATCTAAAACTAAGCTAAGGCGGTCTTGGCGAGGCCAAATCTGAAAGTCATGTTTGTGGAACGCGAAATTTTCGCTAAACTGCGAAATTTTTATGATCCCGACGAAATTACCCCATGACTTAGCGGTCTTTGGTTTGCGGTACTCTTCCTTTTCCTCCTGTCTTCTCTTTGCATCAATTTTCTTCACTTTGCCTTCGAGTTTTTCATTGATTCTTGAAGTTGGTTGATGGGCGACCGCGATTCAAACTTCATGATTCATCACACATCCCGATGTGAGCTACTTTAAAGTGGCAAAACACAAAGCGACCCGAAAATAACCTCTAAGCGGCATAAGTGATACTAAGAAGACTTGAACACTTCAATTGGCATTAATGACATGATTAGTCATAAAAGCACTCAAAACCTATCTAATATAGGGTTCAAAATTGGCCACTTTTTAGGCATTAATCACTCCAACACGACAACATGATTTACAATTTCCATCGGGGTAAGAAGAGATTAGGAAACACACAGTTTGTGAAATATAGTGGCTTATGCATTTCCAGTGGTAGAAGAAGGTATACCTCAGACTTTTCTTGAAGCAAATAATAGTCCAGGATAAAGAAAAAGTGGAAAGAAAATATGAATAGAAGAAATGCAGTCCCTTGTGTAGAATCACACTTGGAAAGTAACTAAGCTACCAAAGGAAAAAGAAGGAAATTGGCTGTAAATGGGTTTATGCTCAGAAAGAAGGATTTCCAAACAAGAATGACGTTCGCTACAAGGCAAGACTGGTAGCTAAAGGCTATGCTTAGAAGGAGGGAATTGACTACAATGAGGTTTTTTCTCCTGTTGTGAAAAATTCCTCCATACGTATTTTGTTAGCCTTGGTAGCATAGTTTAATATGGAACTAGTTCAAATGGACGTGAAGGCGACATTCTTACATGGTGATTTGGAGGAAATCTATATAACTGTTGGATGGTTTAAGTTGTTGGAAGGGCATTGTGGGTTTGTAAATTGAACAAATCGTTATATGGTTTGGCTTGTCTTGGCCCAGTGGTATCGCGATTTGATCAATTCATAAATAAACGAGAACTACACGGAGAAGCAATTTTGATCATTGTGTGTATTCCGCCCAAGCTCTGAGATGGATCCTCACCATATACCTTCTCTTGTATGTTGATGACATGTTATTAGCATCAGGAATCAGGAGATATGTAGATTAAAGGCTCGGCGAGCAAGGAGTTGAAATGGAAGGATTGGGTGAAGCCCGAAGATTCGGCAAATAAGCGAGAGACGGAGGGGCACACTTTGTTTAACTCAGAAGCAGTATTTGAAGAAGGTACCTGGCAGCTTTGGTATGTCACGAAGACCAAACTGTAAGTACGCTCCCTCATTTCCAAGCAATTAGCCGCGGTGTCGAACGGAAGAGGCAGGAATATATGTCAAAGGTTCCTTATTCAAATGTAGTGGGTAGCTTGATGCATGCTATGGCCTAAGACGACATTCACATGCGATTAGGATGTGGCCAGGTACATGCATAATCTGGAAAAGAACATTGCGGCGATTAAATGGATTAAGGTATTGAAAACCTTAGATGTTGGTTTGATATTTAAGAAGGATGATACTGGTTGGTAGGCATGGTTGGATCTTTGCGATTGATTATCTTGTGGTGATCTTGATAAGCGTGAGAATCAACTCTTGGTTATGTGTTTACTCTTGCAAAGCACCGATTAATTTGGAAGTCTACTTCTGATGAAGCAGGTGGCACCTCATTGTAGTCAATTCCCTCCTTCTGAGCATAGCCTTTAGCTACCAGTCTTGCCTTGTAGCGAACGTCATTCTTGTTTGGAAATCCTTCTTTCTGAGCATAAACCCATTTGCAGCCAGATGGTTTCAAAGTTGCTGGAAAAGAAAATTGGGTTTGTAAATTGAACAAATCGTTATATGGTTTGAAGCAATCTCCAAGGCAATGGTATAAGCGATTTGATCAGTTCATGATAGGCCAGAACTACACCAGAAGCAATTTTGATCATTGTGTGTATTTCCGCAAGCTATAGGATGGATCTTTCATATACCTTCTCTTGTATGTTGATGACATGTTGATAGCATCAAGGAATCAAGGGGAGATATGCAGATTGAAGGCTTTCAATGGCAAGGAGTTGAAATGAAGGATGCGGGCAAGCCAAAGAAGATTCGACATGGAAATGCGAGAGGCAGCCAGAGGGCACACTTTGTTTAACTTCAGACGTATTTGAAGAAAGTACCTGTAGCTTTGGTATGCAGAAGACCCGAGCACATGAAATGCAACCTCCTCATTTCAAGCTTAGTGCTTCCGGTGTCCGCAGACCGAGAAGAAAGCGGGAATATATGTCAAGGTTCCTTATTCAAATCACGGTGGGTAGCTTGATGTATGCTATGGTGTGTACAAGGCGACATTTCACATGCGATTGGGGCTGTGGCGGTACATCCATAATCACCGGAAAGAACATTGGCAAACGATGAAATACGTTGGATTCTAAAATACGATGAAAACCTTAAATGTTAGTTTGATATTTGAGAAGAGGATGATATGGTTGGTCGGCGTAGTTGGATCTTTGCGATTGGTTATCTGGTGATCTTGATAAGCATTAGATCAACTCACGGTTATGTGTTTACTCTTTACCGCCTGATTAGTTGAAGTCTACTTCTGATCGGCAGTGGCTTGTGTCTACGACGGAGCGAGTATATATGGCGATCCAGCTGAAGCGATTAAAGGCTGATATGGATTCTGAGGTTGCTTGATGATTTGGGTGTTGGTCAGAAATAGGTTACAATGTTTTGTGATAGTCAGAGCACTATTCATTTAGAGAAAAACCAAGTTTATCATGCACGGACGAAGCATATTGATGTGAGGTATCATTTTGTGCGGGAAATCATTGAAGAAGGTGGAGTCTTAGTTGAGAGAAGATCAAGGTAGATGATAATCCACTGCCAGATATGTTGACTAGGTGGCGGCTGCTTGATCCAAGTTCAATCATTGTTTAGACTTGATCAACATTGTAAAAGTTTGATTGCGTCGTTGAGCGCATTTGGAGGCGTTGCAGCTTTTGTTGAAGAGAAGTTTCGAGATGGGATTCACTTATTTGTCAAGGTGGAGATTTGTTGCTTTTTGATAAATAAAGCAATCCCACATCGGTTGGATGTGGGATTTGGTCCATCCCTCCCTCCTATAAAAGGAGAACCCCCCTCTTCTCTTAATTACACATCTTCCCATCACTTAAGGTTATTTGTAGTATTACTGATTGTTTTGAATTGTTACTTTTATCGGTTTCTTAGGGAAATTGGTTGTGATAAATTGTAATTCTTTTTATTAGTGGGAGTTGTTCATTTGGCCTTGAAGATGAGCTATTGCCGAACCTCGTAAGAGTACTACAGTGTTCTTATTTATTTATTATTTTATGCTATTACTATTTTTAGGCATCATTTATTTTGTATTAGCGATTTGCCGGGTATTTCCACTGAATAGTAACATTTGTGTATTTGGGGAAAACTAACCCGGATCTTCATCTCGAAACAACAAACCTGGCTCTTATACCAATTGTTGGGAAAATCCGGGTTAGTTTTTCCCAAATACACAAATGTTACTATTCAGCAGAAATACCCGGCAAATCGCTAATACAAAATAATGACAGCTAAAATAATGGCAAAATAATAACAAATAGAACACTAAAATTCTGACCGTGATAGCCTCGTCATTGTGACAACTCCCACTAATAGAAAATTACAAACTTAAGACCCTGAAATCAGCTTTTTTCTAGAATTGAGGCAAAAAGTAAATACCAAAAACAATTAAGCAATACTACAAATAGCCTTAAGTGATGGGAATAGGTGTATTTAGAGAAGAGGGAGGGGGACCATTTTATAGGCTTTAAGAAAGAAGAAAATCCACTCCACAACCGATGTGGGAAGTGGGATTTGCATATTTTTTAAAAACCAACATTGGCTTTGAGAAACCATTGAGCATAATTCCTTTCTCATCCCTCACAATACATCCAACACCAATTTTCTTTTGTAGAGGAAACAAGGCCGCACCAATATTGATCTTTACCTTACCTGGAGGTGGGGAAGACCAAATAACAAAACCATGGTGACCTTGTAAATTAGAGATTGAGTCAATCTAGGGGCTCTGAACTGTTGTCCATTCATATAACATACGACTAGCCAAATTAACCAAGAAATGAGCACTATTTCTTTTGCCTCTTCATACAATATCATTTGTATTCTTCCATAACATCCAGCCAGTCATCGTCATTAAGGAACAGTCTGTCGCACTACCATGGTAACAAAGAAAAGCTATAAAACCATTCCAAAGCAAGATCTACCATAGCACCCATTGAAATTAAAGGAAAGTAGCCAACAATGATTCGCTCTTTGGACATTCAAAAAGGAAGTAAATGATAGCGATCTCACTGAGCATGACAATGATACACACTTCATCCACATGTACCTTTTAAGCGACGATGTGATTAGTAAACAGCAGTGAGTACACCTCCAAATAAAGTTTCTAACTTTGCAAGGAACTCTAAGCTTCCATAATTGTTACCAAAAAGCCTCTTATTGAGAAATAATTTCACCATTAATCATTCTATACCCACTCTTTACAGTGTTTGAGCCCTTACTATCATAAGGCCAAGTTAGCCATCCTCCTGCATCCTTATACTTAGGAATGCTTGCCCGATCAAAAGCAAAATCTCTGTCATTACAAAGTTTTTTTAAGACATTCTAATCCACTCCTTTCCCAGTTTCATCAGGTCGCAACCGTCATCCCTTCAAGACCGGAGATGATCTCAATTTAACAAAACATTTTCATTACACTTGTGGTAACCAAGGATCACGCGAACATGAATGTGGAGTGCCATTGCCAACTTCGATATAAGACCTATTTTTAATATTTTCTTAGATTCACATATTCCTCTCCACACATAGCTAGGATTATTCCCAACCGAAGCATCAAGAATCTCACAATTTGAGAAATATCTCGCTTTAAAACCTCTAGTTACAAGGGCTTCATGCTGCTGCATAAATCTCCTGTTGGAATAAATGACATTCATTGTCATTTTACTCACTTGAGGATTCAAGAGCGAGTGTCAGTTTGAAACGCCAAAGCGTTGGTTTCTAATTAAAGGGTCTCACCTTTAGCCTATAAAGGTGAGACTTCCTTATTCGAAAAAGAGGTTTTTTTTGGTTTGAGATTTATCAAAGTGTGGTTTTGGAGTGATAGCCTCGAGACCAGTTCAGGTTCGCGACGGTGTCTAGGTGTTGAGTCTTGCTTGTACGTAGTTGTATCTGGGAAACGGGCGTCGAAGTGACTTCTCAGAGGCACGAGAGACGGCAATTTGTTTTAAGGAGATGGGTAAGGCTCACGAGACTTCGGCATTTCGTGATGGTGGTTTTGGGGTTTTGTTCTTGTAATGAGTCACTCTCGGAGTCTTTACTTTCTCTACGTAATCCTTGTAACATATGAAACAAACTTAAGCAGTTGTTCTTGGAAAAAAAAAAGAGTTGGTTGGTCGGAAGAAGAGTCCCTTGGGAAAAAATGTTGAAGGAGAAAAAAATAAAAGAAACTTTTTCGATTTTTTTTTTTTTAGTTCAGTTTTTGTTTGTCTTGAAAGCAGTGGAGTGATAGCAATGGCGAAGTAGAAACTTTGAACATTCCCGAGCTAGGCTTGTTGATTTATGAGCGAGCTCGAGCCCCGAGCCGAGCTTTTGAACAAACTTAAATCGAGCTCAAGCGGCTTGATTTTAAAAAAGCTTGGCTTGAGCTCGGTAGGCTCGTTTTCCATATGAGCGAGCTCAGGCCCAACCTCGAGCTCAAGCCCAATCCTGACCTATACAGAGTTTGTATTGTAATCAATCCTCAAGCTCGATCCATATACTTTTTAACTTTGTAATCAATGCGATAACAAATACATAAATTAAGGAAATAATTTTCTGTAGGATTGTTTTACATGGACCAGTTGCTTGATTGATGCTAAATTGTTAAGCCACCTCCTTCAACATTTGTTTCCCTTCTGGATTACGAATTCCCTTCTCTTAAAGCTTGATTTGCAGCGAAAAATTATGA
This sequence comes from Tetrastigma voinierianum, assembly GCA_016808115.1. Taxonomy (NCBI): domain Eukaryota; kingdom Viridiplantae; phylum Streptophyta; class Magnoliopsida; order Vitales; family Vitaceae; genus Tetrastigma; species Tetrastigma voinierianum. The sequence goes on from JAEQBH010000576.1 coordinate 2,298,367, forward strand.
AATAAATTAAAACAAGTAGAAATTCTTAGTGAAGAAATAAGATACCTGAAATCATTGAATAAAAACATGATTGGTTTAATCAATTATCTAAATAAAAGAAATAATATATCAACAAAGATGCGCCAAGCAAACTCATTAGTAACAACGAAACTATTTGGCAATATCTTCGCGCACATGGTTAAGTTGTACGCCCCTCGACTACGAGTTGCGCATGATTAATTTCAGAACCCTGGCTGCTTGTCGGATGGAGATCCGAATCGCCCATCATGTAGAGGCAGGGTCGGCCCCAGTTTTCAACTACCATCCCGGTGATGGTGGCACTCTCGACCACGTGCAGATTACGCGATCCCAAATGCCGGCTCATGTTTCCTCTGAAGCACCGCGATCACCCTTGATGCTTTGCCACCACCACGCCTAGATGCGCCGGGTTAAGTCCAGTACCAGTATCCAAAGGGGCCCCAATACCCCCAAATTTGAGATTGGATCCTAGTTCATCAGGTTGAATTGATCGCATCAGTGGGTCCGTGCATATGCCCTCAATGCTACTCAAGATCGGAAAACCTTGTCTAAGCTCATGGCCACCAGCCTCTATAGTTTCCACAGGAGCCCCAATACCCTCATATTTGTAATCAGATTCTTGTACACCAGGATCGACCGATCGTACCAGTGGGTCATACCCAACATCCATGTCCTTCCCCGACGTCCCCTTTGTTGGCACCTTCTTCACGCTATCCTGCAGACTATCCGACACCTTCGCTATCGTGGGTACCATTTCCGCTACTGAGCAGATCTGGAGATTTAGGTACAGTCCCGCCAGCTGACGGCGTGGGATTCACTAGAGCTCGGCGAATCTTCATGCACGTCGGCGCCTCATACTTGGCTTCATGATTCACGCATTTGCCATCCATGTCGATTGGATCTAGAGCTTGAGGATCCATTACATCGATATCCAGGACACATGACCTGAGCATTTCTCGAGGCGCGCTGATCGTGATTAGGAGTGAGCCGGATCTGCTGGCCCAGGCCGTAGGCGGAAGCCTCGTTTCCCGGCTGACCGCGAATGGGTCCTAGCGGCCGGCGGAGCTTTTTCGGTAGAGGCAGGCGAGCAGGATTTATCAAGCCTAAATTAAGGCTCGAAGCTCATTTCGTTTAGCTCACCAATTTCAGGCCCGAAGTAGCTTGGCTCGTTACCGGCCTAAACAGGACAATTTTTTGAATTACGTTAGTAAATATATATATATATATATATATATATATATATCTCTCTCACCCAACGTTGGTTTGCATTACGGTTTGGAAGAGAGAAAAACGGCTTTAGTCATACTGGTTCCTTTTGTAGTTTCCTTTTTGGTTACACGGAAAAAAATTTAGGAAAGAAAGAAAAAAGGAAGACATGTTTTTGGCGAGTTTCATTTTGGATGCAGGAAGACCTTTATAGTTATTTAGTATTTTGGTTTGTTTGGAAGATCATATAATAGAACGATGAAAAATATAGGAGGATGGACTCAGATATGGGTTCTAAAGACTAAACTCATCTATCATTATCATTTTTATTTCTTGATATTTTTGTGAGGAATATGTGTGTGAAAAGTCTTTTAAATTTAAACCACTAATTCCTCACTTTGGCCAGGTTGTGCTAATTCCTTTGTGGTCTTAGAGATTTAGAAACTACAAAGCAGAGAGTTGTCTAAGGAGCTAGTTGTTTGGCTCGGGTTTTACCCACAGTCTTTTAAGAATGCTGATACGTGTTGAATTCAGTTGATACCTTGGTGGTTTAGAATAGAAATTGATCAATTTTCTATAATTTTAGGAAGGAAATGGACATTGGTTGAACCATGGTTCCTATTGCATCTGCTCAAGTGGCAACCCCTCTTGTGACACAAGCACCAGTGATGCCTACTCACGTTTTCACTCTCTATCTCACCGGAAAAACGGAGATTAAATGGACTTAATTTCAAAGGTGGCGTGAATCTTGTTCTCTATTTTGAAAATACACCTTGAATCTTGAGATTCTTGTGAAGAAGCTCGAGGAAGCTCAAAGAGATTGTGGCGATCATCTCAAGTCATCGATCTTGTGGATGCTTGAAACGTCGACTTTACGTGCGGGAACTCGTCATGAATGCTTCAGCCGATTCTCTATACAATGTGTATACGAGATAAGAGAAACAGCCCGAGCTATGGGATTCACTGACTGGAAAATATAAGCGAGGATGTGGGGCCAAAGTTCGTTGTAGGCCGATTCCTCGCTTAAATAGTAGATTCAAGGCTGATTAGTCAAGTCCAAGAACTAAGTAATCCTCCATGAGATTCATCTTGGGAATGATGTTAAAGCACCTCAAATGGCAGCTATATTAGAAATTGCCACCTCTGCTTGAAAGCCTTCACTACCTCAAACATAAGAGAAAGGAGATGACATCGAAGATCTAATTCATTCAACTTAGCATTGAAGAAGCAATAAAGATGCGAGAGGAAAATGGCACACAATCGATGAGGCTAGAGGCTAACTTTGTGGAACATATGGTCGAGGTTCAAGAGTTCAAAAAAAACAGCAACTCAAAGGAAAAAGGCACTAAGATTTGGGACCAAGGGAGTGTTTAGAAGCAAAAGTTCATCGAAATGCTTCAGTGTAGAGCAAAGTCTACAAATCTTTAATTGAGACTTCAGCGAGAAACAAGCTTCAGGAAGCGATGTGGTTTGTGACATCTCAAGAAGGAGTATGCAGAAATTGACCTCGCTGCAGTGATCTCCCAGTGAACTGGTGGATCAAATCCAGGAATGGTGGATTGACCTTTGGTGCTCGCCATGTATGTTTTGATAGATGATGTTCTCACCTTTGAACGGTGGGAGGCGGAGAAAAGGTGTTCATGGGAACTACGCACATCGGATATCAAAGGGCAAGGCAAGGTGGTCTTGAAAGATGACTTAAGGAAAGAGTGGCTCTGCTCTCTGTCTGTGTTATATGTACACAGAAATCCATAAAGAGCTTTGGGTATGCGGCTCTTTCTGGCTGAATAGTCATGGATTGGTTGGTGTTTAGTCGGATAAATTTGTTCCTATCGAAAGAGCGGAATGTATGTCGGAAGGGTATGTAGTGCGGTATATGGAAGCAATGTAATGACTATCATTAAGTCAAATGAATCAAACTTGTTCTTGCTTATATTCTTGAGTCATCTAATCTATGGCATGGTAGATTAGGACATGTGAATAATATGATACATTGTATCAAATTAATCAACTTAAATTATATGCGACTTTTCCAACTTGATGCAGCTTTAAGTGTGAAACCTGTGTTGAGGCAAGCTTAGCAGGTCATCTTTTCAAAGTATTGAAAGACACTGAACCTCTTGACTTAATCCATAGTGATATATGTGATTTGAAGCTCATTACAAACAAAGTGGTAATAAATATTTAATGCCTTTGTGGATGATAGCACCAAAATCTTGTTATGTGTACTTTACTTAAAAGTAGATAAGGCTGATAGAAATTTGTTCTCTACAAAAGCGAAGGTGAGATCTTTCAATAGGAAAATTAAAGTCTTGAGAAGTGATCGAGGTGGAGAGTATGAATCGCCATTTGTTGACCTTTGTGCTCGACATGGGATTATACATGAAACCACGACACCTTGTGCCGTAATCTAATGGAGTGGTAGGCGCGGAAAAATCGCATAAAAATAGTAGATACAATCTTGATAAGTTAAGTCTGCCACAAAACATGTGAGGAGAAACCTGTTTTATCGCTAATTACCTTCTAAGCCAGGTACCTAAAAAGCAGAAAAGACTCCATATGAGTTATGGAAAGAATGAAGCCATCCTACAGTACTTGAGTGTAGAGGATGTACGCTAAGTGGCAGTTCCTCCACCCAAAAGAGTGAGAATAGGACCTAAAACTATTGGTCCCATCTTCACAGTGGTTATGCACATAACCGATTACTGCTCGATTTCTTGTTTATGAGTCTAATATCCAGGATATTCACAGAACTTGATAATGGAGATAGAGGAATGCATCATTCTTTGAGGATGTGTTTCCATACGGATCCAAGGAAAAAGCCTAGCAGTTCATCAGCAGGTGTTTGGAATGTTGTGAAATAGTGTGGATGGAGGATCAGATGGAAGGGTGAGACAGGGGGGGGAGGGTGGGCAGAGGACAAAAGAAATCATTTGGTCAGATTTTAAACATACATGCTCGTAGGGAACCTCGAGCCTATAAAGAGCGGTAAAGACTCTACGGAGAGTCTCATGTGGAAGAGGCAATTAAAATTAAATTGATTCCATCTTGCACTAACCATACTTTGGGAATTAGTAGATCTTCCATCGAGTTGTAAACCTCTAGTTCCAAGTGCATTTTTAAGAAGGAAGCGGAGAGTAGGCCGGTTGATAGACAAATCTGAGAGCCAAGACTTACCAGTCAAAGGCTATAACAAGCGAGGTCAAGATTATTTTGACACGTATTCTCTGTGTGAGAATAAACTCCATAGGATGGTGCTTGCAATTGCTGCACTACTCAAGAGATCTTGAGGTACATCGAATGGATGTCAGGCCGACCTTCTTAAATGGAGATTTAATGAAGAAATCTCGTGGGCAACTGAGGGTTTTAACAAGGACGAAATGAAAATCTGTAGATTGGTGAAATCGCCTTGTAGATTAAACAAGCGCGAAACAATGGCATGAAATTTGACAACGTTATGTTGTCACATGGATTCAAAATCAATGAATGTGACAAGTGTGTCTATATCGAATGATGAACATGGCTATGTCATTGTATGTTTGTACGTAGATGACATCGATTGTGGTGGCTAGTGATGATAAGATGATTGCACATCTACAGAACTTGTTGAATTCAAGATTTGACATGAAAGACATGGGACTTATGATGTTATTTGGGAATAAAAATCAAAAGAACATCAGGATGGATTTCGATCTTAAGTCGATCCTTTTCTATTGACAATAATATTGGAAGTTTTGATGAGGATCAAATCACATTATAGCGGAGTGCGGAGTAGATCTGCTTTCTACACTTTTCCAAGAATAAAGGGAAGTGTTGCTCAAGTAGAATACTCTAGGGTGGTAAAGTCTAATGTACTTAATGAGTTATGCAGACCGGACATAGCCTATGCAGTTAATCTTTGAGTAGGTACTGGCAAATCCACAGGTATGCATTAGCGAGAATAATGGGGAAGTAAAATGCCCGATTCACTTTCGTGACTATAGGTGCACTACACAAGATATCTCTTTGTACTTGAAGATGGTGATTATAATTGGATATCTAATGTTGAGCTCAAAATCACACAGTGATTTATGTCTTTACCTTTGGGTGCAGCGGTATCATGGAAGTCCTCAAAACAAACGGTTATTGCCAGATCCACAATGGTATCTGAGTTTATATCATTAGACAAATGTGGGGACGAGGCAGAATGGTTACACCACCTCCTAGAGGACATTCCAGGAATTGTGACTTGAGTCTGCCTCCAGCTATGCATACATTGTGACGGTCGATGCTATTGGTGACACAAGCAGGTATGTATATTGGTAAGAATCTGACCTTATCCGTCGTAGACACGATACCATTAAACAACAACTCTCAATTGGGGTTATCTCTATAGATTATGTAAAATCTAAGGATAACATTGCGGATCAGCTAACGAATGGTTAAACGAGTTGGATTTGAAAAAGTCATGAAGAGGGGAATGAGACTAAAGCAGTAAAAGAATAAGTCGATGCAATGGATACCCAACCTAGTGTGGAGATCCCAAGATCTGGGTTCAAGGACAACCAAATTGTAAAGAAGACTTTGATACAAATCAACGTGGGGATATTATAAGTGTCCATTCTATGATGAAACATTGATGCTCGTAAGAAAGTTAATATGCTTTAATAGATCTAGCATTGACGAAAAGTAACATAGCAAACTACTCTTAATTCTGGAGAGATGCCTATGTAGAGTGAAGTGGGGCAGCAGGAGGTGCATGAGGCACAATTCTAATGAAGCTCTTACTTGAACCCCCGAGGGCGCATGTCATGGCAGAAATGGACATAAAAGTGACTGAAATATGTTAGGAGAAGATTCTGTGTAAGACCATATATCGTCTACACCCGATGACCAGAGCTAGTTCAAGGACATCATGTCTTGTTTAGTTAGTAGAGTAAACATATTTTTTACAAGGGAAAGTTCAAGGATAACACCTACCTCTCCTGCTCACGAGTTTCTTCGATGAATCTATAGCATTGATCTTTTAGGATCTTTGGTGTGTGATGTCATTCATGTGGGAATTGTTGGAATAAATGACATTCATTGTCATTTACTCATGAGAATTCAAAGAGGCAGAGGTCAACATTTGGCTTATAAGCGTTGGTTTCTGAATGTTAAAGGTCTCACCTTTAACCTATAAAGTGAGACACCATGTCCAGAAAGAGGTTTTTTTTTTTTTGGTTTACAGGTTTATCTCGAAAATTGTACAGATTGTTTGGGTGATAGCCTCGGACGAGTTGATTCATGGAAGGCTTGAGTGTCTAGGTGTTCAGTGCGCTTGTCCACCGTTAGCGATCACGGGAAACAGGCGTCAGTGACTTCTTCGAGGCACCGAGAGACTGGCAGATCAGCGCAGGGGTCGGTGAAATACGAGACTCCATTTCGTATTAATTGGTTTCGGGTTTTGTTACGTAATGGTCTTTCATGATCTTTACTTTTCTCTCTATAATCAACCTTACCAACATATGAAACATCTCCAAGCTTGTCTGGCGACCATTGCTATATTAAAATTTCTCAACTTCTTAAACCCTAGGCAACCCATATTCTTTGGCTCACACAACTTGCTCCAAGATTTCCATCTAATGGGCTTTGTCGAGGATCAATTTTGGCCCTACCAAAAAGCATGTAACATGCTTTCAATTTTAGAACATAAGTCAATAGGAAGGAGTGATAGCGCAAAAGTGTGATGTGTGATTTGTATAAACTAAGTAAAGCGCCTATGTGCGCAAGTGCACGCGTTGTATCAAGTAATATAGTGTACTGAAATGCGGATATCAATCCTGAGGAGAAATAAGTTGTTTAAATCTATTTAAGATTGGCCTAGATATCCATATGGACTTAAACTCTTAATGAATTTAATTAATGTAGAGAATTAAAACTAAATCTAAATAACTTGTGAAATTACTTTTGTGAAAATGGGTTTGCCTCACACCACATTTGATGGTTATTACTGAAGGAATTATTATTGATCTATTAATGAATTCGTTGACTGAGGTATTGATCGTCATCTGAATATCCTCCTCTCGATATATATCGCCTATTTCCTGTAGGGTTGGGCGCATCTTTGCCACGACCTGATTCAGTGTAAAAGTATGCCCAGCTAAATCGCCACACTGAGCTAGAGATATCTGTTCATTCGATTGACGAAATTATAAGCTCTTTCGAGATCCACAGGAGTCCTTATCTCTCAATCTCGGATACCCAGCAAGGTTATGTCAATGTTGGCCAGACATTACTATGAAAATAAACCACATACATAAAGCAATTCGATATAACTCATGAATAAACTGAACAAAATAGAATTAAACTCTAATCCAGCTAAGCGCGCGAGGGTTCAGCAAAACCTGAAATAAATCTAAAAGAACATAATGAAAATTATTACAAGCATAGTTCTATAAATCATTGACATATTTGAGAAAGAGAAATACAAGAATTACGAGTTATTAAGTCTCTCGAGTCACTCTGCCGTGTTCCGCTCACCGTTCATATGTGGCTTTCGTCTTCTCGAAAATTGGGTCTCGTGGCACATAATTAATGCGGGAATCGTGAAAGCGTCATGATAGCCATGACGTTAAGCGCTCTTTGACTTTAACGCGCTTGCGCGCATGTTGACCAAGCGTCGGCGACATTGCAACATCCTGCGGCCATTGGGCGATCACGAAAACACGCTCTTTGAGTGCGCGGCCTTCCTTCACATTTAAAAACGCGAAAACCACCATATTCACTGTAATGCAAAAGACCCAAAATCGATATAGAGCAATAATACACTTATTAATATATAAAAATGAGAACTTCTAAACGTAGTAAGGCGAATTATGACATAGTGTTTAGACACTCATCACACCACAAACTTAGCTTCTTGCTTGTCCCCGAGCAAGAAACATACTCTAAACCCGAACACACGAAAATAACCATACCATACTAAACAATGACAGTGGCGATGCACTGTTGCCAAAGGATGGATCAAAATGGTGGCTGCAAATCACACATTTTGTTTCAAATTTCATGAGAGGATCATAGGGTGTTAATTTGAAAGAATTTAGTTGAACACGGTTCGTTGACAAGTGATTCAACCACCTAGAGTTACTGATGGCTGAGAGTCTATGTGCATTTGATGCATAATCTACAGCATAACTTTAATTCTGTTACCCCCAAACTTGAATTCAACACCTATTTAGGAAGTCTAGCTACAAAGGATAGAACACACCCTTTTATTTCAAATAGCCTATTACGCATGAAAGAAATACCGTGCACAGTAGTTTATGTTCGGTGTTCATGTGGAGATTAGTTGGTGACTCCCACCAATTAGTTAGAACTGAGCAGTCAGGCTCCTCTCGCTTCACCCGAACACTCAGCAAACCTAAGGGCCTAGGCTGTAGGAAAATTCCATCCTCTGTCCCATTGCAGGCGGTGAAGTCAATGTCCGACGGTTGGCTGGCGTTAAGCTTTGAAAAGCATGGTGTGCCCGATTCATTAGAAGATCCCACTTATTCTATTCATACTTTCTTTTTATCTTGTTATTTTCTTCTTCTTCTTCTGCTTTTATTTTTATTTTTTAATTGCGGCTCGATGGCAATCCTCTTTTTCTAAGGTGCCCCATTACTTAGGTGTTTAGAAACCCCCAAGGTTCGTTGAACATTAGTAAGCCAAGTCCGGAGCCTAGGCATACCTTGGAGATCACGTGTGTGTGGGTGTGGTAGACTAATCGGGAATTGATTTCTTGAACACTCAGGAGGTGACTCACTATGTCCCCTATACCTATCCAACATGTGATTCCCAAGCATCTAACAACCCACGAATCCTTTCTTGACTTGTACTGTGTTTTTCTGAAAATATTTGAAGAGGTTAAAAGGGATCCTTGATTAGCAATCATGGCATCACTCACACATACAACCTAACACAACCCTAAAACCCGAGACAAACTAAAGCAGACCTTAATAAACAAAAACGCATAAAATAAACACAAAGCAGAGACACGGCATAAAACAGGCATAAACACCAAAGAAACCCCGAAGCAGGAAACACATAAATAAACATGAAAGCAGAGGAGACACACTAGCAGAAAGCACGAAATAAACACAAATCAGCTACCCCCGATCATCCACACCCCCCAAACAAGAGCGGACAGTGTCCTCAATGTCTATAGAATAGCAAGAGAGGGTGGAGTGAACTTCCCTGGTGATCGCTCGGATCACTACAGTGGTGGTGGAGGTGGCATGTGAAGGGGAGATGGGCATTTGCTCTGGATGGAATTTGTTGATTGGAGGATCAGTGCTGGTTGTGCATAGTTGTGCCCATAATAGGCCGGTGCATCCATATCCTGGTTGATGAGGACCCAATGCTCCTGGGTCTCATCCCAGTATGCATCAAATCGAGCAGTGAGGTCCTGCACCTAGTCCTCTAGTGTAGTGGAAGGACTGACCGGGTCCTCCTCCTAAGATAGTTGTGGTGGTAGGGGTTGGGTGGAGAACTGACCGGCTTCTCTCTAGGTGCCTATTAGGATACAAAACCTAGTGTTGTGTGTGTACTTTCTATAGCTCATCCTCATGGAGGGCAGCTCATCCCAGTGTTACACCTCCTCTGGCCTTGGTACACCCGGTTTGTCTTTCTTAACCATGATCGCCTTGATCGGGTGTATCCAAGCCTCATTATCCTTTAAGGGAACCCGGCTTGCTTGCATAGGTCGTAAATAAGGAGGGGTGCCCATGATTCATCTTTTCATCCTTATTATAGAGGATTGCATCCTCTATAACCTGCCTAACATCAAATGGAATGTCTTGGATAATGGCATTGTTGAGCAGGGCCCTCTTGGCCGTCACTTTACACACATTAGTCGTCGGAATGGGACGTGATGTGATGAAGTGATGCCATACCTTAGGAATGTAGGCCAAATGTTTGGCCTTGAAGTGCACAATGTGCCCTTCACTGTTAAGTTTTCACTCACCGTGCTTGTTGGTCGACATTCTAAGGACCTCGGGGTAGTTGGGATGCTCATGGAGCCTATCATAGGCCTCAGGGTTAACCAGTTCTAGGTTATAATACCGATTGATAGACTTCGCACTGAAGTCTACCAACACCCGGGCACCCAAACCCTTTTTAGTACATGGGAGGCGAGATTGGCTTAAAACTCTCGTACCACACTTGTGGCAGCTGGGCTCGGAGGTTGGCATAGTGCCCGCCATCCCTTGTTCGCAATTGTTTTACGAAAGAAGTCATCGGGGTGGTGAAACCCCTTCTCCTTGATGAAGGACCTATTCTTTGAGATGAGGCTGAATTTCTCAGTTGCGCTCTCATTGAAAAATTTGTCAAGATTATAACTATGCATAGGCTCTTCACTTGCCCGACTTCTCTTTAAGCTCATCTTTTGCTTCTTGCTCGACATTGGGAACTTGATAGGGTCGAGTTGAGATGGTTGCCTAAGCTTTGATCACCTCTTCTTAGCCTCCTAGGCCTCCTAACACCAATGTGATGTAGCTCAACCAAAGTGCCCAATGAGGCCTCCCAAAACTCACTTAGGCAAAATGTCGAACACCTAGTTTGCACTTAGTGAGATGGTGGTCGTGACTCTATCCTATGGCTTCTATGATCACCAACCACTCCTAAGGTACCTTCTCTAGCACAAACAACCCCAAAAACCTCAATACAAATTGAACCTGGACCTAATGTAACACCCCAAATTATACCCTAACAGTTTTATAACATGTTTTGGGTATAACCATATAAATAATATTTATTCGAATAAAATAAGATAAGAAACAAAGTAGGAATATCATAAATTAAAAATTCACAAATAATATAAAGAAGATTAGAAGGCTATTGTAAAAATAACATAAATTGATTTGCAAATATTATTATTAGAAGAGTTGAAGGACAAAGAGTAATAAGAAGATGTTAGAATGAAATAAGGATAGAAAATTGTGGAAGAGACAAGTGGCTTAAAAGGAAAGAGGAGGAGATTTCCTCCTTTGATTTAGAAAAGAGGAAATAAAGGGATAAGACCAAATAAATATCTGTTTTGGTCTTGGAGAAAAGAAGGAGAGCAAATCACAGAACAAAAAGAGAAAGAGAGAAAGAAAGGAAGAGAAGAAGAAGAAGAAGAAGAAGAAAGAAGAAAGAAGAAAGAAGAAGAAAGAAAGATCAGGTATGGAACTACTAAATTTAGAATATGGATTATCTCTTGGTTTGGAAACTCCCAATCTCATTTCTTGTCGAGTTAAATTTGAAGGAAGCTCTAAGGATCCTAGATATGTGTTTTTAGGAAGGAACCACAGATTGCGGAGTTGAACGAGAAAATTCCCTTATGTTTGATCATATGGAGTAGCCTGACCTTAGAACAGAGTTTTTAGGTGTGAAGCAAGAGAATGCAGGTAAAAGTCCTTCCTAGTAAATTGTAATACATCAATTAACTTGATGATATGCTCTTGAATTTCTCGATTTGGACCTCTGTAGACAAGTTATAGTCCTTTCACGTGGTCAGCCAGCTAAAATCTACGAGTGGTTCCAGTTACATATGATTGGGTCAAACTAAGCCACCGTGCCTTAGAACGGGTTTTTGGGTCGCAAATAAAGAAATTTGGTAAGTCGCTAGGAAATTGTAGCCATGTCCGTGAACGATGTTGGGCTTTCAGATTTCTGAATTCGGACCCACGTAGACCAAGTTGTGATCTTTTACTGCGAGCAGTCAAAATGGGTGAAGAGTCGGCCCATAGAGTCGTCAAATAGAGGTCAGCGGGCCTCATGCAGCCCACTCGTCTTAGAAGAGCTCAACTCGTCATGAAGAGCTCCACGCTGGATCAGCCTGAGACTCACTCGTCATGCAGAGCTCAGCTGCGTCTTGAGAGCTCAACTTCGTCATGAAACTCCACTCGTCATGCGAGCTCCCTTTCGTCATCGCGAGCTCGGCTTCGTCATGAAGAGCTCCGCACCGTCTTGAAAGGCTCCCGCTTTCGTCATGCGAGCTCAACTTCGTCATGAAGAGCCACTGCGTCATGCGAGCTCAGCGCTCGTCATGAAGAGCTCCACTCGTCATGAAGAGCTCCACTCGTCATGCAGAGCTCCACTTGTCATGCAGAGCTCAACTCGTCATGAAGAGCTCCACTCGTCATGCAGAGCTCCACTTGTCCTGTACACCTCGTCCTGTAGACCTCGTCCTGAAGACCTCGTCCTGAAGAGCTCAGCTCGTCACGAGAGAACTCCCAGCTCGTCACGTGAGGTCAGCTCGTCGAAGCCCGGCTGCGTATGACCTCGACCGGAAGGTCATATCTCGCCCCGTCGAACTCCGATTGGGTGTTCTTGGACTCTATGGAAACCCCATTGAGTCAAAAGGCACCGCTTATGCCTATGAGGAGAATCTTATATGCCTGTTGACTGAGGTGATAGATGAGCTCATCACTTCAAGGTCAACTCGGCAATCGAGATCGACTCTCGTCAGATTTGCCCACACGTGTGACCTCGACTTCGGAAGGTCATATCTCCTTCGTCGAACTCCGATTCAGTGTTCTTGGACTCTATGGAAGCCCATTGAGTCAGAATACACTCGCTATGCCTGAAGAGAATCTTATATGCCTGACCGAGGTGATAGATGAGCTCGTCACTTCAGGTCAACTCGTCAATCCGGTCGACTCGTCGGTGCCGCGTGTGACCTCCAACCCCGGAAGGTCATATCTCCTTCGTCGAACTCGATTCAGTGTTGTTTGGACTCTGTAAGAGCCCATTGAGTCAAGAATACCCATATGCCTGAGGAGAATATTATATGCTGAAGCCGGGGAGTGATAGATGAGCTCGTCCAGCTACAGGTCAGCTCGTCCCTGATCGGTCGGCTCGTCGGATTGCCCGTATGACCTCAACTTGAGTCTTATCTCTTCGTCCGAACTCCGATTAGTGTTCTTAGACTCTATGGAAAAGCCCATTGAGTCAGAAATTCATCAATGAATCATCTTATTAAGATTGGAACTCATATTAGTCTCAGAAAACATGAAAAACAGTAGGCTCTGTAGGTAACCATAGTTATTCATATTATGAATTCATAAATAACTCATAAGCATACAGGGTAAGCATAGTTATTTATGCATACAATGAGACATGAAAAATGCAAAGTTATGAACAAATGATAGTATATATATATATCACATATGATTCTGCAGAATAAGCGATAATTATTCGGGAATATGAGGTATATATTGAGCATCAAAATATATATTGATTATGCGCTTAGAACACGGTAGGGGATAGATGGGCATACTATTAGGAAAAAAAAAATAAGTGTATGACATATAAGTTCTGTGTAATTACACATTGCGTTGTACGATATCGAGGCCCGTTTGGGTGATGACATAGATCCGTTTGGATCGGGCAGCCTGAGAGTCACGGCTGCGCTTTCGGCGCCTTTATAAGATGATCATTGTCTCGTGCAATGACAACGGTGCCTTGAGCGCTGGTTTCACGTATCACTTCTAAGGTTTATGCGGACATGAAACATAAAGAAAATGACCGGTATATGCAAGCGAAAGGTAGAATATATGACATGATATAGAGAAGCATAGCATTGCTATGCGATGAAAGTATCTTGATTACAAGAATAAGTAAAGTACAAGATGACATGAAAAGTATTATGGAAGATGACAGAAATGAAACTTGTTATGAAAAGTATATATATATGAGAAATGATAAGAATGCGTAAGCGTATATGTGTTATATGCATTTGTATAGAGTGCAGAATTTGACCCTTAATAGGGTCATCCATGTGTATTAATTCCCACTAAAAGTAAAACACTTGCGGTCGATTCGTGTAGGTACGAAGGAGACCGGAGAGGACCAGGCCATCCATGTCGGTTAAAGGCCACACGGCAATAGGTGCCTTTGGAAGACCTTTGGAGTGCATTTTTGTATATGAAATTTTGTAAACCAATGTAAATATTGTAAATGTTGAACACTTCCATATATAGACTTGTATATATATTTTTGTAATCATTTTGCTCTGAGAATATAATACAAGTTAATTGTTTAACATTATATGAATATGCAAGTGTAAGGTTATAAGTTTTAAAAAAAAGTGACCCTCACTTGACATCTATCTTAGAGTTGTAGCTGGGTTGGTAGTGAGGTGGTGTCCTTGGAGTACTAGCTCATGGTCCCAGGTTCGATACCGGACGAAAGCGTGCAGGCAAACGGGATATCTGTGAGTCAAGGTAGTGCTCCTGGTGACCAGGGGGCCTTGACACCTAATCTTACCTATAACCCAAACCTTAAGGAGGATCTCCAAACTAAGGTGAGCACTAGTGATTTCGGGTCTAGGAACGTTCTTAGGCCTTTAGGGGTTTCTAGGATCAATTGGGACAAGCTTGGATGAGGTTTTCTAGGTACCTACAAAAAATTGGAGCATTGTTAGGGTTCCTCAGGATTTCGGGGTATGAGTAGAATGAGCGTTCTATTATTCATAAAAAGCGGGGGAAGCTGACGTCAGCGATGTTAGAATAACGTTGTGGCGTTCGGAGGTTGCCTGTTATTAAATTCGCGGCGTTGAGATTAACCAGCGGCGTTGAGATCAATGTCGCGACGTTCGAAGAAGGTGAAAGTTTCCTTTGTCGCGTTCGGAAGGTGAAAGTTTCCAGCGTTGCGGCGTTGGATCCCATGTTAACGTTCTCGAGAGTCACTTAAGCCAACGTCGCGACGTTCCGAGCGTGAGACCAGCGTTGCGGCGTTACAAAAGGAGGAGGCTCCAAATGTGAATTACGCCAATGCGACGTTGAAGCAATGTCGTGACATGACACGAAACATGTCCTTGAATGGGATTCAACCTTTACACTCCTAGAATGAGTTTCTCGAACTAGCTCTCTGCTTCCACTGCTATCTCGGGTCCTGAAAACAAACAAACAAACATTTTCGATTAGGCTTTATGTGCTCCGAAAAAAAAATGGGCTTTTTAAGAAAAAGAAACAAAAAAACATGCCAAAAACCAAAAACACTCAAAACTACACTACGGAAAGAAAAACATCAAAGAGCAGAAAGGTTTGCATCTCCCGGTAGCTTTGTTTAATGTACGTTAACTCGACTTCCACTGAATCTCAATGTTCGAGATTCACGAGTACTTGCAGGCTCTATGGCACTATTTTTTTTTTTTGTGCTCAGATGTACGGCATGCTTGCTTGCATGAAACTTGCCCCCAAAGTACGACTTCAATCGTTGTGTGTTAAATTTAAAGGTTCCTTTCTTTAGGTGCATAATTTATGCTCCACCATACGGAAAAACCTGAGTCACAGTAAATGATCCCGACCACCTTGACTTTAATTTCCCTGGGAAAAGTTTGAGTCGGGAGTTAAATAAGAGGACTCGTTGACCCGATTCAAACTCTTTCCTTGTAATATACTTATCGTGCCAATCTTTCGCCTTTTCTTTATATATCTTCGCATTCTTGTATGCCTCATTGCGGAACTCCTCTAATTCACGGAGCTGCAACATGGGTTTCTCGCCGGCCATCTTACTATCCATATTCAACTGCCTAGTTGCCCATTATGCTCTATGCTCCAATTCCACCGGCAAGTGACACGCTTTCCCGAACACTAGCCTAAATGGTGACATTCTCAATGGTGTCTTGAATGTTGTTCTATATGCCCAAAGCGCATCATCTATCTTTTTCACCCAATCTTTCTTCGAGCTATTGACTGTTTTCTCTAAGATAGATTTGATTTCTCTCCCATTAAACATACTTGGCCATTAGTCTATGGGTAGTATCGCAGTATGTCTAGATGCTAGTCTGCCAAGTATTTCCTCAACACGTTGTCCACGAGTTTGTTACAGAAATGTGTTCCCCCATCTGTGATCAATGCCCTAGGAGTTCCGAACCAGGTGAATATATGACTGCGGAGAAAGCTTGCTACCACTTTGGCATCATTAGTTCAGGTAGGTATGGCCTCCACCCATTTAGAAACGTAATCTACAGTTAAGAGAATGTATAGGTTGCTGAAAGATGAAAGAAAAGGACCCATAAATCCATCCCCTAGATATCAAACGACTCTACTCTAAAATAGGTTGCAAGCTGACTCATCTCGTTTTGATATGCTTCCCATTTCTTTGGCATTTGTCACAAGTGGACACAAAATGGTGTGCATCTTGGATAAGATTGGGCCAATAGAATCCCCAGTGGAAGTACCTTTGCAAACTGTCCTATTTCCCCAAGTGCTACTTTATGCTAGGCGTGACAATGATTTAGAATACTTTCCATTTCCTCTTCTGGGACACATCTTCTTATCACCTAATCAACACAATGCTTATATAGGATGGGTTCCTCCTAGTGGTAGTGCCGATTTGTCACGAAAAATCTCTTCTTCTTTATTAACTAAATTCTGGTGGAACTCTTGCTACAATTAGTTCCACAAAATCCGCAAACCACGATCTTGGCTCTTTGTCTTGATTGCGAAATTTGTTCATCGAAATCATCATTGATATGAATTTCTTTATACGCCCTTGTCGTGAAAGAACAATTTGCTACTGAGTTTTCGGTCCCTTTCTTATCTTTAATTTCTAGGTGCGAACTCTGGGTAGTAACACCCACCTTATCGATCTCGATTTCTGTCCTTCTTAGTCATCGGTACTTTATGGCTAAATGGTGGTGTGCCTTATTACCACAATACCAATTAAGCACGGCTTGAACTTGTGGCTTATAAACCCACAATAGCCCGAGAAGGTTCTTTTTTAGATTTGTTGCATAGATTTAGTTTGTGCATCATTCAGCGTCCAGAACACGCATAATAGATAACACGAAATGTTCTTTCTCTTTTTGCCCTATCGCCCACATTGCGTAGTCGCTCGCATCGCGTTAGTTGAAAGGAAGATTCGATTAATGGTGCTACTCTGATAGGTGTTGATACCAATTTCTATTTGGCTCGAAGCGGCTTCCGAGACGATCATCTCAAACTCAAGGCGCTCCTTGAATAAAAGCTGGATTATCGACGGAGCTTAGCTATTTTGGAGAAATCCTTTATAAATCTCCTGTAGAATCCTACGTGACCTAGAAAGCTCCTTATTCCTTTCACTGAAGATGGGGGCAGTAGCTTCTCTATTGTTTCAATCTTGGCTTTATCTACCTCGATTCCTCTTTCTAATATCCGATGCCCCAGTACAATGCCTTCCTTCACCATGAAGTGACATTTTTTCCAATTCAACACAAGGTTAGTTTCCTCACATCTTATCAGTGCTTGTCTCAGGTTCTCTAAAGGCAATTATCAAAGGATTTCCCTAGCATGAAATCATCCATGAACACTTCAGTATTCTGTCGAACCATGCGAGAATATGGCCATCATGTGCGGCCCGAAAATGTGCCAGTGCGTTACATAAGCATAGGAGGTCGCGTGGCGTGCCATACGGAATACGTCGATGTTGTTTCCTATTGGTCTCCGTTGATATAGTGATCTAATTATAGCAGTGCACGTCCCGAAATAATAAATACTCATGCCACCTTGGTAGGTCCTAACATCGATCTAGGAATGGAAGTGGGAACTGATATTTTCTAGTTGCCTTATTTAATTTTTAAGCCAGTCTATACGATCCTCCACCTATAACTATTTGAAGGTAGCGATGTTATTCTCGGTCGTATCCTTGTGAACCTCTTTTTGGGGACAGCATGCCAGAGCTTACCCACGAACTATTTGAGATGGGTAGATCACTCCTGCATCTAACCACTTCAATACCTCTTTTCTTACCACTTCCTATATTGTCGGGTTGAGTCTCCTCTGAGCTTCCACTGACAGTTTGTGCCCATCCTCTAATAGGATCCGGTGCATACACATGGAGGGGCGAATCCCCTTCAAATCAGTTAGAGACCACCCGATAGCATTCTTGTGATCTCGAAGCACTCTCAAAAGCTTCTCTTCTTCCTGCTGTCAAAGATGCTGATATGATAACTAGTATAGGGTTGAGGATTCCCTAATCAGCATACCTCAGTGGCCCAGAGTGGATTTTGCTCCAATGTGGTGGTCGCTCGAGAGAGGCATTAAGGTCCCTTGTTCTCCCGATGGCTCATAATGCTTCCTCACAATTGAATTTGGAAGGTCATCACTCACATACTCTTGACCTCTTCCTTAGTTCACCTTGGCATTTGCCTGGCCCAGCCTCGAAGCGGTCGGTCGAACCTCTTTTGGCTAGACCTTGTAAACCACATTGCCTCTATCATAAAGCATGCATCGCTCTTGTTTACGGATACTCCATAGCAAATTCATCACCTACATCTGACCTCATGCACATCACACCTCTTATTTTCGACTCTCCCTTACGCACATCAATCTGTAGCCACACCGGTTGCTAGAAATGAATTACACCCGAGTATGATGGGTATCTCTTTATCTTTCTCCATATCTAACACTATGAAGTCAGCTGGGAAGATAAACTTGTCTATCTTTACTAACACATCTTCTATCACTCCCCGAGGATGTTTCAATGATCATCATAGCTGCCAGAATTTGACCATAGTAGGTCTAGCTTCACCTAAACCTAGTCGTCGAAAATGGATAAAGGCATGAGGTTAATATTGGCTCCCAAGTCACATAGGGCTCTCTCGAAGATCAAGTTCCCTATCTTATAGGGGATTGTGAAGCTGCCTGGATCCTTCAGCTTATGTGGCAATTTCCTCTTACGTATAACCTTTGCACGCTCCTGTTAAAGTTCTTTGTACCAGTGCGATAACCTTTTTCCTAGATAGTATGTCTTTCTTGGTTGATGTATTTGAAGAAATACGTTCTAATGCATCTGCAAATGGAATGTTAATATGCAGTTTCTTAAACACTTCCATGAATTTAGTAAACTGCTTATCCAATTTATTCTTCCTCAAACGTTAGGGATATGGTACAAATGCATAGGGTTTAGCTGCAGCTTCTTGTTTCTCAATCTCTTTCCTCCCATCTCGTGTCTCTGCTGGCTTCTCCTCTTGGGGCTGCTCCCCTTGCCTCTGATCTTTCAGGCTAAACTGGTCCACTACCTCAGTTTCCTCTTCTCTTACTACTGGTGGTTGCCTCCGTGTTTCTAGCTCTCTACCCTTTTCTTAGCAGTGATAACTTGTGTTCCTTACCTTCACCCACAAGGTTTCTCACGAGATTAGCAGCGGGGGAACTTGTTACCTCTCGGTCGATATATTATCACTATTCATTTGCACCTCGGGTTTCTCAATTGTCTTTACTGATTGTTCAAGCCCCAGGGTGGCAGTTCCACATAATAGCCCTTTGTCTCATTGTAAAGGCGGTATGAGAAATGCGCTTATTTGAAACGAGGGCTTGTTCTGAGTGGGGCTTTTTCTCTGGTGGAGTTCGCTCTCTGGGGTGGTAGCATGTTGTTAGTTGTTCCTCCATCCATAATTTTGACTACTCACAGTTGTCGCACCTTGGCCTTGATTAAGTTCGATAATTGTTGCTCCCATACGACCACTGGCTATTGTGGGTGGTTAAGAGCCTCGACACATCTTTGGGCATGCTTTCTCTTATTTGCTATCCAGAGATGACGTATGTACTACGTGGCGTCCTCCACATGATTCACACTTAACTCCCGTGGGCTGGTTTGAGCGGCATTTATGGTACCTTCTTTGTTTGAAAGTGGCTATTATGACATGATTAACCAAATTCTTGGGGACCTCGTTATCTATGCACTCGACCTTTCCGATGTAATCATATCCACAGACCCTTAGTGCATTGAAGTAGCGCTATATCTGAGTTTCATATGCTTGGTCCGTAGTTTTCTTCATTAGTGCACCCCCTGCTGAGGCATCTATAACTGTTTTGGTCGCATCCCTCAGACCGTTATAAAAAGTGTGGACTTGCATCCATCTGGTCAGCCTGTGGTGTGGACACCTCATAACATTCAACAATCTCTACGTGCCCCATTCAAGTTCTCTTACCAGATTGTCTAAGTATTGATCTCTTGCACGGGTTCTTTTAATCTTCTGAAGCCGGGGAGAAGAACTTTGTGGGAACTTTGCATCAGTCGTTCCATGAAGTAATGAATCACGGTGGTTGGCCTCTTGACCCGGTGTTGGCTATCACTAGCGAGAGGCGAAACAATCTCAATGCGTAACTATTACGTCGCGGTGTAACAGTCATGTCCGTAATTTTGATGAAGTTTGTTAGATGCATGTTTGGATTCTCACTTAGCAGTCCGTGGAACAAAATGTTTTGAAGCATCTGCAAGGTTACTACCTTCAGCTCGAAGTTGTTTACCTAAATGGGTGGTCTTCGGATAGCAGATTGAACAACTGTAGGCGATAAGGCAAACTCTTATAGCAACATAAACGGATCATCTAGTTGTATAAACGGCCTGAGCACATAATTCCCACCATTATTGTGACGCCCCAATTTTCAGGGGTCCCGTTGACAACCCGTCAAGCTACAGAATTCCTATGGGTTTCGGGTGACCCGATACCACACTGTTATATCCCATTTATCGGGATCCATATTTTAAAAAAAATCGGGCAGAGTCTCTTTTGTTCTTGAAGCTTTACCCAACATACAACCTGTATAACAGTATAACCATAACCCATCCATGGTCTCAGTAAAGTATTAATGACCACCACGGGGTCCATCGTCATATCCCCCGATATACAAGCGTATCACGATAGCGTCATAGAGTTTATTACCGACACTCTTATCGTAACATATATTAAAACTGGCTTGTTACATTATAGTTTTCGACACCACCTCGTCGTTACTACAGGGACCTATTGATATATTTAAATCAAAATATGAAAATAAACGATTAATTACGATTATTAAAGAGTCGATCCGGCCCTCTTACCGCCATCATTACCCGACTATTTATACCATGTAGATCAAAAGAATTCCAATTACAATTCTTTTTACGCCAAAATACTTTTTCAAAAGTATTATCGATATATATGTCGACCTTCTTCACAATCGGCCTCGTCGGAGCGTCATCTCCCTATAAACTCCTTGTACCTGAAAAGGGGGTCCCTCGATGGGGTGAGCAATACCTAGCAGAGGAATATTCCTACAAGGGCTACTCCCCACCTAAGTGAACATGCAATGACACACCACACATTCAATTACAAACATGCACATTTCTACTCAAATGTCTACATGTCATAGATGAGAATGTGACTCACCTTATCCCATATCCCGAGTCCTCACCGACTCCTTCACACATGCATATGCCAAATGTGAAAACTTGTCATTGGTGTTTCACCCATTGACCCTTTATCCAAAACAAAAGGCTTTTGTTTTATAAATCAAATCCTTTAGACTGACCTCAATAAGCTTCATTCAAAGCCCTTGGATGATCTTCGACCACTGGGCCAGTCAACCTTGGGCGATCTAGAATCACATGCTCGATCAGAGACGATCTCGACCTTGGGCGGTCTCAGATAACAACTTTATTTTAAAGTATGGACAGTCTCAGATACGCGGCTTGTACAAAGCGGGCGGTCTCAGATAACCTCAAATACGTGTAACTCATTTTGAATGACCCGTATTCTAGAGCTCACCATCGACCTGATACGATTATCGATGTTACCATACTCCACACCCATGTCATGAGATGTACTAGTGCATAATCTTGATGCAATCATACCATTACCTATTCTTACCCATGTTACATACAATAGTACTATAGGTGCATGCCTACTCATACATAACTATCATATCATTTGGACATTTATATCGAGCAAACATACGAATTCAAACAAATCATCTGATACATGCCAACATATTAATACACGCATACGTTGGCATCACAAGTCACTACCACTTGGGTAATGATATCCATCAACCTCTAGGCTGAATTGTGACAAGACATGTCCACAACTAGCCTACAATAAGCCATGTAATGGCGCTATTAAATACTGGCACATCCACCAGCCGAACCATTAGAACACCTGATTTGACTTCCACCTGATTTTGACCAAGTATATCATAATTGAGCAATGATATACTAGTTATTATTAAAAATCTGGACACAATCATTAAACAACCTAAGTTGTAGCAGTTCCAGAAAACAGACCATGACTTGAGTTATAGAGTGGAATTTAGGTGATTCAAAGCCTAACATCAAGTTCTCAAATAGGGATCTGATTTCCTTGGGTTACTTGTCGAATTCTCCCTTTTTCTTCCGAAAATCAGCCGTGGACATCATATAGGGTCAAAACATGTATTCCCTGTGATAATTTGCCAAACAACCCCTTAAGGGCTTGGCCAAAACGGGCTCTTAGAGCATTAAAACTCGACCAAGCGACCCGTAGAATGGAAAATAAACCAAAGTAGGAAAATTCTCTACCTCTTAGAGCGTAGAAGAAAATTTGAGAAGTCCACATTGGACACTTCCCCTAAACCGAAACCTTTAGTTTCGAACTCCTTGTTTGAATCTTCGTGAAATCAGGTGATTTCAGAACGCAGCGTAGCTCTCGTCGAAGTGAATCAGACCCGGTTCTTAGACCAACAAATTCCGACGGACGAAACTCTGTGGATCAAAGAGATAAGGAATAGCTTTTTTTCCTCTCTCTTTCTCACGCTCTCTCTCTCTCTCTTCCGGATCCTTCTTCTTTTTTTTAATTTCTTTTTCCTTTCCTCTTTTCTTTTATTTTCCTTTCTAACTTAACTTAATTAGTTTGATGTAACCCTCATGGCATGCGATGTCCACTCTCAGGATACAGGTTCCTTTTATGTCCTAAAACCATTTATTTATTTTCAGTTCAATTCATTTTAATTGAACTTGGCCTAAGTCATTTCCTGACTTATGAGATTTTCGTAAAAATCTCGTCCTTGGAGTCACTGACTCCACCACCCAGAAAATTCGTAAAAATTCAAGCGTAATGAGTCGATGAAACTTTGAGGTCACTAGATTTCAAGCTGATCAACGAGCCAATCTGTTTCATCATCCGAGATCTAAAGAATTTTCCACACTTCCCTGAGCCATTTTGGCAATTTTATTATTTTGCCATTTTTTGAAAATTTTGATTTTTTTCTTTTTTTTTCCAGGGTTTCACCATTATTCCCATTGTGACCCATAGATTCAATTTTGTTCTTAGCCTGATCTTGCCCTTCATTGTTCTGCATGATTGCTAGATTTCTTTGATGTGCTTCTCTTTATTCTCTGCAAAATCAATGTAAGGTTCTTTAAGTTGAATCAGAGCATGGCGAGTGTTGGTCTGCCCCATTTCTTCCCACTTACCACGATAACCTTCCGCATGTCATTGCGCTAAGCGCAAAGACAGTACAAGCACTTATATAGACAAAATGAAATGGAAAGAAATAAAATAAAATAAAATTCCATAGTAATATCTAATTGCACTATTGTCGTGTCAACCACGAAACTTGTCACAGCATGTGTGTAAGCTTATTAGTGCAAAAGCGTGATGCGTGATTTGTATAAACTGGGTAAAGCGCCTATGTATGCAAGTACATGCGTCGTATCAAGTAATATAGTGTACCTAAGTACGAATATCGATCCACAGGGATAAGTGTGTTGACTACTGGAATTGGCCCTACGATATTATCTGGACTTAAACTCTTAATAAATTTCTAATTAATGTAGAGAATTAAAACAAAATCTAAATAACAGTGAAGTACTTTTGTAGAAAACTGGGTTTTGCCTCCCTTGCCACATTTGATGGATTATTACCTAGAGGAATTATTATTCAGTCTATTAATGAATTCTCGTTGATGGGGTGATTGTGCACATGAGATAATACTCTCGGGTATATTAGCTTATTCCGCCGGTAGGGTTGAGCATCTACTGCCCAGACCACGGACTCGAAATGCTTAAATGCTCAAATCGTAATCGCCACACTTGGAACCGGGATATCTCTATTCATTGATTGACCAAGTGTCGCTCTACTCAGATCCCTGGGAGTCCTTATCTCTCAATTTTGAATACCCAGTAGAGTAAACTCCTATAAAGGCTCACAAGTAGCAATTTTCACCTTTGCATCACAATTCCAAGCAAAATATGAAATCCTAGGTTGGAATTCTACATGTCATACCATGAAATGAAATGAGACTCACTCATGAATCATGCCCCGAGTCTTTACCAACTCCTAACATAATCGAGTCCTTACTGACTCCTACCACACAATGTAGTGCCAATGTGTGATAAAATCCATCATTTATGGATTACATCCAATGATCATTTTACAAAACAAATTCATTTGTTTTCAAACCAAAAGCTTTTTGGATGTTACACCTCAATGATCATTTATATACAAAACTCATGTGTTTTTTGTGGGCAGCGAATTTCCAGGGTCTCACCACAGGCTCCGCACGCCTTCCAACATTTTTTGGACTTTCACCGTTGAGTGTCTAAACCAGACCGGGTCTTTAACCCAAGGGAGAATCTAGCCCTTCTTGCTATTACCCGACACAAGTTTTCTTTACCGTTTCATGAACCGTGCGACTCTGTTAGACTTCGTCCAACGGTACTGAGCCCACACCCAATCAATCACCAAGCGCAGTGTTGATTTTCAACCATGCATTCACACCCATGAAATGCAATGCTTCCATGCATATGCAATGCAATGTGTCATTGCATGTTAATACCATGTTTCATATGCAATGCATGCCATATGGACAAATTAAACCACGCATTTCACCATGCATCATGGACAATTATATTAACATGCATATAATTTCCAAATAAACACACATCAATGTCAATACATTAGCACTTATATATCAACGTTTAATCACAGCAACACAACCACACATGCTATTACCAAGATAAGTGATAACATTCTTAATTATCAAGCCAATTGTGGCATATGGTATGCCCACAAAACTGCCCACAATAACCCCTAAAGCCAGCTATATAATAGGCCCCAAACAAGCCTTACATAAACTGGCAGTCCCTTAGAAATTTCTTTGCGGGAACTCTCCCGGGCTCTCTGAGGCGAGGCATCAACGGGAACCTGGGCCTCGGTTCACCTGAGCGAAAACATCGGACGGGGCAAAAAGTTTTGCATTTTACGCCCAAAGCGATACCTGCTCTTTCCACTCTTTTAACCCGAATCGGCAGATGGGAGCCAAAACCCAGTAGGAAGAATCCACACCTTTTGGCGTAGATGAGCGGGTGGAAAGCCTCTCGGCGGAACAGCCAATTTCCCAAATTTCCTTCCTTAGATCCTCAGCAAAATCTCTCATTCTAGGTACCCACGCGTACCCCTCATCGATGCGATGAACTTTTGTCCTTAACTTGAATAAAATCGATCCAGCGGAGCTCAGAGTAGATCAAAGATAAAGCTTGTTGCTCTCTGCTCACATCTCTTTCTCTCCACTTTGGCCAAAACAGCAAAAATGAGCCCTCTTGACCTAATCCTTTTTGTTCTAGCAACTTTAAGTTAGGGAGTGGCCCATCACGTGTCCACTCTTGCCGGTCGATCTCTGCCAGTCCGTCTCTACCACAGGAACGATTTATTTCTTCTCGATTCAGTTGAATTATTTCAAATGAACTTTATAAATTCTTCCCAATCTCTTTTTTTTCTAGGTTTCTTAGTACACCTGTCACCAGAAATTCGTATGAAAAATCGTGTCTCGAATTCAACGAACTTAATCTTGGTAACTAGATTTTGTGAGACGAATCCAATGGTGAGGTCCATTCATCGTCAAGAGATCTATAAAATTTCAGGTTTTTAACACAGCATTGTATCGGTAATTCTTGTTTTGCACTTTTCGAAAATTTCAAATTTACCTGGTTTACATGCTAGCAACATCGACTCTAAACTTTGCCACTTGGGACTCAACAAATCTAGTGCCATGAGTCAAGCAATAAAACCTATATGCTTTTGAGTGACTAGGATACCCAATAAAGTAGCACCTAGTAGTTCTTGAATCTGTCCTCTTTAAAGAAGGATCATAGATTTTCCACCTGACAGGACACCCCCATACTGAAATGATTCAAAAGCTGAAGTTTCTTCCTATCCATGGATTGAGTGTTTTAGGCACTAACTTACCAGGAACACAGTTCAGAATGTAGGTTGTTGTTTTGATGGCTTCCCCCGTAAATATTATGGCAAATTTGATCTACTTATCATGCTCCTCTTCATTTCCTTAAGAGTGCAGTTACGCCTTTTTGCCACACCATTTTGTCGGGACTACCGGGCGCAGGTATGCGAGCAAATGATACCATTATCTGTGGGTACCTTCTGATAGGTCCTTTTGTTTGTCTGACATCACCATGCTTCTCATAATACTCACCACCTCTATCAAATCTTACAATCTTGATGACTTTCCCTAGTTGTTTCTCAACTTCAATGCGAGAGACTTTGAACATTTCAAGAGCATCTGACTTTTCTTTGATAAAAAATACATAGCCATATTGGGAGAAATCATCATTGAATGTAATGAAGTACTTATTGCACCTGAGTGGAGGAATAAGGTCCACTAATGTCAGAGTATAGACAATCTCCAACAAATTTGACTACGAGTTGCACCCATTTTTTCTTAGTTTTTGTCAATTTTCCTTTCACACAATCAACACAAATTTCTAACTCCTTGAATCGAGATGAGAAGAATCCGTAATCAATTAAGTGTTCTACTCACTCTTTAGAAATGTGCCTGGCAGCTTATCTGCAACAATGAAGATCTCTCTTTAGTCAAAGATCTTTTAGCAACAGTGTTTTCAACATTGTAAGAACAAGTAGATAACAACGACAATCTATAAATCCCATCAGACAAAACACAATTACCAATTACTTTAGAGTCATAAATCACCTCAACTCTTTTATTTGCAAAAATGAAGCTATATCGACTTTGTCAAGGAAAGGGAATTAATCCCTTCCTAGCGGTACAAGCATTGTCTAAAACAAGCTGAAAACCAAATCAATTCTAAAGCGGCAATTCAGTATGCTCGACGCGCCGACCTAGATGTCATTCCAACTTTAAGCTTTGACTCTTTTTTCCTTGGCTTCCTCGGTTCTTATCCACAGCCAAAGTAGCGACATGAATAGTCGCCATGCGAAGCTGTAGCGTAGCGTAGATCTAAAGGAACATTAACTAAATTAGATTCAAAACAAACATGGGCGGATAACATACCATGTTTCTTCTTTTTCTTCTCTAGCCAAGTCTTAAACTTGAAGCAACCAATCCTCTTATGACCCTTTTTGTTGCAGTGATAGCACTTAAAGTCTGTGTTCTTGGCATTTCCATTTCCATTCTTCTGCTTCTCACTCCCATCTTCTTGAAATTATTGTTTTTATAGTATTTATTGAAGTTAGGTTTTCTAGCGCACTCGTCTTCGATTAATCGATTTTCAAGAGAAACTAAATGGCGGGTTCATTCTTTTTCTCTTTTTGACTTGCCTATTTACCGACCACACACATAGTGATAAGGTCATTAAAGTATGATTCAGGTGTTGTATGTAGTCTTAATTTGGGTGAAGAAGATGTGGGAATTGAGCTTGATGAGCGATGAATTTATCGGGGACGAGAATGTTTCAATTTAGTGCAGTGCACCATTTCGGGATGCAATCACGAACCTTGTCATGTCATTGTACCTCATATTCATCAATTTATCCATGAATTTCCCAACTTCAGCATTATCAGATATCTGGTATCTGTTTCCTACAGCAACCAGAAATTCCTTACCATTGTTGCTCTTAGGTATTCCTCCAAGGAGATGCTCAGCAATGGACCTCTTAATTGAAATGAGGCTCATGCGGTTCGATCTTTCCCATTTTGCATAATGAGCTATCTTAGCTTCAGTGCTTTCATCAATAGGTTTAGGAGGTTCATCTTCAAGCAAAGCCATGTCCAAATCCATCATTTCTAAAGTATACTCTTTGTCTGATCTCCATTTCTTATAGTTCGACCCACTAAGAATTTCAATTGAAGCATTATTGTTGTTCACAGCCAAGGAAATTGATTGACAAAAAATTTGCAACTAGATCGGTTATGGGCAATAGGTAAAATGCTTAAATAAGCATAAACAATATAATATAAGAATCAATTGTATCATCATAAACTCTCATTTGGGCAAAGTCCACAATTAACAACTATTCTCAAAGCATGAGAATCTACAAATAATTCATCAAAATTTATTTCCTTTGGGCAAACAAATTTATCAAATTATTTATCTCAATCAATATCCTCATGTTATTAAATTAATATGCACAATAACCCCCTTTGGGCAAGCGACTATATAAGTTAATTTAAAATTTTCCCCATCAACAAAATAGGAACTCAAAATCTTAAAAATTTTGATGGTCAAATCACTTTGATGAAATAACCTCAACAATTCACATGCAACGTTCCAAAATTAGGAAAATTAAAAAATTATTGTCCATCAACAATAGTGCATATTAGTGATATATATGCACATGATCAAACAAAAGATAAGTAGTACAATATGTACTTTCAATGATCAGGATCTTATATATTTTAATAATTTGAACAACAATTTTACTACACTTTAAACTAATTATTTAACTAGTTTATGTGATTTAGATCAAGTATGAGAGTATGATTGAAAAACTTTCAATCTAGAGAGAGTGAGTACTACACTCTTGTTCTATATATATTAACATAATTTCTGGTAAATTTTCAACATAAAATTATACCAAAAAATAATTTAAATTTAATTAAATCACATAAATAAGTAATAATTATTTAATAAATATTTTTTACCCCAAAAAATGTATTACGAGAGAAAAGCGAGCATAGCAACGAGAACGAAAAATGGACTCGGATGAGGTCACCGCAGCGCCTCATGCGCGACCCGCGGTGGGAGGCAATGCGTGTGGCACGTGTGGCATGTGCTGGAGTCATCTTCCAGCCTCGGCCAAATGGGTGAAATTTACACAATTCGGGTCAAATGACACCTTATGACGAAAGCTTGCAAATCATTGAAAAATGATGTTTTTCTAACGGGATTTCAATGAGTTTTAATATTTAGGTTGTTTCTAACAATTCTAAGACATTTAATCATCAAAAAAAAAAAAACAACAACAACAACAACTTAAAGATCTCCGTATTTGAACAACAAAATTTGATTTTTAAACCTCTATAGGCAAGATCTAAAAATTATATTTTAACATCTATTTCAACCTCATTTTACATGTATTTTTACCTCAATAGTGGAATAAATGTCTCTACAACAATTAATTGAACAAAAAGCTCCACAATCTTGCTCAATTTAAAAAAATATAAAACAAATAGATCTAAGGTTCATACCCATAAAATCGATTTTTTAATTTCCACCAAATTGAGCCAAAAATCCGAAATTGATGCAACATATCAACTAAGATAAATGTAAACAACAAGATCCAATAGTTTAATTATAGTAAAATATAATATTTTGTACAAATAAAAATTTTCTTGAATCTTTGAACAAGAAAATTCCGAAAATTTGAAAAACAAATTACTCCTAATTTATCCAACAAAATTGCACATATAATATATCGATTTGAAGCTTATAACAAGTTGAACAAAAGGCCTAGGGTTTCATAGTCAAACAAAACAAAAAATCATGCACAATCATGGATCACAGATCCGGCTCCAAAATGTAACAATAAAAATTTTATTTTCAATTTTCAATTGTAGATCATAAATCATGTAAATCTAGCTTTGATACCACGTGTAGAATAATTTATCATTTACCTAAATAAAAGATATTGACAATTATAGAAAATTACAATGAATAACATACATGTTTGAGCCATCACAAATAATTGATTATTGCAGCATATTACAAACTAAGTCTTCATCTCTATGATCCAGATTAAAAGTTGTGGTGGCTCGATGGAAAAACCCTTAATCTGGACTAAAGAGGGGACCTAGCTTTTATACTCAATATTGGTTTCTCAGTGGACCCTCCCATAATAGGCTTCAATGAGATCCATAGCCTACACTTGCCAATCAACTGTGTTTCTACCAAAAAGATGCAAAACCCAATCCAAAATTTATCACTAGTTAATTAGGCTCATTATATGGCAAACTATCCATTAACTCATTTTTGCAAAAACAAATTATTCAATCAATGTTAGCCCGTATGAAAATTTTTCCAACAGGTTTATCTTGTAAAAGAAAAACCATCTCTTGATTACAATCAAGCTTTTTCGGACAACGAGAAAGAGGAAGAAATATGCATAGGGTAGGAGGAAGGGGACATGGACAAGGTCCTAACTTGAGTCATCATCTCTTCAATAATGGTAACAACAAATTTTCAACCCTGATTTTCACTCAAAGCTCAACAATGCTCAACAATGATTCAAAAGGACAAATAAAACAATATAATTATGGCAAAGAAACTTGTTAAATTTATGGTAGAACAAATCATACCACCATAACATGCTACTACAAATATAATTATACCATTGAAGAAGGAAATACACAAGAGACTCTATCAACAATAAAGCTAAATGGCAATAGTTACTCAAGGTTTTATGTTGATTCTATAGCAACAACTCATATGACAAACCAAAGAGGTAAATTAAAACCTTTGAGACCTTATTTTGGTAACGATCATAGTTTTGTTGGAAATGGGCAATCCTTACCAATTACACATATTGGTGATGCTTATCTTAATACTTCAATTGGTAAATTAGCTTTAAAAAATGTTTTGGTTGTTCCTAAGATAAAAAAGAATTTATTATTTGTTAGTCAACTCATTGATGATAATGCTTGTTCATTTGAATTTAACTCCTCTGGTTTTGTCATTAAGGACTCCAAACAACAGATATTGACGAAAGGGCATAAATATGGAAAACTTTTACCCTTGAAGATGGAAAAATAGAAGCTTACACCACCACCAAATGACAAGAAGTATCTTCAGAGATTTGGCATGCTCGTTTAGGACATCCTAATTATACTTTTTTAAAGAGTTTAGAAAATAAGAAGGTTATAAATATTTTCAATTGGATAATTAAGGATAATCTTTGCACTAGTTGTCAACTTGGAAAACATTGTAAACTTCCCTTTAATAAATCAGAAACAACTACAAGTTTTCTCCTTGAAAAAATTCATAGTGATTTATGGGGTCTAGTTAGAGATGGGAAACGAGTTAGCCCCGCCCATTCAGGCTACGGGCCAAATGGGTCGGGCCAGCCCATTTTTATTCGGACCGACTATTAGTAAGCCATGTTCGACCCTACATGAGTTGTGGGCCAAAACGGACTAAAATCATAAAAATGCTTAAAATGATCAAACATGCCAAAATTATGTACATATAGATATATAATTTTTTTTTTATCTAATTCAATATTTATTATCTACTAAAAGCCTAAAACATGCCCAAAAATTGCATACAATCATATTTTTACATAAAAAAAAATATTCTCATCAATATGACATGGCTAAAACAAGCCAAAAAAACTGCATACTTTTTCATTACACGAAAAGAAACATCAAATCCATCTAAAGTATAAAATATAATTCATCAATGAAATAATCACCCTCTCATAAAAACCTCAAAATATTGATGAAACAATATTATCAACCACAATCAAATTCAAATCATCAATGAAATAATAGGTCAAAGTTCAATAAATAATGCTAACAAACACGGTAATATTCAAAGTACCAAAATAACAAAGTAGCAACTAAATAACATCTTTATACTTACAAATATGAAGTTTCAAATGAAATCTCATATTCCCTTATTCTCTATCCTCATATGCATTATCTCCAATAATAATATTTGACTCCACATTAGAAATATGTACATCATCAATGTTGGTTGAGTCATTATCATTATCATCATCATCTAAAAATTAAATACACATAAGTTAATAAGTAAATGTATAAAGGAAATACTTATTATAAATCCGTAATAAAAAAAAGTTAAACTTACCAACAAAACCAAATAACCAATTTCGTGTGCATATGAGAGATTTGACAGTTTCATTAAGCATTTTACTCCTATACTTGTTCAAAACACAAGAGTCAATACTAAAAGCAAATTCTGATGCCACGGTAGTTATTGGAATGCTCAAGACATCACAAGTCATCCTTGCAAGATTATCAAACTTATTACTTCTATCTTTCCAATAACTAAGGACATCAAAAATTCTAGAGCGGGAAATTCTTAGCTCTTCTAAATAGAGATCAAGTTGAGATTTTCCATAATTGTTACTTTCTTGGAAATCAAATTCTTCAAAATCCTATAAAATGAAAAATAAATATTTCAATAAACAATAAATATATGTAATTAAAAAAAGGAAAGAAAATGAAAATGGATTCCATTAAAGACAACTTCCAACACATGTATGCAACCTCTCATTTTCTCCTCTAACAATACTTGGTGGTTGACTCACATTAGAAGAAAAGTCAAGTTAGTTGATGCACATTTGTTTATATACTCTTCATCAAGTGCATACAAGCTTTGTTTACCCTCTTAATTTTTTCTTCATAGCCACATGAATCAAGTTTTAAATTAGTTACCTCAATAAATTAAACTTTTTGGTCAGATCAAGAATAACTCTAAATGCAAGAACCACACTATATTCACTCCAATACTTATCAAATTTCTTTTTCATTCTACAACTCATACTTTAAATCAACAAATCTTCATTTGTCAAGTTGGATTTCAAGATAAGCTCTATCTTCCAAATTTCCAAAAAATACAAATTAGAAGTAGGATAGAATGATCCTGAAATCAAATTGATCATTATATAAAATGGCTTCAAGAATTGACACATTGAAATTGCTCTAAATTATTCATCATTAGATGGACACCGCCTATAATTTTTATTAATCAAACTCAAACTATGAAAATCTCTATGATAATTGATTGCACTCTCAAGCATTGTATTAATGAAGTTCCATCTAGTAACACAATGCGACGTTAAGCCAATTGATGTATCAATCCCACCAACTTGCTCAACACATTGAAAGAATTGTTTATTCCCACTCTCCAATGCCCTTACATAATGCACATTTTGTCTAATTTTATGCAATGCATCACTAGCAACCTTCAAACCATTTTGAACAAATA
The DNA here is from genome assembly GCA_016808115.1 of Tetrastigma voinierianum. Taxonomy (NCBI): domain Eukaryota; kingdom Viridiplantae; phylum Streptophyta; class Magnoliopsida; order Vitales; family Vitaceae; genus Tetrastigma; species Tetrastigma voinierianum. The sequence goes on from JAEQBH010000576.1 coordinate 2,331,519, forward strand.
GGTTCTAGATACGTGCAGAACATCTAATATGAAATAACTTTCCATTAAGTAACAAGTTAGTAGCTTGGAATAAAGCAATTTTTTATTTTGACATGTGTATGATGTGGTCTTATGCTATTTTACTCCAACAAATTTTGAGAATCCCATATAGGTATTTGCATGGTTTTGAGTGAATTTTTGGCCACTTCTTAACTCATTTTCTTGTCCATCTCTAGCATTCACTCAAAGTCTTGTAAAACTACTAGCAGTTATGTCGACATTATATTAACATTCATTTTATATCTCTACATCATGTCTATAAGGTAAATTTGCTAATCGGTTCAAGCTATCAGTTATTTTTCTAAGTAATAATTTATAATTAGCTACCGACTATCGATCATTCTGGTATCGAATTTATCATTTCTGTATCAGGCTATCAAGTGTAAACTGCTCATTAATAGTATTAATTTCAAATCAAACAAGGCCTATATTCTAACATCATTTATTTTAAAAATATGAAACTTATTTTATATTTGACCATATTTATGATTATATATATTGTTAATGTATTTAAGTTTTTTAACCACAAATTTAGTTATTACTCAAATATCTTATAAAATAAGTAATATTAAAAAATTAAAACTTGAAATTTTTTTTTATAATACATAAAATATGTATATCTGTTGTGATCAAGGATAAAAATGTCGGTTTCGACGAATATATCAGTATTTGGATTTTACATAAATATATCGGTGGATATTTTTACATAAATATCGATAAAACAAAAATTATTCAAACTTTAAATAAATACTTAAACTTCTTTTAAAAAAAACATTGAAATAAGAGTATTTATGTTCAAAATAATTTTCATAAGTATACTCAATGATAATATTTATTAGTTTTTTTAAAAAAAATGTTTAAAATATATTTTTATTTATTTATTATAAAATTAAAATTAGTTTTATTAAAACATATTTTATCATATTTTAGATAATAAAAATTAAATTAGTCCTTTGATTAATATAAAATATTTTATTTGAGATTTAATTAATAAACTTTGACAGTTGTAATGATAATATTTTGATACTGACATTAATTATTTTTAACAGCAACATTAATTTATTTTAATAATCGATATTATAAAAATTTATATTAATACTTCATCTTATCAAATTAATTTAATTTATAAATTATAACTTGATTAATAATTTTTTTTAAATATACTTTTTGTATTTTTAAAATAAAAAATATTAATGGGAAAAATAAAAAATAAAGTGATAGTAATTTTTTAAGACAATGATTAATGAAAGAAATGAAACATTTTATATTGAAATTATAATTTAATTAAGTTAAATTTATTGAATAATATAAAATATATAATATTTATGATTTTTTTTTAAATTTTAATTATATGCAAACTATTTTTTTTTCTATTTTTCCCATCGAACTCCTCTTTTTCCATTTTTTTTCTTTATTTCCTTTGTTGCTTCCATCCCCTTCATCATCTTCACTGCCCTAACCTTGAATGCAAGCCTCTAACAGCCTGACAGTAACGACCCAGCCACGTCGTCAACACCACTAGAACCTCCGGCGGTGCAACACCACTAAACAGCAATAGTTTTCCTTCTTTTTTTTCCCTTCCCAGTCTTCCCATTTTTCTTCTACTTAAAATTTTCCATCAATTTTGATGAAATTTCAATGTTATTTTAGTGAAAAAACATTATTTTCGCTGCATCAAGTGCAAATTTTCTTGAAATTTCATCAAAAATCATCAAAATTGCATAAACTTCTTACCTGCGAATTTCAGTTGGGGCGCGTGTGCTTCCTGCTCGATATTGTTGCCAATAAATCGGATAAATTCTTATATATGGCCGATATTTCGTCAATATTGATGACATTTTCATGATTTTTGGTACAAACGACAATCGGTCACTATTTAAAAGGTATTATTATTGAAATACTGAGCGAGAACAGTCATTATTTCATTCGATGTGCATGTGTGGCGCTGACGCTTAATTTAGGAGCGATAAATCTCGGGCTCGGTACAATTTCTGTTCGAAGCTCGACTTGGGCCTCCGGGGACCCATCCGTCGATAGACGAAGCTTTCGCCTCTGGTCTCCCGACCGGCGGGATCTGGTCTTCAGCCGGTGCGATCATATTTCGGGCGCGCCGGAGTGGAAGGCATCTTTCAGTCATTATCAGGATATCGATGTAATGGATCATATTTCCTGGAAATCAGTCGTGGATAAGCGCGTGAATCCACTCACGAAGCCATTAAGGAAGCGTGGCAGCAGACGTAGGGCTAGTGCTTTGCCGTCGGTAGGGTATCTTACCGTCTCAGGATATGCTCGATACGAATGGTACCACGGTGATAAGCGAAGGTGTGTCGACCCGGTGTATTCGGGTGTGGATAAATGTGAAGAAGGTGTTGGCCGAAAGGGGCGTCGGGAAGGGCGTGGATGTTGGGTATGACCCGCAGTGCGATGGGTCGATCTGGTGTGCGAGTCGTTACAAATATGAGGGTATTGGGGCTGTAACAGGCCCATAAATTTGGTGGCCGTGAGAGCGACAAGGTTTGCCGATCTTGAGTAGTATTGAGGGAAAATGCACGGACCCACTGATACGATCAATTCAGCCTGATGAACAAGGATCCAATCTCAAATCTGGGGGTATTGGGGCCCCTTTGGATACTAGTGCCCCGAGTGCTGGGACTTAGCAACATCAGGCGTGTGTATGGGTAAAAGGCATCGGTGTCGTGAGGTGGGGGTTTCATAGAGAAAGCAGGCCGCCTCTGGGAGGCTGCCAAAGACAGAGGCGATTAACCTGCCATCAGGGAGTCTGCCGTCGGTCTTGGGTATGAAAATTTAGGCCTTGGCCGGTTCGGCGTGGTGGCGGTCACGGATCTCAATCGACGATGGTGGTATGGAATCTTAAGAAATTAATCATGCGCGACTTGGTAATCGAGAGGGTGGTGAACAAACATAGTAATATGACGATATATTGCCAAATAGTTTGCCATTTATTCTTAATAGGGACTAGCAGCGAGGATCTTTGTTGATATATTATTCTTTATTTAAGATAAATTGATTAAGCCGTCGTATTTCTTGTCGATGATTTTGAATTATCTTATTTCTTCGCTCTGCAATTTACTGTTTCCCAATTAATTTCATAATTTTTAGTTATTTGTTCGTGATGGAATTCTGCGTGTCAGGAAAGGGAAACAAATGTTGAAGGAGGTGGAAGCTTAACAAACTTTAACATCGATTGCTAAATCAAGTTAGGTAAACAAATCCCAACAGAAATTATTTCCTTAATTGATGTATTTGTTATCGGATTAATTACAAAAAGTTAAAATCTCATGGGCGGCAGATTGATTGTCTGAGCTTGCGTACTAAGGCTGGGATTGGGGCGACTCGAGTTAAGCTTCGAGCTCGTTCATATCGGAAAACAAGCGCAATTAGCTCGGCCAGAGCTTGAGCTGATTTTAAACTCGTTAAATTCAATTGAGTACGAAGTACCGACCGTAAATTATGGCTTATTAAGTATTGGCGCCGGTACGGTGGTTCGGCCCTACCCATATTATGTCCGATTTTGCACAATGATTGTTATATCGATCTTTGTAATCGACACTTTAATCTATGGTTGTGATTCGTGCAATAAAGATGATAAAATTAGATATAAATAAACGAAAAGCGATTTTACGTGGTTTACATAGTAATGTACTAAATTCACGAACGGCGATTCAAACCTTTCCTGCATCTAACTGAAATAGGGTTATATATGAGAGTATTTATAATATTATAAAAATACTCCTATACCCTAAATATATTGTATCATACCGCAAGGATTTTTCCCTGCACCCCAACTTTTTATTTCAGCCCTCCAACAAAAGAGGTTGTGCATAAAAGACAAATGTCTTCACTTTCCTCGTTACACTTCATTCAAGCATTTGCCCAGCCCTTTTACATGCCACAAAAATATCATATATTTTATTTCGAAACTATTAAACTAACATATAGATTAAAAATAGGTAAGGGTAGGGCGTTTGAGTAGTATAATGTTCAACTTTTAAATAAAGCAAGGGCATAGAGAGGGGAGGGGTCCGGATTTGAGTCCTTGGAAACAATTTACTATAATTAGTTGTAAAAAAAAACATATAAATTAAAAATAAATAAATAACTTTAGCCATTCTACTACCGACTTTACATACCTTTCCACCCTTTTCAAAAAGAAAATCTTTACATACGTTTCCAGATTCTAACATTGGGTTTCCAGCACTTTTCATTCATGGGCATTGAGGGTCCAGTAGGCAAAATCTTAACTCGGCTGCTGGGCTGGGCTCCTACATTCAGGTACTCTAGCATGTAATTTCTATATTGGCCCAGAGAGGGGGAGAGTAAAATTTTCATTCATTTGAGTCTGGGCTTTCTGATAAGCCGAACAAGAGTGGACGAGGCAGGCAGAACTCAGAAGGCAAGCAAAGGGGGTTGGTTATAAACTTATAATAATAGAGAAGCAAAAATGACAGAGAGAAGGGGGAAGGGGGACAAGAATTATAAAACTGAATAATGTATTTATTATCCGAATACTGCAAGACCTGGGTGAGTGGTGATCACATTTCATCTCCTTGTCACAACCCCAGTTGTTTTTATGTAGAATGGGAGGGGGAGGAAAGTCCAAAGAGGGAAAGGTCCGGATGTCAGGGCGGGGCGAGAGAGAGAGTTAGTTATAATGGGTGGTGGTGGTGGTGGTGGTGGGTATATTGGAAGCACCCATGTGAGCTGTGAGCACACTGGTCAGTGGATTTTTGGGGAGTAGAGGAAGTTTGAAAGTCGGTCAGGTCAGCTGGGCAGTCAAAACATCGGGAATCAAACTCTTTTCCTCGACTTACTCCTGTAAATACAAGGTATAGGAAAATTATAGGATTGGTGGGTGCTTTTGTTGAATGAGATGAAGTGTGCATGGAAGTTAGTGCATGATGTGGTTGTGGGGTTCCTCTTACCTCTCACTAATTTTTAAGCCACCCGGCCACAGCCCCCACCCACCCATCATGTTTCCCCTTCTCTGCTCTCATTATTCTAAATAACTAGCCCACCAACCTCCTTGTATATGTCTCCTTCTGTTTATCTTAAATTCTACCTTTCCCAACCTCCAGGTTTTGGCTTTGGAATGAGTTCACAAGAGATGTAAGATTTGAATTCAAGAATAGAGTCTTACAACATCTTAATGTAAAGTGAATAAAAGTCAAAACATTTTTCAATCCTTGGAAGGCCAACTCAAATGATAAAAGGATCAAATGAGTTTACGGAAGATCCAAGATTCAAATCCAATAACATAGTACTATAACTGTAATATAAAGTGAATATAAATAAAAAAAAATATACGGATTTGTTTTGTTATTGTCCTAAAAAAAGGAAAATAAAAGCGTAAAGAGCAGCGATTGGTTCGCTAATTTTTTTACATTCGAAAAACACAAAAAACAACAGATTTAGAACAAAAGCGATTTTTGAGTGAGCAAAAAATGATGTTTTAAATGTTACCGAATTATTCTTGTCTTGAGTTTATAAAATATAAACCACAATGACATTTGCTCTTAGAATTGATCTTTTAAATTCTTAATGAAGGGCTCATAGCCCATTATTGATCTTATCAGGGTTTGTCCCTATTTAAATTTGGAATACAAATATGTTAATTATGTATTTTATTAGGGTTTTATGGCTTTATAAATTAAATATTCACCATACTCCAATCTTGTACCCTAGTTTTTAGAATAATGGATTTTTCTCATTCTCTACCTATGATTGTTCCCTACTTAGGGTTTTTTTTACATAAATCTGTGTGTTCATTTTTTTCGTATTTTCTTTTCTTTGTTGCCTATTACTTTGTTTATTTTTAATAAATTGGTATCAAAGCATCATGCTTGATCTCTACAATGGCAACAATTAAGTTCGATTTTCCGATATTGGCTCCGAACACCAAATTTTCATTATAGCAAATAAAGATGTGCGCTATCCTCGCTCAGATGGATTTGGACAATGCATTATTAGGGTTTGATAAGATGCTCTTGTCATGGACAAAGGAGGAGAAACAACGCAAGGATCGAAAAGTCTATCTAATATTCATCTTCACCTATCAAATCAAATTCTACAAGACGTTCTAAAGGAAAAAATCGTATCCGCGTTATGGTTGAAGTTAGAGCAATTATGCATGACGAAAAACCTACCAAGTAAGTTGCACTTTAAACAACAATTATGTTCTCAACATATGGCATGAGGTACATCTTTAGAAAATCATTTAACTACTTGAAAAAGATCATCTCTAATATAGAGACCATAGAGGTTAAGTATGATAAAGAAGATTTAGGGTAAATTTTCCCTTTTTATTCGAATTTCAGGGATACTATTTTGTATAGTCATGAAGCTCTTACTTTGGATGAAGCATATGATGCCTTATTTTCAAGGAAGAAGATGAAACATCTCGTGATAAGATCTGAGGCTCAAGTAGAGGACCTTGTTGTTCAAGGGAGGATACATAAGAAGAACTTTAGTGGTGTTGTGGGAGACAAGACCTTCAACTATTGCAAGAAAAAGGGGCACATCATATCTAAAAGTTATAAGTTGCATATAAGAATAAGAGAGATTCTGAACAAAAAGGGAAGCAACTAGAAAATTTCGATGAAGTCAGTGTTGCATAAGATAATTATAGTGATGAACACCTCCTACTTGCTTCTAATGCCAACTCCAAACCTTCTGAGGATTGGATTCTTGATTCAGGTTATACGTTTCATATGTGTCCTAATTGAAGTTGTTTTTCAACATATGAAATTGTGTCTATAGTTGCTGTGATGATGGGAAATAATGCATCTTGTAAGATTGTTGGAATTTGAACAATCTAAATCAAAATGTTTGATGGGATTGTTAGGACACTTGGTAATGTAAGACATGTCCCACATTTGAAAAGAAACATGATTTATTTGAGTATTTTTTATTCAAAATTATTCAAGTACACTTGTGAATGTGAAGTTTTGAAAATTAGCAAAGGTACTCGTATTGTTCTGAAAGGAAAAAGAAGTTCAACCAAATTATATGTGTTGCAGGGTTCTATGGTCACAAGTGATGTTGCTACCACTGCCCCTTCCATGATAGATGGTTATATTATTATGGGAAAAGTTAGTACTCATGATAATTCGATAAATATGTTGATCAAGTCACTTTCTGTGACCAAGTTTGAGCATTGCTTGAACTTTGTTGGTGTTTGTTGATGAATTTTGCCCTTATGAGCTTTTGTAGAAGATGTCGTGATTTTTTGAAAATAAGAGTTTGTTCATTCAATTGGAATTCCTGTCAAAGTGGAGATTTTTAGAATTAGTGCCTCGAATTCTTAATGAAGGGTCCATAACCCATTATTTATCTTATTAGGGTTTGACCCTATTTAGATTTGGAATATAAATATGTTATGTATTTTTTAGGGTTTTTCGGCTTTATAAATTAATAGTTATCATACTCCAATCTTGTACCCCATTTTCCATAATAGTGAATTTTTCTCCTCCTTTGATCGTGGTTTTTCTTTACTTAGAGTTTTTGATGTAAATACGTGTGTTCATCTTTTTGGTCTTTTTTTTTTATTTTTTTTATTGCGTATTAGTTTGATTATTTTTAACATTTCCCATAGTCCCGTCTCTACTTATTCATTCATTCATTAGTATCAAAACTTTGTCTAATGTGTTTTATCATATCCCCTACTAATATTGACATAAAAATTGAGTTGCTTAAAATGCAAGTGTTTTAATTTTTTCAGTACCGTGTGGCTTGACTTCCATCTGGGGTTGTGAGGAGGAAAAGTCTAAAGCATTGGGGGCTGCTACTGCTAGGGATTCCAGTTCCATACCCTGAGCAGGAGACATGCTTCAATCTTTTCAAGCTCCTCCCAAGTGGCCATATCGGCCTGATTTATATATATATATATATATATATGCCGGCTTGTTGCTGGAACTTTTAGGTTTTCATGGGGTCCTGTTTCGCTGTTTTTGTGCTTAAAAAACGGAGACTATATAATATATAGCTAGGCATGCTATCATAAAAGCTCCCTCTTTGCCAAATCTCCCAGCTGCTGTCCACCCCACTCCTCCGGCCTTTATGGGGAAAGCTTCACCATCTTCATCATAAAATGAAGAAACAAGTCTTGGCAATTGGGGTCAAATGGGTTCGACCTCATGTGAACACGTAACATCAATCAAATGTCTTTTCCTTTTTCCTTTTCTTTTCTTTTCTTTTCTCTTCTCATCTTTTTCCATGATTTCAACAAATTTACGCAATGCTGACATGAGATGAGATCTCAATAGTCTGCCAATACGGTGCTCTTTCTTAGCCAACAGTGTGCATCACAGCAGTACCAAGGTATATATTTTGATGCATAGTCACCATCCTAGAATTCACAATAACTGATTTGCTCAGTTGAATTGTTATAAAAGAAAAAATTATAGTAAAAAGGAATAAAAAAACTTGTATTTTGGTTAATTGATTCGAGAATAATAAAAAATATATATATAAATAACATCGAATATGTGATTCAGTATGATTTCAAGTACGAAAATGATCAAGTCTAATTATGATAATACTTGAGACTATTAAGAGAATACATATAATTATATTAAGGTATTGCTTAAAATAAAATAAAAAATAAGTTTTGTTATTATTTTAATAAAATATAGATACTATTTTAATAAATAATAATGCCAAAGGCTTGAGTTGAGGGCATTTTCGTTTTTGTTCTTTCACTCACCTTTCCCATTATTCCCAAATCAATATGAACGGGGGATGAAACACAAGTTTCCTAAACACATAAAGCTATTGTCGGCGTTAGGGAGAATGAGGGCTGGAGAGTGTATCCGCAATTCATGAAGCGTGTTAAGCACGTTTTTAAAATACATAAAAAAGCAAGTGAGTTCCCATAAAGCGTGCAGCTAGCTTATCCCCTCCTTATCCCCCACGGGCCACGGGTCACACCCTTCCTTAAAAGTGCTGACGTCCAACAACCATATCCGGTGATTTCCGAGCCCCACCACAGCCTGTTCACGGCCTCCCCCCTCTACCTCCGTGTTTGTTGGACCTTCATGGTGGATCTAGCTCTCCATCTTTCTCCTTCACCAACTAATTAAAGGTTGGACAGCGTCATGGAGATGATGGTTTCAATTACTGTGAAAACATGAGTTGTAATACAAAATGAATAATTGTCTAAAATAAAAAAAAGTAGAGTTAGAAAATGCTTTTTTCCGCCGCCTGGATTCTTAACGTGGACTGATTTTAAGCAGCTTCAATGTTGTGTCATGACCCTGGCGTATTTCCGAAATATTAAATTTCATTAATTATGATATTAAATATTCTGGTCATCTGTATTATATTTATTTTATTTTTTTAAGGATTATAATTTGTATTTTAGTTGTAATTTATATTTTAGAAATTTATATAAGGTGCCATAACATCTTTGTAATTTGATTTTAATATAAAAAGCTGAAGTCTTTCTTCGTAGTATCGACGAGGAATTTCTGCAATTTTTATTATTACCGCGGTCTGACTAATGTCCCAACTTACTTTTTAGGTGAGCAATAAATTTGTTCATGGATTTTAATATGCCGAATTAACAAGTCGTTCAGCATGTTTGTGCGTGTTGATTGATGCGTTATTGAAAATTTGGCCAGGTGCATTTTGAGCATTATTAGGTGTCACGATCCGTTCTCTTATCTGTTTCGGTCCCGAATTCGATGTGCGGGTGGTGGTTATCGTAGATTAATGTTCTTACCAAGCCAGAGATAATTTTGTAAAATTAGTGCCGAAGCCATGCGTAGTTATCTAAGGCGCAAATGGTTTTAATATCTCCCAGTGAAGTCCCATTCGAAACAAGTGGACAAAGCGGATTACGCTTTATGCCGGCGGGTTATGAGATTTGGAAAATCGCTAATCTGGATCGTGACGATTTCGTAACCATTATTTAAATACATTGTTGATGAGTTTAGCGACGGTGATATTGCGGCAGTTTAGGACACGTTGTCGTTATCTTTGGATGAGGTGGTGCGCTCATAACTAAATACTGAACTGTCAGTTCATTAGGAGCGGGTGAGCGGATCGGCTGTATATCCTTGTGGTGAAATCCCATTTGGGATCCGTTAGTGGAGTTGAACGTTCACTCTCGTTCTACCACTTACCAAATTGGTTCTGTTAGCGTGAGCGAGACGTGGCTGATTTTAATGGAGCTTGATGATTTGAATTAATGAAGTAAGTATCTGGTTTATCGGATCTTTTACGACGATCTCTGGCTATTCAACAGTTATTAATCGCCAGGCTGATGAAGCCCGAAACCAGTTCAGGACCATGGTTGCTTCCTAATGGCATGTTTATGACATTCGCTGTGTTTTTCACTTTAATGGGTTAACTTTCTTATGTTTAATGAAAAGGAATGTCGTGACAACCTCTGCAATAAAAATCTATTCTTATCTGCCGATTTACGTAAGAACAAAGGTCGTTCAGTTAAGCCCTTATTCTGACTCAAATCGTGTGCCATGCTTAATCTTACTGGCGGGTGAATTATATTATGGGCTCTATTCGATGGTCACCTCATCTCTCTCATGAGTCAAATCATGTTGATGGTTCATCTGTCATAGTTATCGACCTTTGCTCTCTTTCAATCTGATTCCCATCTCTACATGGCAAGATCTAACCAATTTGTCTTTTGTTGTTATAGGATTCTTTACGATATTAGAAGGCACCGTATTTGAATAATTAACCCGTTTTTCTTCATTCTTGATATACTCTTGATATTCAGTCAGATTTGGCGGGTCGATGCGTGATCAGTGATCTCTTCATGGATCTTGTTTTTCTTACAGATGGGTCTCTTATCTCTTGAGAAGCAACAAAGCAGTTAGTTGCTGGTTCCAACGGTGGAACATAAACATTTAACATTATCTTATTAAACATTGGATTGCGTTGATTCACCATAGGATCTCATAGTGAGTAATTCGTGACTAAACACAGATGTGGTGATAAGTCTTGTTAATTGTTGTAACAGATAATAACAGTGACGTCAATAATATTGATTAGATTGTATTTAGTTAATTGATGTCCTGGCAGAGTCTGTTCGCGCTGATCCATTTATCTGGGACCAGATGTGAATATCTTTGTTAGAAGCCATTAATAAACTTTTGACACTATTAACTGTAATAGTTCCTCTTACAGCGTATGGGATTTGTGAAATCATGATCATATAATATCTCTTTATTTTGTTTTCTCTGTATTATCAATTATATTTTCTTGATACCATTTATATTTTAGGTTTGTTTAACTAACTCTGAACAACTTGTTTATCATATATATTACAGTTTTTAATAGATATTCTTTTCTTAATTAAAGATACATATTTGACAATTGTAACAGTCATGAAATAGATATAAAACCAGATGATCAGACTTATTATGAAGGTGAGATCTCTTATTCAGTATCTTCAATAGAATATTGATGTCAGTGTATGAATTAAGTAAAAGAAAAAAAGAAAAGAAAAGACAGACTGGAAGTGATTATTTATACTTCTGTGAATTAAACCATAGATTAACAGACCAAGTGGAAATAGAGGACGATATTTTTCAAATTAAGCCAAATCTTAAAGCCTTTGTTAAATAATAATTGATCATGATTAGTTTTACTATGATGATCGTGACATTCTATCAAAATCTCATTGCAGAGATAAGTGCGTGAGTTATGATTTACGGGTAACCACGATGTAAGTCGCGTCTTGATCAACAAAATCTAACCGATCCATATCACCAGCGATATTAAGTCAAAATTGATAATGATCATCATCAAAGATTGTTAATGAACAGTAATAGTAACATAGTTTTATTACTATGATGCAATATGATAAATAATGATTTAAGTCTAACTGTGAATATTTTCTCACTTATGCTCTCTCTCTTCCTTTTTTTTTTACTTTTTATTTTTTGTGAAGAAGACTACAATAAAAATCATGATTCATACTATATTTACATAAATCTGATCACCGAATATTTGGATGTAAAAATACTAACTATGTTTTTTTTTTTTTTCCCCCCCGCCCCACCACACACCACCACCGCACCGCTGTGGAAAAATTAAATAGTAGATTGGAAAATCGTGGTTTGCTAAATCCATCGTTTGGCTCCTAAAATAATCATTCCTTGATTTTCCTGTTAAAGATTTTTAGTCTATAAAAGGGGACTTTTTGAAATACCTCTGTATAGTGCTGATAAACCTTATTATGGTAGTTGTTAGTTAATCATTAATTCAGATTATTAAGAAGAGTATTATTGGTTTATTATATTAGTGCTCTGATACCTTCAAATTCACTAGTGTAGATCTACTTATTGTTAATAGATCAATACCAACAAAGGGGACTCATTACCCCAATTGAGATAATGAAAAATTGGCATAGGAATTTAAAATTTTACATAGTTATGCATATTATACCCTCATTTACCCTAATTTTCTACCTTTATTTGGCTTCTATAGTTCATGTGCAAAACCACTTATCACATAATTGTGGATTTAACATTGCAAATGAGCTATTTATAAAATCATTCTTTTCCAATCATTATTTCATTAAAATTGCTGGTTTAATTATCTTCGACAGGCATTTTTTTGTTGCCATACTATACATAAACATGTTCACGTCATAGTGTTTGATCAAAATTAATTTTAAAATATCTTACATTAATAATATAATAGAACTAAGGGTATTAATCTTTTTGTTATAATAATCTATAATTATTTTTGAGTCACTTTTCAATCTCCAGTCTTATGTTCATTTTATGATATATATTATTCTTAACCAACATTGTCAATAACCGACATGGTACTGGCTGGTGGCTCTTTGAAGGTCCTTTTCTTTTTCTCTACAGAACCATCACGCCATATGTCACCGCCCATTAGTTTATTATACAATTAAACACACCTCGATCCAACCATTGGGGTTGAGCATAGAGACAGAGTAGAGCCCCAGCAATGAGCATGGCTCTCTCATGTAAACAAGTGGAAGGCCTTCGGACCCTCACGAGGGGAGGGGCTCTCCACGTACCGCAAAATTAGGTATTGTCACTCATAGACGTGACAGACTATCCCCCAGCTACATGACAAGGTGGTGCTAACTCCACGACAATTTCCAATTTCCTCTCTAGGCTTAAATTTCTTCCAACATAAATGGATTCTTTAGACGGTCCATCATGTATATGGTCTATAATAAGATTAATTCCAGTTTTAATAATGATGATCTGAATTGAATGGCGTTATATCTTAATATCAATATATTAGTTTACAATAGTAGGAAAGAAAAGTTATGTGGTGATGAAATGGTTTTGAAATGCATTGATTAGTCTTTTGTTTTCTATACTGTCTCAGTGAATGTTAAAATCAGACTACAGAAAAATTCAGCCACGCTAAAATTGTTTCCCTGTTTATTTCCTCAGTACCACAATGTGCATGGCAATTAGTATTGTAAAGAATTATATGCTCACTAGATTCCCACAATTTAAAAGTTATCTCAACATCTAAATACTTATTATTACCATCACATTTGTAGAAAAGCAAATGAAACTATTGGCGGTCAATTTTTGTTAAGAAAAATATTGATATTCTATATTCAAGAAGTTAGTGGTTAAATTTCCTTAAAAAATGTTTTAAATGTTACCTTTAAAGATTATTCCATATCACTTTTCTTTCAGTTTTGTAAGCCTTTCATTTAAAAAAAAAAAAAAAAAAGAGCATGGAGAACAAGGTACCATAGTATTGTACCACAGAAGTCTTTTTGTAATTTCATGTCTGTACTCAAGGTTTAAGCAATTAAGTATGAGTGAGATAAGATTCCACAAAGACTTGCATGGGAATAAGCATCAAATAAGACACAAACCCAATATCAAATAACAGTAAACAAGACAATATCATTATGATAATAAACTAACACTAGTCCAATTAAATTAAGTGGACTGACCCAGTTGGAGATGTGCAAAGAATATAAAAGGTATGTGGGTTCAATTAAAGTTGTAAGGTAGAATTAAACACCCTAGGAAAAAGAAAAAAGTGAGTTGGAGGTAGAAGGAAATATTAAAAATACAGTACAGGCAAGTGGATAAAATAAAAGAGTCACACTCAGGAAGTTAGATGCATCATGCAGGAATATTAATTGGTCTTCTTTACTTTTGACAGTTAATTAAGTTGGTTTTTGGATCCTGTGTCATTTTTTTCCCTCTCAGTAGAATTTATATTATGAAATGTTTAATGCCAGAGCAATTTTGGCATTACCTTAGGTAGCAGAAGAATAAGGAAATTCAGTTTGAAGGTTAAGATTTCAAAATTTTATTTTAGAGGCAAAGGGTTCTTCTGTTTAAGCACAAATATGCAAATTTAAAGATGACATTTTTTTCCCTCAAAAATTGAGTTGAATCAAGTTCAAATCTACGATGATAATTGGTAATGATAAATCACGTTAATGTCATGTTTGAATCTAGATATCTTCTTACAAAAATTAATCAAACCTGACACTAATAGTAATTATATAAAAAATAGAAACTCAAATATTATCTAACTGATAAATAGGTAACATGTCATATAACTCACTTAACCTATTAAATAATTAGGTCTTCCTATATAATATTTAAATTAATTAGTCATTGAACATGTCTGTATAAATAAATATCATAATCCATATGTTTATAACTCAATTGATCTATTTATTTAAAAACAGATTATAATAAATTAATGTTTTAAAATATAATTAAATTGATAACGAGATTATTAAGTGAATGAACTTGATCTAAGTTTATATCATATGTAATTATTAAATGGTTATGTAAATTAATTTAAGTTTGACCTAAACTTATTTATATTCAACTTAAATATGTGAAAACTATGTCTGGTTCGTATTGTATAAACAAATTATATCAAACTTTATGGTTAAACCTCCTTTTAAATCATGAATGATAAAATTTGAAGGTGGTATTTTCTTTCCCACGCCTGACTGAGGACACCATCCTTGGAGCCCTTGTACAATGCATTGAATTCCATTTGTGACCATTTTCTGTTTTCCTTAAATCAGGGGTGAGTAAATTTGGATCATTGGTGACTGTAAGATTTACTACAGATTTCGGAATCACCATAGGACATGACAAAATTTTGGCATTAAGCCACAAGTGCTTCAAAACTAATACGAACAAAAAAATAATAATGATGGTTTTGCAATAATAGATTGAACTAAAGTTAACAAGTGATACAACATTTGTCACACATATTCTTTAAGATGTGAAATATTTTGTCGGATGCCTTAAAGTATAAATGGTATAAAAATAAATTAAATTCGATATTTAGCATAAAATAATGCGATCGAAATTAAGGGGTCCGTTTGGCATAGTAAAACAAAAATCAATTTTTGTGGATATTTTCTCATGCTTTCTGCACTAGTAGGGGGGAATGGACTGGTCACAAAGACACTGTAGTCACACACACATCGGACACGGCTTGGCTTTAACAGACAGCGCATCCAACCAGCCCCCTACCGGATGTGACCCGGCCCAACAGTGAGACCCAGGCAAGACCCACCACCTATTGGGTCGTACTTTCCACGCGCGAAAGATGCGCGTGAAAGAAATGAGTTAGAATTCAGTTCAAAGCACCCCTGAAACCGGTTTTCCTCGCCTTCTCTTCTCACAGTCAAAGCCAGTACTCGCACAAGTGACCGCCGTATCTCTCTTACTGTTACAAATTACAATCTCCACAGTTTCGCCAGATTTCAGAAAATCGCAGATTCATAATCTCTGGAAGCAGCTTCTCCACCAAATTTGGCGGGTACTACTACAATCCTAGCTTTTCCCTATCTTTCGTCACGGCGGTCAAGGATTTTTGGCGGTTACTGTAATCACCATTCATTCAGTCATTGGATTTTCCTGTTTGGATGTAGAATAGAATCGAGGAGGAAAATGGAGAGGGATTCTTACTCTAGCCTTCTCTGTTTGGATGAGGATGTAGGGGATGAAGATGAGGATGTAGGGGATGAAGACGCCTTCATTAGTTTCAAGAGCTGCGCGCCTTCGCATGTTGAAGACGATGAGTACGTACATATGTTGGTTGATAGAGAGATGAGTTTCGGGTTTAAAACAGATCATTCTTTCTTGATTTTGAATCGGGATAAAATCTCTCGCCTCGACGCAGTCGCGTGGATTCTCAGAGTCAGTTCCTTTCTCCTCTTTTCCGACACTGTTTTGTTCGATTTATTTCATTGTGATGATTAAATTCATTAAATTCTGAAATTTTCTTGTTCGAGTTCAGACAAGGGCTGTCTTTGGATTCCGCTTCCAAACGGCCTATCTGTGTGTGGCTTATCTGGATCGGTTTCTTTCGCGGCGAGCCATTGATGTGAGTGTTTGATGTTGAATCGAAATGAATAAATTGTTGGTCGGAATCGCAACTTTGATTGACGATTTAATTTTTTTGCAGAGCGAGAAAACATGGGCGATTAGATTGCTGTCAGTGGCGTGTCTTTCTTTGGCGGTGAAGATGGAGGAATGCAGAGCTCCGGCGCTATCGGAATTCGCGGTTGAAGAGTACAATTTTGAGAGCAAGGTGATTCAGAGAATGGAGCTATTGGTATTGAATACATTGGAATGGAGGATGAATTCAATAACTCCTTTTGCTTTTTTTCATTATTTCATCGCAAAGTTCTGCAATCAATCTCCACCACCTAATGTGGTATCAAGGACTGTCCAACTCACCATGGCTATAATGAGAGGTAATTTCTCCACTCTCAAGTTTGATTCCTTTCACCTTCAATCCCCAAATTTCATTAGGCTTTCATATTTATTGTCTTTCTTTACAATGCAGAGATAAATCTAATGGATCATCGACCATCTGTCATTGCTGCTGCTGCAGTATTGGTGGCATTGGATCAGAGATTAACAAGGAATGAATTGGAGTCTAAGCTGAATGCCATCTTTTCATGTGGATTTCTTCAAGCTGTAAGTTTTACAATGTGTTTATCTAGAATCAATTTTCCTTCCAGAAAGGAAAACAGGAAAATTTAAGTAATGGGTTCTAATCAATCAATGAATATTGAATACAGGAGGATGTGTTTTCATGCTATAGAGTAGTGCAGGAGCTTGATAAGGAGAAGTGTGCTCTTTCAATAAACCCATCCACTACCCAATTGAGGCCAGCTGTGGATGTTTATGACAATTCTTCAGTTACTTCTGCTGTTAGCACCAAAAGAAAAAGGCTTACTTTCTATGATTGCGATCCAAATAATGAGAAGCGACCTCGCTAGCAAAAATCCCGGCCATGGTAGCTTTTAGGTTAATGAGTCTTACTTAAACTACCAGTTCATGGATATGATTTGAGGTTGATCGAGTGTCTTGTCAATGGAAAAATAGAAAGGGGAAACAGAGGTGGGAGAAAGTACACACACAAAAAGAAAAAAGAAAAGAAAAGAAAAAAAAAAGTGAAGAAGAAGAAGGAAAAGCTTGATGCAACATATAAAGGATGATTTTTATGAGCTTCTAGAGATGCAAGGCGGAAAGGAGGCCCCTTTGAGAGTGGTCTTTGTGAAGGCTGCTTATGAAATTTATGGTTATTTGTTCATTATTATTATTTTTTTTAAATTTCTAATTTTCTTTTTATTTCTTTGCTATTTTTCTGGATTTGTAATGTGTCTAGCAAGTAGCAACCCTACCTTTTGACGGGAGTGCTTGTGATGCTTTCCATGTTTTTTGAAAAGGCTGAAAGCAATGAGGTGTGAGGGGGATGGGGGAATGGGGGAGAGAGTAGCAGTAGCAGTTGCAGCAGCAGCAGCAACTATTCGTGTGATCCGATTCATGTGTGTTGGATATTAGCCATCTAAAAAAATGTTTGTAAAGTTGAATGTGATTGGATTTGTTTGAATGTTTAGGGGATGCCTTTAAAGGTGGACCTATAGATTTCCTATCCCAACACTTCACCTGTAGGGGGCCCTTATATATATATATATATATATATACTATATATATGAAAAGGGGAAAAACCAAGCCGTCAACCATCTGTTTGAGAATCAAGTGATTTTCTATTCTGATCATTAGATCTCTGAGTTTTATTACGGATATAATTTGTTTAAAAAAAAATAAAATTAAATTATTATGGGTCAAAAATAATTCGAGTAAAGGCTTTAATGTGACGAGGCAGCGGCGTTTAAAATCTGGCCGGCGTCGGGCGGCGAGGCTTTTGAATTTCTTCTTCCCGATTGCCGTCGTTGAACGACGGTTTAGCTAAGTCGAATCTGGCGTTGACGACGGCATTTGATTGAATTTAGTTTTTTCCTGCTTCTCTAATCTGATTTGGAATGGTATTCTCCCAACAGTGAGTGGGTTTCAACTTTCCTCCAGAATTGTTTCCAATACTCCTCCCAATTGTTTCCAAATTTTGATGCTCATTAATATTTGTTTATTCAAATGCATGCTTTCACGGACTGCTCTGTGATCTGCTTCTCTTCTGCATCATTCAGCACCTCACGAATATCTGATAATTTTGTCTCCCATCTCTTGAGCTCGGCCCGGACGCCCGGTCTTCGCGTGCGGGCAGGGACATCAGAGGATTGTAGTTTGCTGAACAACCTTCAATGGAAGCAGAAGAAGAGCCTCTGCAACAACCTGCATTGTTTCTTAGCGAAGAAAGAGAGAGACAGGAATCGGAGTGTAATGAGGGGGACTATTAGATTTGGTAGATCAACAAGGCTTCGACAATTCTGGAGGAAAGTTGAAACCCACTCACTGTTGGGATAGCTATTCAAAACAGATGAAAGCGAAAAAGCCCAAGTGTCAATCTTGTGCCGATGATGACTTAGTCAGAGTGGATTAGCCAACGGCAACGACAATATGAAAATGGGGCCAGCTTGGAATGCGCTCCTCCTTTTCCAATCTTGCGGCGTTAGTTGTCGGCGATGCCGGGTGGCCCACAGACGTAAATATTAATTTTTATTTTGTACAACAGTATATCAATACAAAACTCTAGATCTCTTCTGTGTACTACTGATTACAAATTTTCGGGGAAAATCTCGAGGATGGTTTGCTGTACAACCAAACCACCCAAGGGGTATGTAGAGAAGCTTGATGAGAATAAGGGCGGTCAAAAGAGGCAGAAAGAGTTAAAAATGTACCGAGGGTATGGGGTGTGGTAATGGTGCAGATCGAGCAGAAGGAGAGGAGGCAGCCGAAGAATCGTTGCCTCGTTCTCGGTGGGTAGAAAACGGGATTCCAATTTCCAAGCATTGGGCAGAGAAGGCAAGCAGCAGTGAAATGGTACTACTGGGTCAGCCGTGAGAGGACGGTGGGGGAAACTCCACTATATTCGACCATCGAGGTCTGAAATTTGAATAGTAACCATTAACCAAACAGGCTTCGCTTCCTGTATATCCGATGATGGTTGGGACTTGGGAGTGCATGCAGCATCAGCAAATCCTCACCATCCCCCACAACATATATGGGTGAAATTTAACTATTAACATCATCATTTCACCTCCGCCCCCACCTTTTTTCCTTTCCAACATTCCACCAATGGTTATTATTTTTCTTCTTTTTTTTTTTTAACTTGAAAATAAAATCTATTTATTTTTATGTAAGAAAATAATAATTAAAAAAAAAAGGACAAAAGGAAGCTAGCAGCCTCTTCCCTACTATATATTTTCAATATTTGGAATGCTTCATTTATTTTGCTTACCTATCATGTTTTATAATTACTCAGAACTAGTATTCTTTTGTAGGGGTTTTTAGACATCTAGTTTAAAAAAAATAAAAAATCCTTGGAATACAAATAATAATGCTTAAATGTTGCTTCAGTTTAAATGCTTAAATCTGGAAAGTAATACATTGAAGAGACGTTTTTAAGTAATTTAAAATTTTTGATATACTGTTTTTGAAAACTAGCGTTTACATTATTTTATTGAAAGTGTTTTTGAATGAACGTTTTTAAGTAATTTTAAATTTTTTCAATTTACGCATTTATGATGCCGTCACAATGTAGTTTGTCTTGAAGTAAAAAGATGTGTTTTGAATATACGTTTATGCTTTGAAAATTTTGATATATTTGTTTTTGAAAAAACAGCGTTACTCTTATTTACGTTAAAGTGTCTTTTGAAAAACGATTTTTAATTCTGTTAAAAGTATATTATTGTGAAAAACGACTTATAATTTTTGAAAATTTTAAGCTTAATATGACATAGCTTAATAATGTGAAGAAAACTACATTATATATAGAATTATTTTTTAAACTACATTTTTTTATAGATTTATTTTTAATTTTTTTATTATTTTCCGGAAAGTTCCTTCTTTTGTCCCTCTCCGCTCCCCGCTCCCCGCTCCCCGCCCATGCATTGTCTATATGCCCTATAGGGCTTAAGTCGCCCAACAAAACATCAGGCCTTATAAGGAAGGAAAATATCATAGATTTACATTTACACAAATTTTTTTTTTTGAAAATACATTTACACAATATTAAAATAAAAATCATTGAGGTTTATTGAGATTACAATTTTTTTGTGAAATATTTTTTAAATCAAGACACTTGTCCTTGGTTTCCCATTTGATTCATTCATTTATTAGTATCAAAACTTTGTCTAATGCCTTTATCCTATCCCCTACTAATATATATATATATATATCTGCTTGTCAATAAAATTGTCTTATGAGAAAGTTTAAAGTAGTATGTTTTGAAGTTACCCTTCTTATGCCTTGGTTAAGAAACTTTAGATCAAGACTTCAAATTTTAAATTAATTAATTCCTACACCCACTTGAATTTTATGTAACAACATTTTATAGTTTTCTTCTTAGAACACAACAACAAAAGTTCAAGCACGCCAATAATTATTGAAATAAAAATATGAAGAAAAAAAAAATGCAAAATCATTATAATGTCAACTATTGACTTTAGAACCCCAATACTAAACCATGGATCTATACATTCTATCAAAGATTTTTTTGTTTTAGGGAAGAAATTTTAATTTTGAAGCTAAGAGATAATTTCTATTGTTCATATGATAGTGGCTCTAACACGTTCCAATTTATGTACGCACGTTTTGATGGTATAACATTTAAATAGGAGTATTATGCATTTGAAAGAATTAAAACAATTGTGACAAAGCGGTCGAAAAAAAAAAATTGTGACAAATAAATAATAACAATGATAATAATATAAAAATTTTATATTTCTGAATTCTGATGGTTATGAGTTATGACATATTGGTTTGACTGAGCTTGTCATGTAGGAGATCGAGACACGGCCCCAGGAATACGGGAAAGTTGTAGACCGACAGGTAAGATAAATAATTACCCAATTTGCCCCTAGAAGAGATATGCGTAGATGGAAACAGCTAGATGCCACAGGGATTGCGGTCAAAGTAGATATAAAAACATCTTTGTTACTGGGTGGAATCCAAACACTCCCTAACTCAGTCGCATAGAAAAAAAATATATGGGCGTATATAAATATAATGATTAAAAGAATCACTTGGTTTTCATAAAGTATTTTCAGATTGTGTTTGTAATTATGAATACAAAAAAATTTACACATCCTTTGAGGTGCATGATGCATTTATATTTTAGGAGGAGCTCTTGCAAATTTGCAATTGAGCTTTTATTTACATTTCAGGATATATAATGAAACTGAAATATGAGATCAGTCAAATTTAAGAATTTAGGAGGGGCACCAGAGACAGAGGACAGCAAACTCCTTAAAACCCTTGAAACTGCTTCCCAATTTTGAACAAAGCCTTTTCACTTTCTGATACAATAACTGTAAAGGCAAATATATTTTCAATGTTGATATCAGGTACCATCCGTGTGAATAATAAACAAGAAGAAGCTCATTTTCTCTCCATTGTCCTTAATTGACATTAGGTTCCCCCACAAAGGCACATTATTGATACTAACATGGCCTTTGTTTATTTGGCTTTTTGCAAAAAACAATTTGCTCTTAACATTCAGTCTATTTTTTTCCATGACTTATTATTGAATTTTTAAAAAAATTTACTTTAAAAAAAAAATCAAAATATTTGACTTTTTCTCAATGCTTTTTTTTTTTAATGTTTTTTTCTGTTAAGAAAAAACATGATATTCAAATATAAAAAAATCATATACTTTATTTTATCCAACTGAACTTGTTTCATGCTAATTAAATAAAAATATATGCACTTTTAAATTTCATTTTCTCAAAATTTCAATAAAAATTAAGAGATTGATTTAATTTAGAAAAAATAAACAACTAAATATTTAATCCTATTAAACACTATTTAGAACTTGATTAAGTAAAAAAAAAAAAAAAAACAAATGCCACCTAAGAATGCCAGTAACAACTTAATGAAAATGATTTGATGCAGTGGAATGACTATGATCTAACAAATGGTCCATTCGACTGAATAAGAAAGAAATTCAAACTTGTAAAGTGGCAAATTTTTTACTTTCCAGTCCCAAACTATGGCTGCAAAAACTTGGCCCAGAAAATTTATAAGCTATCAAAACCTGGGAAACCCTATCAGCTAAAAAATAATGCTATTGTTGTAGAATTTGGGGAAGACAAAAATTTTATGTCCTAGCTGAATTTGGATAAATGAGTTAGAACTTAGAAAGTACCTATCCAGTTTCTCTTGATTTCTTCTTCATTCCACTGGAATCATTTTTAAGGCAGCTGCAATAGGCATGCCCAGGAAACCAAGAAGAATGCTACCAATCCACTGCTGCATTGTAAGAGGGTATGTGTTTGCGAAGGTACCAAGGAACTGGATGATTATTATTTGAAAGATGACGGTGCATGTGATCACAGCTACAAACACATGGTTCCTTAGTATGCCCTTGAAGACGTTTATCTTCTCCATCTCCCTCGAGTTGATCTCGTTGAAAACCTGAAGCAAAAGTCAGTATTCCAGTATTAATCCCCCATCCCTCCCCCCCCACCCAATAATCCGCCTGAAGTTAAAGAATTTGTTAATTTTGATTTGCTTTCACAACTCCAGTCTTAATCTCAATGATGTAACTCAAAAGTTCTAAATGCATTTTGATCCACAAAGATGCGCTAAATCCAGGCAGCACTAGACACAGATCATTGTCTACTTGAAATGGTTCATGATGTTTCATAGGTCGTGGAATGATGCATATTATTTTTAAGAGATGAATCAAGAATAAGTAAAGAAACAGACTTCTCAATGGAAGTCATTTTCCTCCATGGAAAGTTCCTAGAATAATTTTGATGATCATGCAACTTTTCTTTGTATTATTACATATAGCCTTGTTAGTGTGAAACTGCCAAAATAATTAGGGAAGGACTTCCAAATTAATATAGAAGTTGTGTAAGTTACCTGACAAAAGACAAAGGAGTTGAAAACAAGTGTGTTTAGAATCAAATCAGAATCCTCGCCATCAAGATGGAAAAATGCTTTCCCTCTTGTTTGAAGAAACCATATTATGACAAATTGGTAGAGAGACTGCCCGATGATATTTCTCCACATCACATTACTGATGAAATTTCCTTTCCTTCCCACAGGAGATCTTTTCATTAAGTCATCATTAGGAGGCTCAGTAGCCAGTGCAAGTGCTCCCAGTGTATCCATAATCATGTTGACCCACAGCAGCTGGACTGCGGTTAGGGGAGCATTTCCTGAGATGACACATCAACCCAAAAAACAAAGGTGAAAATGTTAAGTATATGTAAAACAGAAACTCAGAATGATAAGTACATAATGGGCAAGATCCAATATCAGGGTCTATATACCTGTCAAACATGCTGAAGAAAAGTTAACAATTAGGGCAACTATATTGACGGTCAGCTGAAATTGAACAAATTTCTGAATGTTAACATAAATTGAGCGTCCCCATTTGGCAACAGTTAGAATTGTGGAGAAGTTATCATCCATAATTATGACATCAGCACTCTCTTTTGCCACCTGAAATTTGGAAGAAGATCTTCAATCATATGATTATACTAAAATCTAATAAAATTCAAAGTCATGATAACTTTACACAAACTACAAGACCAGAGGAATGAGATCAATCCATATGCTATACCAAGGTTGTGTTTGGAGGTACTAAGTTAAAAATAAAAATGATTTTTGCATATTTGATTTTTATATTAAAAATTCTAAAGAAAATCAAATATAATTAAAATAAGTTTGAAATTTATAATTTTTTAAATTATTTGATCTTTATATTGAGGAGCTAAAATAATAAAATGAGTATAAAGTAACAATTAAAAAATAATTTTGACTTCAACATTATTTTTTGTTTTCCTTCACTTTTTGTTTTCTTTTACTTTTTCCTTTCTACTTTCTTCCCCTTGCATTTTCCCTCAAATTTTTCGGGAATCAAACATAGTCCAAAGGTTTCAAAAGGCACAAATGTCATGTGGGGCATCAGGATGTCCCAATGATGGAAGCAGATGCCTCAAGTTACAAAGATCAAACCCAAAAATCCCCAAGTTTATACTGAAAGGCTGCAGAAATGTTAGAGAAAGACTAAAGTCATTGTATGTGGTACTTTGTGCCAACCATTCAGGGTCGAGAGCACAGGTCACCTTTGCGATTTGGTTTCATTTTATGATGCAGGACTCAGAAAATTACCAAAGAAATAGAAACAAAATTGAGCGAGAAAATAAATTGTTGGAATTTGCCTACACATATATCAAAACAAAATTATATTATGTCCTCATTTATGTCATCCGAAATTAAGTTAAATTGTAAGTCATAAGCTCCTTATTCTCCCATACAGGTACAATGTCATCCATCAATTTCAGAAACTGCAAAATGGAATTAATTTAAATAAAATTCTAAAATAAACAATTTCAATAAAAAAACATCCATAAGACAAGTGGCAAAAGGTTCAGTGTCACACGTCAAGCTATCAGCCTCAGGCTATAATAATCTCCACCGTGCATTTTTACCTTGACACACACCTCTCTAATCCTGGGAGAACAGAGCATTCTAAGAACCAAAAGAACAGGAAATTCAGTAATCAAATTAATCTATCGCAACTGCCTGTTTGAAGCAATATTTGTTGGTTTCTCTAACTTCACACTTGTGACATAGCAGAAACCAAAGATGAAAGATTTATACAGAAGATATCAAGCTTGTCAGAACCCAAAAGCACCAAATCATAGTGTCAAAAAAAAGGGAAAAGAGCTAGCAATCTGAAATTACCATCAGCATTATCAAAGTGTAAGGAAATCAGCAAATAGATTAGCAAGCACAAATGAACAAAAGAATTATTCTCATACAAACATAATTTTTTTGAATAATTCCAAATTGAGAAAATATGTAAAAAAGTTTTATTAGTTAGTAAATCAACTGCATCTTGGTGAAGGTTGTCTCTAGATTGGATTAAAACTTCTACATTTAAGTATCACCTCTGTTCCAGCAATGCCCATTGCAAGCCCAATGTCTGCTTCATGAAGCGCGGGAGCATCATTTGTACCATCCCCAGTCACTGCAACGACTTCTTCCAATCCAGTTCTCAAGTGTTTCACAAGGATATGCTTGTCCATTGGTGAAGATCGAGCCATTACCTGCACAAGAGGAAATTTCTGGTAAAGGTCAACAAAAAAATTCTTCTCACTCAAGTAATTGCAACCTCAGATACAATCATTCTCAAATCAGAATGAATTTCACTGGTCATCATATAACTTCTGAAGGTCCATTCGGACATCAATTCTATTGATCAACATAGTATCTGCAATTATTTTCACTCCTACTATAATACTACTAGTTAAATTCAATTCAATGATATATCATATAGTATTGATAATATTTCTAGAAAAGTGGTGGTGAAAAGTGTCATCAACCACCAAACCTTAGATAGTTATGTACTGAACTAAAACCCAAAACTAGTAAAGCTTATTCAGAGTCAATTAAAGTTTCAAAGATTTTAGCCTATCCAAAAGGAAAAAGAAACATTTAAAGCTTTGAACATTCAACTTTTGGCAATTTCAAATGGAACAACCAGATCAACCTGCAGTTAATCTGGTTGTTCCATGAAGTACCCATCAAAACAGTTGGATGACATGGTTATTGTTTTTTGATAAGTAAATTCTAGTCCTCACTAGGAATTGAATCTGGAACCTTTCACAAATCCTCCCCAACCATTTACCACTTTAGCCAAGCCTCAAGGGAACATGGCTGTTATTATAGCTTTTGTTTCCATTTTTAATTATTATTTGGTGTATACAAAACCCTTGTATATTATTAATTTTTCATTTTATAATTCTTGCCAATGACCATGAATGTAAACCATAAGTGTACGTTTGGATTGCATAACTTTTCAAGATAAACAATCATCAAGGTAAACTTTGCCGAAAATAAGGAATTCTAATTCAGGCAGGAACTATAGGCTTCAATGTACTAGAGTTCTTTTAAAAGAAAAACAATCAAGGACACAGTGTCAGTTAAAACTTGATGAGTTATATTGTGTACAGCCATTTTTTAGGAATCACTGAGACAGCAATATCCAAGAAGAATTTCATGTTCAAACCAGTTCAATTGTTAAACGCCAGGCAAAAAGCACTAAGAAAATGGTTAACTAGTCCAATGAAAAATCACCATGCAAATGCACAAAGAAAATTATATGTCAAACTAGTAAAATAATTAATCAACAAGCTAAATGAAATGAATCACAATGGCCATCGGAAGCCATTCATCCTACAATTTGGTTCTAGAGACATCCTATATGCTGCTAAGTTGTGTATTTAGATATGCTGCTAAGGTGTGTATTTAGATATGCTGCTAAGGTGTGTATTTAGAAATGGAAATACACCTGAATTTTTGGAATTAGTTCTTGCAATTCTTCCTCACTCTTCTCACGAAATACTGGACCTTCAATCGCTATGCCCTCGTCAGTCAGAATGCCACATTCTTTAGCAATTGCCTTTGCAGTGTTTATGTTGTCTCCAGTAACCATGCGGACAGAAATACCAGCGGATTTAAAAATCGCAACAGACTCCTTGACACCTGGGCGAACTGGATCTTTGATACCCACAATTGCTATACAAGTATATCCTTTACTGGGAAGAGGACTCTCGGCAGAGAACTCACTTCCAAGTTCCATATAAGCAAGACATAGAGTTCGAAGAGCGTCACTAGCAAAATTGTCAATTGTATCCTTCAGATGATTGATTGATGCTTCATCAAGAGCAACAACATCACCATTCGAGTCTATAAATTTGTCACATGCAGCCAAAACTATTTCAGAAGCACCTTTAGAATGGGCCCGGAAACCTACTCCAGGAATCTCCAGAACCACTCCCATTTGTTTTTTTGCAGAATTGAAGGGCTCAACTTTCACAATTTTTGATGCTTGTTGTTCTGCTTGAAAATCTCCACCAAGCAACAAACCAAATTCCAAAAGAGCAGCTTCAGTAGGTGTTCCTAGTATCTCAATTTTGTCATCTATGTTTCTGACAATTTCCCCCCCAGTGTTGTTAAATATTGATTGAAGCAAAATTCTAACAGCAAAATCAGGAATTTCAGAGCAGAAACTAGAAGTTTCTTCAGTGCTGCTCACTTCCTTGATTTTTCCACAAATGCATGCCTTCACAAGAGTCATGTGGTTAGTAGTTAGAGTCCCGGTCTTGTCACTACAAATAGTTGTGGCAGATCCCATTGTCTCACAGGCAGCCAGGTGACGGACAAGTGCCTTATCATGCATCATCTTCTTCATGGCAAAAGCAAGGCTCAATGTCACAGCCAAAGGTAGGCCCTCAGGAACAGCAACAACAACAATTGTAACAGCAACAGCAAAGAATTCCAAAATTTCCAGAGCTTCATCTCCAGACCAGCTCCAGTGGGACCCCTCTAGCAGTTTGCGGCCAAACAATCCTTGCACCAGAACAGCAAAAGTCACAGCAGCAAAAAACAGGCCTAGTTTTCCAATGATGGTTGCCACTCCATTCAGTTTTACCTGCAATGGGGTCTCATCATCCCCTCCTTCACTTAGAGTTGCCATCAATTTACCCCACTGGGTTCTCATCCCAACAGTAGTCACAAGCATTTTGCATGACCCATCCTGAACTTTAGTTCCAGACAAGAGAAAAGGATTCTCGGCATTCACATGGACTGGCTCACTCTCTCCTGTCAAACTGGACTCATTTATCAACAAAGAAAACCCTGAAATAAAAAGCCCATCAGCTGGGACCTGATCTCCAATGGCAAGATGAACAAAATCACCTGGAACTAGATCATATATTGATATTTTTTGCCTCTGCCCATCTCTAGTAACCTGAACAGTAATCTTTTTCTTCTCTGTGTCCAAATCCTTGAACTGCAAAGATTGCCTATAATCACTTGTGGCAGTGACAAATACAACAAGCAGAATACTTGCAACAATCCCAAGTCCATCATGTGCGCCCTTTGGCCAACCTTCCATTATTATGCCAACAAGAAGAGACACAAAGGCACAAACAGCAAGTATCATAAGTGTCATATCATGAAGGGCTTCCCATACAAAAACCCAGAAACCAGGTACTTTGGTTTCAGTGAATTTATTGATTCCGTAGATTTCCTTTCTACGATTCAATGCATCATCAGCCGTAGAAATACCATTGGTGATTGATGTAGAGAGCTTCCCTGCAATGCTTTGAACCCCACCATGAATTTTCAGCTTTTTAAAGTCATGGCCTTCCACAATTGAACCCAACTCATCAGCACAAATTTGAAAAGCTGCAGCTGTTACTTCCTTAGGTGGAGTGTAGTCACTGGACAAACCTGAAGGCATTCAATGGAAATCCAATAAAACAAAGGCACAAGTCACTATCAAAACCTTTGGTTGGAGAAGATGTTCTTACCATGAATAAACTGAAGAGCAGCCTGTGAGACTAGAACTGCTAATCTAAATTTCTCCTGCAACATTCAAGATAAAAACCAATATATATGAAAAGGAAGAAACCAAGACCACAGTGTTCTAGTTTAATCTCTACATAAAACATGTCCCAGTTCAGTTCAACTGAATGAAGACTAATTTTGTGAAGTTCTATATGATTAAACGTTAGTTTGCATTGTCTGCAAATCACATCACAATGGTATATCCATATCTTAGTCTTTCTTTCCTGAAAAATCAACTGGAATTATTGGAAATACTAAATACAATCCAAAGTTTTCTAAAATAGTAGGATTTCCATAAAAAGAAATTAATTAATTAATAAATATAAAAAATCTCTCCCCCAAAAAGTGAACGAAAAACAAAATGCTACTCAAGAAGGTTTCTGGTTTGCTTTGCTGATATACCTAATGTCACATGATGTATTTAATCACAGTGCAAAATCAGGGTTTTTATGCCTAGAGATAGATCATGGATGGGCTAAGCCCAATACAACCTGAAACATTATAAGCTTAGGTAAGCTGCCTGCTGTAAGATTAGGTTGTGCCTATGTTGAGACTTCACCAAACTATGCTGAATTTAAATCTGATTTAACACGTCATTCTTTCAATGGCAAATAGGAAAAATATTAATAGAATAGTGCCTATCAAAGAGAAGCATCTTCAATGTATATTGAGTTTAATTTCTATAAGTAATAATTTGCCTAATAAACATTTTTCTAACAATTCCCAAAATAGCTTAATGGAGAAAACATTTAAAGAAATGGAAAATTTAACTAAAATAACAAAGGAAATCTCAGCCAAATTTTCCAACAATTTAACTAAAAAACTTCATGTTTTTCCACTTTTATTCTGTTTAAATTTTTTTCTAATAACCCAGCTACAATATATGGTTTGATGACAACCTAGTGGTAATCCACTAAAAGGCCAATTTAGAAAAACATGAAGTTAGGTTATTGCAAAAGATTTAAAACAAAAGGCTGATTCAGACTTTTATTTTTATTTTTTGATAGGCAAACAGCAGAAAAATATATTCCAAAAAAAGGGACAAGCCCAACAGCATACAGGAAGTATACAAGGGCTCCAAAAAAGAAAGGAAAACTGTACCAGCCCCAAAACAACAAACAAAAAACTGTACCAGTCACCTAAATCACAGAAGACTCAAGAACATACATCGGAACCCTAGTAATCAGAAAGGACTTTTGCCGAAGACCACAAAGCATAAAAAAGGAGTTTTTCATTTTCTGGACAGAAGGCGCCCCTGCTTCAAAAATAGTCCTATTCCTCTCTCTCCAAATACTCCAAAAAAGGAAAATGGGAGCCAACCAAATTTTTTTGGCTTTTTTCCTAACAAATGAGCCTTTCCAGCCTACCATCAGCTCCTTAACTGAACATGGAAAAACCCAATTGATACCAAAGATGGCAAACAACAATGCCCAAACATCCTGGACCTTTGTACAAAAGAGAAGTGATCAATGCCTCTTCTTCCCTTCCACACAAAAGGCACCTGTTGGCAAGGAAAAAACCCCTTCTCTTTAATTGATCCATAGTCAAAACTTTCCCCCACCAAACTTTTCAAGCAAAGAAACTAACTTTGTAGGAATGCACGAGTTCCAAACCATCTTTCTAGGGAACTGCCCCTCCCTACTGTCTTTCAGAATACCATAAAAAGGCTTTACTGAAAAGTTACCGGTTTTGGAGACCTTCCATACCAACCTATCCTTCCTGTCTGGAAGAATTCTCTCAGAATGAACAGAATTGATGAGGCTACAACCCCCCACCTCCCCTCATGGTCCCTGCAATCTGCCACTAAAGCACCCTTGGAACCAGCCACTGAGTACAGGTTGGGGAAATTCACACACAAATGCTCCAACTCACACAAAATATTTTCCCAAAAGCGAAGCCTTTTACCATCCCCCACAAAGATACACTAAGCCCCCTCAAAGTCGCCACTTCCTTCCTCATTTCTTTCCATAAACCCAAACAATACACGCCCCTCCCATCTTTAGAAAACCAGCCCCCCTTCAGTTGCAAACCTCCAAATCCATTTGCAAAGAAGGACCTTGTTGAACAACCCAAGACATCTAATACCCAAACCACCCTTTTCTTTACTTGTGCATTCTGTCTTCTAATTCACAAGATGAAACTTCTTTTCTACAGCCCCTCCTCCCCAAAGAAAATCCATTTGAATCTTTTCAAAACTCATTTTCACCTTTCTTGGGATACAGAGAAGTGACAAGTAGTAAATAGGCGTATTAGACAGCGTAGTCTTGATGAGAGTAAGTCTCCTCAGTTTTTTAATTCCTTGCCATTATTCCAAAGCCTCATTTTTTTAATTAAGGATGACATTTATCATATCATTAATTGCAATAGATGCAATTCATGATTTGATTATTCAACAAATGGATGTAAAAATAACTTTCTTAAATGGGGAATTAGGTAAGAGAAATATATGTAGACCAACCAAAAGGCTTTATATAGTTCAGGCAATAAAACAAGGTGTAAGCTAGTCAAATCTCTTATGGATTAAAGCAAGCTTTTGAATAATGGCAAGGAAAATTAGTTCCTGTACGATTGGAAATGGCCATAAATTCATTGAATGTAACAAATACATTATAAATCATGGGAAATTTTGCATGTTATTGTCCGCCTTTATTCAGATGGCTTATTGATTTTTGGCTCAAATTTATATGTTATCAAATAAATAACATACGAAGAAGAGTCATTTGATATAAAATATCTTGTAGAGACTAACTTTACTAGAGGCATCAAAATTACAAAAACATATCATGGTATTTTTCTAGATTAATTGCTATATATTGAAAATATATCGTAAAAATGCAACTATATTGATTGTGAGCAGTGTCAACTCCTTTTGATTCTAGCATCTATTCATTTCCTATTGAGCATAGTATGATTAATTAAAAGGATTGTGCTAACATGATTGGTAGCATATGTTTTGCAATTGATTGTACTAGATTCAACATTGCATATGCAGTATGGGTACTTAGTGGTTTTACAAGTGAGCCACATAGAGAACATTGATACACCCAAGATTTGAGATGTTGGAAAAATATCATTGATATTTCACCAAATGTTGAATATTGGTGATGTCCAAATCAAAATTTTTTATCAAAAGCTCAAGCATAGGAAAAATTTAAAAAAAAAAAAAAAAAAACTTCTGATCCATATCTTGGTCAACCAACTCTTACAGATGGTCAAACCTTAAAAATCCTTGAAATTTAGATTCCACTTTACAAAAGGGGGAACAAACCCATTGCACAAAGTTCACAGTGAACTTAGCAATCACTGGGGCAAATTCAAATTCATAAGTAGTAAAAAGAATGCACAATGTATACATTTAGTTACATTATAAAAACAAGACACTAGAAGAATATTTTAATAAATAAATTAATTCTAATTATTTTACATTTAGACTTTTATTTAATTGATCACTTAAAATATAAAATTAGTGATGGTATTTTTATATCTTTTTTATACGATGGTAATATAAAAATGAAAAATTAAAAAACAAATATATGTATTTATTTTATACCATTGAAAATATTGAATCAATCATAATTATATATATTTTTAATTAGGCAGATATTATCAAAGATCACAGTATTGTTTTTGAATAATATTTAATGTAACTTAATATAGATACACATAGAAAATTTGATTTTGTTTCCAAATTGCTTAGACTATATATATATATATATATATATCCAGTCCAAGCAATCCGAAAACCAGATCAAATTGATTATAAGTTCAAAACCCCATACCTGAAGTGAGATTATGGATAGGCTTGAGTTGAATTCGAACCAGCTTTTTTATCCTGTTTATGCCATGTATTGCTTTTAGACACCAAATCACTTATAATGCACCAATTGCCTTCCAGGAACTTTCAATCAAACATCCATTTTTTTCAATCTAAATAAAAATTCCTTGAAATGGCTCCCTTACAATTTTTTTAATTGATATTTCCTTCGCTACTATTCTTTTCTGACCCAAATAAGTTGATATGCCAACTTGTGTCAAGTAATATCAAGATATCGTATATCTAACTTATCACAAGAAAGATATCGAATATCTAGCAACATGAGCAATCCGAATACACTCCTATTATATGGGCAGTATCCACATCTACTCCATGAATTACTAAGTCTCTTTCGACCAAGCCTTCAGACTTCTATATGTAAAGATAGAGAAAAAAGAAAAAGAACAAAAGGGGCGGGGGCATTGAAGAAATCCACGCTGTTCAAACTTCCAATCTGAGTTCAAGAACCCCTTTCGTAAAACATCATCCGCACAATGTAGAACATGTCTTATGAGATATCACGAAAGCTTAGCATAATTTAAAGCATAAATCAAGATCTAGCCACCTTTCAGCATATTGAATTAGATAATTTTACTCAAAAAGGAAATGATAAAAATATGGTACTTATTAGGAAATCAAATTAATGATGAACCATATTATCATATTTGAGCATTTTCAGTAAGAAACAAAAAGTAAGAAATGCGCCTGGAAGCTCACTACATTCACAATTCCACCTTCGTCCACCCTTAATCCAACAACAATAATCAAAAGAAAATGAAGGAGTAAACCAAACACAACAAACATTTCCAATCTTCATAAGACAGAGAACAGTTGACTTTAGTACTGCCAGGTCGTAAAATCAACGGAAAGGCAGAATCCAAATTTTCTTTAAAAGCAAACAAACAAACAAATTAGAAAGATCACCTGATTGGAGCGTCGAATAGCTCGAGCTTCGAATCGCTTACTGAGATTAGCAGTGAAACGAAACCTCCGCTTGGGGTTTTTAACAACCCAGCAAAGCTTCCTCCATCTCTGGAGGGCCTCCTCAGAAGAGTTCTTGGCCTTCACATCCCCAAAGTTTTCAATTCAGATCAGCTCCTCATAGCTTAAAAAAAACACCTCAATCATTTCCTTCTCTCATAGTTTCAGCAACCTTTAACAGTTCTTCAGCTCATCTGCTTCTACTCCTTGGCCCTTGTTTTATCTTGACTTCCCTCCCTCTTTTCTTTATTCCCCCCATGCTTATAGCCTTTTTCCCCTTTCCAAAAAGTTCGAATTTTCTTCCATTCAGTAACAGGTCAGCATATCTCTTCCTTTCTTTTATTTTAATTTTAGTATCATTATTTTTACATAGAAGCATAGAATATTACATTTTATCGCAAAACTTTAAGCTTTGTGCCAAAATAATCTTATAAAAAATATCCATAATAATACATACATCAAAATAATAATCAAACTAATATATCTTTGCTATATAACATAAATATGATTCAAGTCATAAATACCATAGTTGATGGCTATGACTATAGTTTTAAATATTTTAAAATAATTAAAATCATAGTTTTTTTTTAAATATAAATTTATTGATTAAATCAGCAAATATAATTGATAAAAGCAACATGTCAAAGTGAAAAAAAGCAAGAATAACAATAACGATGGGTTAATAACGAAATATGATCGAGCATACGGCCCGACATGTTTGATGATAAAAAGAAAATCTCTCAATACGTAAGATTTCGGATACAACGTAATGGAAATATTATTTGATATGATAAGCTTTGTTTCATTCGCTTTATCGTATAAATTCTTATATAGCCATATAAATATTGCTTGTGTAGTGCTCAAATGCGTAGCAGGTGATGACCGCAATCTGTTTAGAAACGGATAAAGGAGCAAACATAAAAAAAAAACGAGAAGAAAAAAACAAAAAACAAACTCGATTCGGTGTAAACAATATTTTATTGTAAAAAAAAACTGTGGCCTGGAAGGAAAACGAAGGGAAATTGTGATTTTAGAAATAAGAAATCTAGAAAAAATAAATCCGTTATCTTTAAAAATAAAGTCACAGAATTATGGTTGGAATTATGATTTAGACTAAAAGTTAAATCTCTGATTATGGTTGATAACTTTGCTTTAAATAAATTTTTATTGGTTAAAATCACAACATCAACTACAACTTTAATTATTTTAAAAAAATTTAAACCATAATCATTAACTATAATCTATTGGGCTCAAGCCCAAGACCCTTTTCATCTCTATGTCATATATTTTTGAAATATTAAGGGTTATACTATGAGTTAGGCATGAGGAGTGTCTTTGGTCATTGTTTTAAAACAAGGATTGTTTGGGATTGTTTTTTAAAAGACTATTTCAACATTAGTTCTAAAACTTTTATTACTTCAATTTGTACCACACAATTGTCGATATCATATTCTAAGATTGAGAAAAGTACAAGCAGCTCATCAGCAGCTTGACTATCAGTTCTCCCTTTTTTTAATTGTTTAATTTTATTTGATTGGATGATGAACGCGATTCGCGGTGCCACGTGCGACTTCATCGACAAGGGTGTCCATCTCATGCAACAATGTTATATGCTGGTCTTTAACGTTTTTTTTTTTTTTTCGCTTTTTTGTAATTTTATAAACCACTCACGCCACGCCAATAATATTCCTTCTTCCTTGGTAAACATTGTGCTCGATAATGGGGGTACTAGGGAGCATTGAAGTGCCTGAAACAAGAAATCAAAAGGTGATTCGGATAAAATTATTTGTGACTATAATATAATATATTTCTTCTATGATTTTAATTGAAAAACGTATCTCTTAAAAATAATTTTGAGTTAAATTTAAAAATGTTTATAAGCGGAGGCTTTCCAAATTCCACATGGGCAACTTTCCGAGCATGTGGGTCAGTTTTGGCTGTTGGGAACCACCCTAGTCAAGGTTTTGGAATATAAAAGACTTCAAAACTACTGATTTGCTTTGACAAGGATTTAATAAGAAGTTTCTTTTCTTCTTTTTCTAAGTTGGTTCGTCTCAGTCAGAAAAGGATTTCGGAATAATTTAGCAACTTTGGCTACCTTTTTATTACCGGGGGTGGTGGTGGGGAGTTTGAAATTTTTTCTAAATTTGAATTCATGGTCAATTCCGACGACCAAATGTTTTTTTCTTGCTTTCATCGCTTGACGGTTGTTTGTTCAACTTCAGATTCTACAAATCGGCTTAAAATAAAAGCGTAACTGTGATTCTCCAGGTTGGGCTGGGCCTCTGGGCCTTGAAAAGCTGCAGTAAATCTAAATGGGCTTTAGGAAGGGCTGAATCTGGTCCATCATCATCATCATCATCATCATCATCATCATCATCATCATCATCATCATCACAGGGTCAGGCCCACCAATCCACTGCCCCCAAATCTCAGGAAACGGACCTGTCCTGTCCTCAGCAGTGAAATTCCTTGAGGGAGTAATACTAATTATGCATTCCAATTTGTTTTTTCACCATGAAAAATGCTCTGTTCTTCTTCCACTTCCACTCGCTTTTCGATTTGTTCCATGTGAAGAGTGGGACAAAACTAAAGATACTATGTTTGTCACGCCTCGAACTTAAGGTTAGGAACATCATTGTCGTTTCACGAATGGACTCTCAAATACTAACATATGAATGACGAATGCCATGCACGTAAATAATAACAACAACGTACTAAAAACAACTTCTAAATTTTAAAAATATAAGTTAACACATCATAGACCTGATATACCATATTTAGTGATATTTCTTACCATAATTTAGTGATTTTAAACTTATTTTTTACTTTCTTGACCCTCAAGATCGAATAATAAATTAAAAAAAATCTTCAATGATAAACTGTAAATCGGATTTTGAGAATGAGGTTGGAAGGGATGAACCCAAAATTAAAAGGGATGTAAGAGTTTAAAAGCATAAACACACCTAAGTTGTTTTATATAAAATTTGGATGGTAGGAAGATTTGGAGGGAATGATTAATTATTTTGTATTAATTAATGTCTCTTGGCTTAAGAGTTGTGTCTCCTCTTTACATCTCTTTGGGTCATGATTTGCATCTCCTATTCACATTTCTTTGACCCAAGAGTTGTATTTTTCCCCTTTGCATCTCTAAGGTATTACAAATACATATATAGATCCTTCAATTTTGATATAATTAAAATCGTTTCTCTATTCTGTTTTTGGGAGAATTTTAGAGTTTGCTATCTAAATTTTTGTCTGGTTTTGTTAATCCTAGAGGAATTTTCCATAAATCCAATAGCAACATAGTGGAGGCATAATTTCCTTAAGGAAAGTGATTACACAAACAAAGCCTTCAATTATAATATGTTAAAATTATATAATGTTAACAATCTTAAGAGATTATTTAAACAATGGAGGCTACTGGTTCGAATACTGTTTTCAAGTTCAATCCCAAAGTGTTCAAGTTGGATCGTTTTGATGAACTTGACTTGGCCTGTTGGAAGGATAAATTACATTTTAACTTTACTTACTAGTGGTGTTCAGCGTGTCTGCTTTAAAGTAGAAATTTCTAATTGTAATTATGAACCATCAGAGCAAAACGATGAAGAAACTATAGCAACCCCAGCTTAACTAGAAATTTATATTTTGAATTCCTTTGTCACGATCGATTAATAATCTGTTTCATCTGATCAACTCCCCGCAAGAAATCTGGAGTGCCCTAGAGAAAAAATATACATCTATCAAGCAAGGTACAAACAAATTTCTCGATATGAAATTTTTTGAATTCAAAATGTTTGATAATAAATCTGTCATGGAACAAGTAGATGAATTGCTTGTCCAGGTATCTAGACTCAAGGATTTAAAAATAGAAGTGTCGAACAACCCCAGTGGGTACAACGGTAATTGCAAAATTGCCCTCTTACTTGGAACGATTATGAAAAGAAATTGTTACACACACATCGAAGATTTTCCATAGACCAACTCATGAAGCATGTCAGAATAGAGAGAGAAAGAAAATGCGCGGTCGTGAGAATAAAAATGCTTGATTTGGATCTAAAGTAAATAATATTGAGTCTAATACAAAAGTCAGCAAGGACTAGTATGCCCACGGAAATAAAGGAAGTATGTTGAATCTTGAGTAATAGTGCGCGACTTTAAGAAGAACAAGGCGTAGCAAGGCCGTAGCCATTTCAAGAAAAGAAGTGCGGAGTTCTACTTAGGAAACGAAGCGAAGCAAACAGACGAAGAAGATCAATATTGAATGTCCTCGAGTCATACGAAATTATAGTCATGATTATTGAACTAAAAATTAGCATGATTACATAACATCTTGCCGTGACGAGTTGCCAGTTGGTGGTATGATTTGATGCGACAATGCATGTTTGTAATAACGAAATACGTTCAAAACTATAAGTTGCATCGAAGGATGAAAATGTTACGATGGGGAATCATGATCACACTTGAGTGCATGGAAAAGGGTATTGAACTCAGTTTACCTGCGGAAAAACTGATTTTTAATAGATATTCCATGTTCATGATGTGAGAAAGAATATGATATTTGCAAGTTGGTTGTGCAAGAAGGGCTTGAAGGCTATCTTAGAGGTAGGGAAAATTATATTTTCTAAGAATGGTGTCTTTGTTGGACAAGGATATTCATGTGATGACATGTTTAAGTTGAGCATTAATAAAGTTGATGTTTCTGCTTATATTCTTGAGTCTCCTTTTAATTTATGGCATGCTCGTTTATCACATGTTAATTATGGATCGATAAGATATGTCACTAACCCGCCTAGGTGGGCCCGAAGAGGCGCAGCTATCTTGGAACTCTTTACGCTTTTTTAGAACTGATGGTGGGCAGTCTTATAGCGAAATCAAAATATCATATATAAGGAGACAAAATAAAACTACCACCGTAGTGGTGTTTACGGTGTCAATACATATAGTCCTGAGTCTCATTTACATATACATATACAAAAACTGTACATTGACATTACATAATCAAAGTGCAAAACCTACAGGTGATGGACTATTACAAGTATGCTGGCCTAGCAGTATGCGGAAGATCACGGACGTCCTCTACGTACCTACGAATTAAAACCGTCTTGTAGCTTAGCTTAGTCGAAACATATGACTTATCACATTATACACATGCACTAATACTCATTTACGGTAAGCATATAGCGCGCGGATATACGATGCGGATATCGAGAATTTTCATGAATTCCTTATGACCGACTTATGCTCATTACCGCGTACTTCTGACAAACTTATCTTGTTGGATTCATGGAATGGCATTACTTGTACTTATAGCGGACTGCTCTTATTCGAGGATCTCAGTAGGATTACAGGCTTATGTTGTACTTTTATGCGGCCTTGTCTGTGAGGGCAGTGAGTGCTGCGTAGCTTATGTTATGCGGAGGTGCCGTAGGTACTCTGGGAACTTATGCTTGTACGGAGATTGCGTGGAAATTTGTTCGAGGAATGAACGATGTACATTACTTTCCTTTTATTCGTTATTAGAACCTTATCCTTATAATTGTTTGACAACTTAGACCCGAGTAATAAGAAATGGAGTAGGACACGGTACAATAGAGGTACTCGAAGGTATGGTGTAAATCTGAGTGTCGTAAAAAGTAGGGTGTCAAAACATTGTGAGAGTGTAAGTGTGATCGGAGAGTAAAGTCTTAAATGTGTAGAAGCATGGTCGAGGAGAAGGTGTCGTCGCACTAATGGGGAGTCTTAGAAGTACTATACGTGCTTGCCAGTAGCAAAGTGTCGTGTCATCCATATGCGGTCTTAAGCGGAGTCTAACGATTATATGTATTCGAGGAACTTACTATCTTATCATAGGGGTATTAAGTTTGCCCGCATCGAACTCACTTGTAGGCGTAGAAGTGCTGATCTAATTTTCCTTTACCTTATAACATGAATGGGCCAATTTCATACCTGACTTATAGGGTTCTCGTAGTCACTCCAGACCATTCATAGAACAGGAAAGGCAACAAAACAAACCACCAAAATTTCCATCTTGTGGAGCAGCTAGCTCGTGTGATAACATCTTCTTCTGACGTGCGAGGCTTGTCGGCCGCTACCGGCCGCGACTGCGTGTGGACGTCTGCGCCAGCGGCATGAGCTTACAACGCTGCGTGGGATCCTGCTGTCGCTGACATAGGACCCCGAAATTGCCGATTTTCTTGATTTAGTCCCATTTTTTCTAAAATCGACAAAAACCCTAAAATAATCAAAAACATCACCAAAAAAACTCCCCAGTGGGTTCTAAACCCGACGAAACCAAACATAGAGATTGGTAGGGTTTTCCAAACTGAGCTCAAATACTCTTTTATAAGTTAGGTTAACCCTAACACCCGAGCAATATCCCATACATCTAATAGAATCCACTCTCAATTGGAGGATTCCATACTCATCTTATACCGACTAGGTTTACCAACCCACTGACTTTTCCAACGAATATAGGGTTATGATGAATTCTAACTAAATACAGAAAATGGAACCAACTAATATCCATACAAACCCATAGCCATCCATATAAATCCATCTGAAAATCGCAAGAAATCCATCGTCTCCGCTACAAATCCTTAGTTTCCATACTAGTTCCACACAAAAATAGTTTCCATACCTTTCTTGATGTAGCGCCCCACAAGCCCACAGGGGTGTCAGTTGACTACCGTCGACACAAGGAAAATCTATCGATCATGTATCTGAGACACACACATGAAATAATTGCCACTTGGGCTATAAGTCCTACTCATCGAATCAATTTCAACGGTATATTACATGGTTGAGTTATCCCATTACTCTTAATACAAATACATATTAAATTTATAATTTTAATACATAAATCATCACCCAGAAAGCCACAACCCGGCTTTCTTCAAAATCGACCTCTAAGATGAGCCGTCTCCTCGTGGCTCTGTGCACGAGAATAATATATTCCCTCGACAGTGAGCTAATGCCGATAGTGGAATCACCCAAATGGGTTCTCACCTAAGTGCATATACGATGATCCGATTTAAACATACACTTTCAGTAAATCGTGTCACTCTTGAATGTCTACGTCGCCTTTGAGAAGCCATGTCTCGAATTCTCATGAGCTCCTCACACTTGCCTAACCATGTATGAAAAACACCATTTTGAAGTAAAGAAACATTTGTTGAAAATACCTTCACCAAAGTCGGTAAAGATTGGGGCCTACCCCCGCCGTGATGTGTTGGAGAACTTCCGAAAGCTTGATCCATGGTCTCCATCAGAAATGATATGTTGAGCGTGCCACATTACGATTCTCAGGAAATTCATCCTATGAAATTCCTTTCGCAACCATGTTCATTTTTCAGAAAACTCGTGTCATGCACACATATGAAAATAAATTTATACCCATTTCAACCACGTTTATATAACACATGCAAATATATAAATCGTGCGTATATTGACATAAATTAAATCACAAAAAGCATATTATGCAAATTCACAATCCATTACACCAGGTAGCTCATGTGCTGTAATTAACAAACACGAGCAGTGTTTGGATTGCACCGTAGAGACACATTTTCTCACAAAATATTTTGTGAACACTGTCCGTAAACGTTGAAACCCTCGGGTCATGACGATCATCGACATCGGTTTCACATTGTAAACCCGAAATCCATGGTCATTTCCAACCTTATACACATCAAAACATGATTTATTGCGCCATCAACACCGAATACCCGACAGTCATTACGTATCCTGGGTAATCGCTCAATGATCTTACATTTCGGTTCAAGTTTTTGCGGTGATCAGAAAAAACGATGATTCAGGCCTCCGATGTCGAATAAATCAATAATGCCAAATCAAGAGTAAAACAAGTAGGATAAAACACTACTCACTAGTTTGTGAAGCTTTCACTGGCGGTACCAGCAGCGTTGCCGCGTGAGAACAACTTTACCTCTTAGCTGCTAGAAATCGCGATCGGATTAAGTAGGGATCTTAGAGAGAAGATACTCTCTCTCTCTCTAAAAAATCACAAATCTAAGCTACTGCATCTCCCTTTCCTCCTTCACGTTTTGGCTTTGGCTCCTTAAGGTAGGAGATGACACTATTCCCTATTTTGTCTTATTATCATTTAACTATTCACATAATGCCTACCATGTCCCTTATCTTGGATTTTTGACATTTGGCATTATCTTCGACAGATCGTTCCATCATCCTCTGCTCATGCAACACGTGTCACATGAGTACATGTTATAGGTGACTTTTGTCATCTCAGATTTCGTTTTCGACGCAGATGCTTGATCTGCTCGAAGCGTGCGAGAAATTAGGCTGTCTCGGAGTCGACGAGTCGGCGTGTTAGCTAGATTTGGCGAGAAGGATTAGCAGTGAAATGCATTTCGTCATCAGAGATCTGAAAAATTCTGATTTTAGTAGGAAGTACGATTTCTTTTTAGAAAGTGGAATTTTCTTGGGTCTTCACAGCGGTTTCCTTTCTTCTGCCTCTACTTCTTCTCTTCTCCTCTCTTCCTCTTCACGTTTTGCTCCCCCACAATGAGAGACCAACTTGGTCTTATCCCATTTGAGTCTAAATTTATTTTATTCTTGTTTTGGTGTCTTTAAATTCCTTCTATTTGCACCCATGACCCATTATTCTACTTTGGCGTATAATCACATTATCTTGTGAAACATATCGTATTTGAAAAATTCCCACTTTTACCCGTGTATTTTCGGGTTTCTCAGTTTAGCGTTTTGCGTTTAAATTGAGAAAAGTCAAATTATACACCAAAATCACAAGCAACGTTGAAAACGACTAGAGGGTATATTTGAGATGTTATAAGATATATGTCCCAGCATGGTTTAATTCCATGTACAGCGGAAGTTTTGGAAAATGGTAAGCTAATACGCCCTGGTAGAAATGACTAAAGAAACCTTTTCAAAGAGATGAAAGAGCTTAAGTGGCTCTTGAACTGTGCGTTCGATATGTGAATTAAATGGTCATTTAACAAGGAGGGAAATAGATATTTCATTACTTTCGTGATGATCATTCAAAGGTTTACCTCATATTTATTTAATGAGAACTAAAGATCAAAGCATTTGATATGTTTAAATGTTATAAAACCTTGGTTGAAAATCGGTTGAAAAAGAAAATTAAAATCACATGAAAGCGATCGAGGTGAGTAGATATTTTCCAATTGAATTTACTGGTTTTTGTGAAAAAAATGGTTTGATTCATCAAACAAGTGCACCTTATACTCCATAACAAAATGGTTTGGCTGAAAGAAAGAATAGACCATTAGTGGATATGATTAATGCTATGCTTATGCATGTTAAACTACCAACAAATTTATGGGGAGAAGCTCTATTAACAGTTTGTCATGTGCACAATAGAATACCCTCAAAGAAAACAAAAACTTCTCCATATGAAATATGGAAGGAAGAAAAGCAAACTAAGTTATTTGAGGTATGGGGTTGTATGGCACGATATGAAGTTCGGATCCTAAAGATTCAAGTGGGACCTAGAGCTCTTAAGAGGTGTTTTTAATGAGTTATATTTGAAAATGCTAAAGCATATTGTTAGATAAAGACTTCGAAGGTTATCATGAGTCTAGAGATGTGGGTCTACCGAAAACAAGTTTTCTTGGAAATTCAAATGTAAATCAACTGTCGAATAGAGAAATGTTGAACCTCTAATTACACAAGACATTAATAAGGATCGGAAGTTCTTCTTTAAATAATAAGCGAGCAAGTTGAACCTCTAGTGAGAGATCTAGGGAGTAAGTGAAAGAAGAACTTGGATTAAGATTTTATTCTTCACAAGCAATGATCAGCTGGTTGAAGGAAGTAGAGATGAGATTTTAAATAAGATACCCATTGTTATGCATTTTGGAAGAAGATCCACAAACTTATAATGTGCAATGGCAGCATCAAGAGATTCTGGATTTTGGAAGAGCGATAATAAATGATGAAATAAGTTCACTTATGTCAAATGGAACATGGTGATAGTTGACTTACCACCTAGTTTACAAGACCAATTGGATGTAAATGGGTGTTTGGGAGAGAGAAAATATATCTGTGGTTCCTTTCGTATGAAGAGCAAAGCTAATGATAAAAGGTTTTAGACAAAAAAAAGGAGTTGATTATTTTATTGCTGTGTATAAGTGCACGCGAAAATTGCTAATGATGTTGTTTGCTTTAGCATCAATACATGATTTATACATCCATCAAATGGATGTAAAAACGACATTCTTAAATGGTGATCATGATGAGGAAGTATATATGGAACAACCTGAAGGATTTGTACTTCTTGGTAATGAAAGAAAGGTTTGTCACG
Source organism: Tetrastigma voinierianum (assembly GCA_016808115.1). NCBI lineage: Eukaryota > Viridiplantae > Streptophyta > Magnoliopsida > Vitales > Vitaceae > Tetrastigma > Tetrastigma voinierianum. Next base: position 2,375,497 of record JAEQBH010000576.1, read on the forward strand.
GTGAAATCCTTGTATGGATTAAAACAAGCTCTTAACGGAGTGACATAAAAAATTTGATAATTGTCATATTATCTCATGGTTTTAATCATAATGGGCGGATAAGTGCCTTTACTCCAGGTTTGCAAAAATGCTGGTGTAATAGTTTGTCTCTACGTTGATGATATATGTGTCATAGGAACAAATTTGCAAGGAATAAATATCTTAAGAGATCCCATGCTTCTCAATTTAAAATAAAAGATTTAGGAGAAGTTGATACTATCTTTGGGATTAAAGTTAAGAAACATAGTGGGGGTTTTGCTTTGTTCCAATCTCATTACATTGATAAGATTATCTCCTTTAACCACTTGGGAATTAAAGCTAATACCCCGTTGATCTTCCCTGATTAAGCGAGAAAATTGATCGTCCAGTTTAGTTAATTGACGATACAAGTCGCGATTGGTAGTTTAATGTATGTTATGCATTGCACTAGACGATATTGCATTTTCTATGCAAGAAACTTTCAAGATATACCGTAATCTAGTCTCAGAACATTGGAGGGTTATTGGAAAGTTCTAGGTTATCTTAAAAAGGACAAAATCATTTGCCTTGTTTTTATAACAAAATTCCTTCGGTACTAGAAGTACATTAATTATTAGTTGATTAACTAACCGTATCTGTGGTAAAATCAACGTCTGGGGTGGATTTTCCCTTTAGTGGGTGAGGCATATCATGGGGCTTAAAAACGGACGTGTATTACTCATTCTACAATGGAATCTGAATTTATTGCATTGGCATTAGCAAGTAAAGAGGCGGAATGGCCCAGGGATATTCTCTGCAAAGTTGTGGCCTGGCCAAGTGCTGCGATCTCTTTGCCTTTGTGATAGTCAGCCGTTATGTCTACAGGAGCTTTACTTAGATTTATAATGGTAAATCGAGACATATTGTAAAACGTAGATAAATAGGCAAACTACTTTATGATGAGTACCACGGTTGTACATGTCGGTCTAGTAAAAACTTAGGCGATCATTAACTAAGTGCCACACCCCTGACCCAGTCTTGGCGGATGGAAGGAGACTGTGGCTTTATCTTGAGACTCTTTACTTGCTTTTGAACATTGGTGGTCTCAGTCTTATAAATAAATGCAAAATATCATATACAGATACAAAATAAAACTACCACTTGTAGTGGTGTTTCACAGGTCCAAAACATATAGTCCACGAGTCCATTTACATACATATACAAAAGCGTACATTTACATTTACATAATCGGAAGCGCCAAAACCTACGGTGATGGATACTACTAGTTTGTTGGCGATGATGTCGGAAGATACGCGGACGTCGCCATACGCACTACCGCGGTTAAAACCCGTGTTAAGCTTAGCAGCTTGAGTGGGAAACTATGCTAATGACTTATCACATTATCTGCGTACACTTTAATACTCATTCTGATGCTTATATAACCGTAATAGATCTATGTGTGGATCATCATAATTTTCTTGAATTCATAAGTAATGCCCGGATTCAGGGAGGGTGTACGTCGTGTAACCGTTGGGCGCATATGTGCACCAAAAAGACTTTTCTTGATTTTTAGAATTACCATTGTAGTATTTTGGGAGTTGTTGTTAAGGATGAAATTGTAAGATGATAAATTGATTGAACCGAATTTAATGCTAGAACAAGGAAAAAGTTAATTGGTGAGGATATAGAAGGTCATAATAAAAAGAAGAAAGTATGCCATTATAGAAATAACAAAAAGTTGATTTACCGATAACGAGAGAGGAGGACCAAATTTTAATTGAAATGTAGTAATATAAAGGGCGAGACAAACAAATCTCTCTGTTTTGGTCTCTAATTAAGGCTTCACGTTTTGGAGAAAGGAAGAGAAGGAAGAAGAGGAATAAGAGGAGGGAAGAAGAAAGAGGGAGAAGAGCCTGAATGTATGGATCTTTGGGTTTTGTATGGAATCATGTGTATTTTGGATGTCGGGTTTTGGTAGCATCGTTTCCATGGGTATTGGCTTGTTCCAAACCTAGGGTTTTGTTAGGAGATCATCCTAACCCTAGATTTGTTGAAGTTGTGTGGGTAAAACCGTAGTTGGTATAAGATAAACATGGAGTCCATCATATTTCTATGGTTTTACATGGATTGCTGGACATTAGTATGAGTTCTTGGATTCTTGGCTAGGGTTTGGTTATATAGGACAGGCCCACAATGATACAAGTGTTTGTGGGTTCTTTTAGGTGGTTCATGTTGGTTTTGATGTATTATGGAATAGGAAGTTATGGAAGAAAATTAATTCTAAAGGGCAAAAATCAGCGTTTCTGGACAATCTCGCGAGGTGGTACTGGTACCAAAATAGGGTGGTACCGGTACCCCTTCAACAGAACCATATTGGTACCTGTACCCACTTACAGAACAAGTTTGGTATCGGTACCAAACATGGTGAATCTGGATTACCACGGCTTCGACGACTAGATTTTTTACTTTCGCATCGTTAAGCCGAAATTCATACACCGATAGCATGGGAGCCTAAATAAACGATTAAGATAGGTTGTCTTCGTGAAAAACGCTCTGGTACCTCGGCGATATTCGTTAAGTGTGAGTAATGCTAGTTACTAAAGGTGACTTACCTGTGAAGCACGTTAAGTTTACGTGATTACACAAGCGATTAATGTTTTCGCCGTATTCTCTTGATTGTGTAGGGTAAAAGCAAAGGTTGAGAAGTTATGGAGTCGTGCTTGAAAAATGTGAGTGTTCTGAACTTATTTTTTAATTACTAGTGTATTATTTATAAATCGTTTTACACTGGTATGTTATGGTTTTAAATTGTTAAACCATATTTTAAAAACCAAGCAAGCAAGCAATGGTTTTAAAGTATTAAACCATATTTCAAGCAAGCAATGGTTTGATTGTAAACCATATTTGAAAAACAAGTAGGCAATGATTTTGATTGTAAACCATATTTGAAAAGCAAACAAGCAAGAAAGCAATGGTTTTGATTTGTAAAACCATGTTTTGAAAGCGGCAATAATGAAACAAAGTGTGTTTTATAAAATAGGCCTTAAGAAATCCCTAGTTTTAAGCAAGCATCACAGGTCGAGAGGTATTAAAATGCGTGCAGGTGAGAAGTTAAGAACATCATTTCATGCATTTAGATTTTCTTGGTGTGAAGACTTAGTTCATGCGTCATGGCATATGAAGGGGACCGTGTACGTCTTGGGTATATAGGGTTAGCGCTAAGCTATTATAATTGGCGATAGACCTGAGATGTTTCCACCATATTTGCGAGAAAAGGGTGATGTACGACGAGGCCCTTCCACTGAGTGATGTGGACCGAGGGTTCTTAGGCACGGCGGAAGCCCGGGGGCTCAGTGTTTATAGGAAGGCCTCCCGATGATTGATATTTTATTCATAAGCATTTTTCATACAGTTTAGAATCAACCAGCAGTGTAGCCAGAAGTTATGAAAAGTTTTTATAAACTTTTACCCGGTAATGACGATTTTGAAAAACTTTGCAGAAACTTTTAAGCAGCCAGCGATAAGTTATGAAAAGTTTTACTCAAACTTTTACAAAAAACAAATTTACGAAATTTTAAAGCTTTTTAAAGCCAGCCAGCGAAGTTATGAAAGATTTTCTCAACATACGCTTAAAGCAACAAGGTTTCTGGAAAATGTCTTGTAAAGATAGTTTAGTTTTGAGACAATTTAAGAAAAAGCGATATTTATAAAGCATCCATCATAGCAGAGTTTGTTTTAACCATTATTTAAATGTTTTAAAACTATTTTTCAGGCACAAGCACGCCAGATGCTGGAACATATTAGGATCCTCCTGACTTCTAGTATTGTGTTGTATTAACTAACTTTTGTAAGGAAATACTTTGAATTTGTATAGTTGAACATATGTATGTACATAGTTTTGGTTTATGAAAATGTGATGAGCGTGAGGCTCTTTTGAAGAAGTGTTGTTGGTTGCCATGTTTTAAAGAATTAATAGCTGTATATACGGGTTTGGGATATGTCTGTATGCGGTAATTATCTTCTTAGAAATTTCTCGTCTAAGTTTAGAAAAAAAAAAAAGAATTTATCTTAGGGTTTGTGGCGGCAAGCCGCTACGAGGATTCTCTAGCGGGTTAGGTAGCAGTTTTGGGGTTACGTGGGATAGCCGGTACAGCACTAGTAGGGTGGGGTGTTTCATCATATAACAAACTTATACTGCGTGCCTTTCTATAAGACTTATACTTGTTCGAGATATCCCGGTAGAAGTTACCGGATCTTATACTTATGCGGTACCACGCCGTCTTCTGAACATAATTGTACGGAGGTACCCGTAGGTACTTTCTGAGAGGAGGTGCACCGTAGGTACATTCGGAAGCGAGGAATGATGTACATTATTTTACTCTTATTCGTTATTCAGACTCTTATCATATAAGCGTTTGACTACGCAGTACCCGTGTAAAAATGAGTAGGACCTGACATAATAAGTACGAAGGTGCGATGCGATGCGAGGTGTCGTAGCCTGACGAAGTGTTCGAAGCCCCAGCGGTGAAAAGTGTCGTCACGTTAGCCCGATCAGAAGTACTAAATGTGCGAAGCATGGTCGAGAGTATCATCGCCTTGTCGAATGTCTGAAATACCTGCGTGTCTGCCCACATAATAGAGGTGTCGTGTCATTCAATATCCGGTCTTAGGCAATCCTACAATTATATGTGTTTAGGAACTTATTATCTTATCATAGGGGCATTAAGTTTGCCAATTCATTCACTTAGAATTGTGATCTGATCTAATTTTCCTTTACCTTACAAACATGATGGACCCTTTCCTTACACTTATAAGGTCCTCATTGAGTCAATGGACAAGTCCTTGGAATAATGGAATAACGCGAAAACACGTATGCATGAAGCGATTACTGCAGCTGAGGCTTGTCGAGCCTCTCCTTCTTGGCGCCCTTGTGGACTTACAGCGCTGCATGTCCATTTCCCGAATTCTTGATTTCGTCCATTTTCGAATCAATCAAAAAACTTGATTGCTACCCGAAAGCGTCTTTATTTTACATCAATTATTAATACGAGGTTTGAAGCGGCACCTATTATGCCGATAAGCAAACAATTAACCCGATTGGCATGTTAAGGGCATAGTAAAGCTACTAATCAAATTTTGTGGCAAAGTTTTGTTGTTTTAAGGGCTTTTATCTGGTAGATGGGGATTCAACTCAGCTCATGGAGAATCGAGTTCAACTCATAGGCTGCCGATCAAAAACCGGAAGAAAGAAATGAAGAGTGAAGAAAGGAAGCGGCGCTAAATTTTAGCAGCTTTTCTTGAAATTGCCTTCCCACACCTTTGTTCAAGTTTCGACAACCTTTGTTGAATGTTCACGCTTTTGACTTTGACTTTGTTCCTCATTTCTGATCTCTTCCATTTGTCCCTGTAATAGTTTATTGCTTTTGGTTATTTTGGTATTTTGCTTGGCTTTGGGCGATGTTAAAGTCCCAACATCCAACATATGGACCTCTTTGCTCATTAATAAAAGTTTATAGGCGAGGAAAACTTTTTGACTCTTCCCGCTCTTTCTCATTTTCTCTCATTTTCCCTCGCTCTGCCACTTTCTCACTAGCGAGCACCCTCAGGGATAACTGACTCGGAGGGGATGGCCAGCTAGAACCTCTTTCTCCTTGAAGAAGAAGGCTCTTTGGGTCTGCATGATCACGAAGCGGCGAGGTTCCATGTTTTTCCACGCGGTATCCGCTACCGTTACCGTTCTCCTTTTTAACTTTGAAGTTTTGATCACTTTTGAGTCACCTTGAATGATTATTACTTAGTAAGCTTTTGGGCTCATTGGATGCGCTAATGTTAGATACATTGATGTTTGTTAGTTATCATTTGCCTTGATTCATTGTAAGGTAGTCGGTGACTTGTGTTTTATTGTGAGAGCGCTATTGGCCGAGTGGATGCCATTTTCCAAGGATATTAATTAAGGGTCGAATTTTATAGCTAATAGTCAGGTTCGAAATGGGAGGGTGACGCGACATGAGGAAAGGACCCTGAAAACCCTTAGTTGCCCTAGGAATCATACCCCAGTGACCTAACACTTCAAGGAGTTATATTTTACATTTTTTTTTCTTATTTCATTTTCAGTTTTCAACCAATTCAACTCACTGTTTTTACAAAAACCTTGAATCCAAACCAAATTCACCATTTTGGACTTAACTGCAAGTCATTTGTGTGAAGAAAACACATCCATGTGTTCGACCCTAAATGCATATCTTTGCGTGCTTATGCTATGGCATTAGGAGGAATTAGGTTTATAAATTTTGTTGATTCGGACCACCTCGGGTGCACATGAATCGAAATCGAAAATAATCAAAGAATCATCAAAAGCGACTCCCGGAAATGGTTCATAACTCAAACATAAACACGAGAAGGGAATTTAAGAGGATTCTGACTTGACAAGTATTCATACTCTTAAACACCTCTGGCCTTCACAGAGTGCTCTGTGGCAGTTTTATGTATGTTTGATCTTCAGGAGTATAATAAAGTAAATCTTATCTTTTCGAATGAAAATCCCAAAAATAAAATAAGAAAAACCGAGATTAATCGAGGAAGCAAGAGATAAATTAGTATTTACCAGTCGGGACTGAGGTCATAACATAATAAGATTATAGGCTAAAGTGGAAATAGGAATAAATTGAATTGCAAATAAAAGGAAAGGAAAGGACTAAATAGCAAAAAGTAAAAAATTTAGTCAAAATGTGATAAGACGAATATCTGACCTTATCTTAAAGCGAAATATCTCGTTTTGGTGTTGAAGGAGAGAGAACTTGAGATAAGGGAGAAGGAGAAAGAAGAAGAGAAGAAGAAGGAAGAAGGAGAGGAGAAAAGAAAATCAAGGTAACTATGGAACTTGTATGGTTTTATGGTTTGGTATGAATTTCTATGGTTTGGTATGGAAACTATGGTTTTGTATTGATATTAGTGTGTTCAAATTCTAGGGTTTAGTTAGGAATTCATCATAATCCTAGATTTGTTGAACTAATTGGTATAAGATGAAGTAAGAAAACAAACCCTAGCTTCTCTCTTTGTGATTTTTGATTTGGAGAAAAAGCCCTAACTTGAGTAAACGGGGTTTTTGTTGGTTCTAACCCATTATTGGAGTGTTTTGGATGGATTCCATGGTGGGTTTTGATGTAGGATGGAATACGAAAACAAGTAACTCAGAAAAGTTTCACTGAATTCCTAGGTAGTGGGAATTCTTTATGAACCACGAGTTAGGTATCACCAGTAACCCAGGCGAGATTTTTTAAAAATCTCGAGTTAGAAAATGGCTTGAGTTGAGTTCATTTAAAATAAATTGAGCGAGACGAAAATAAATTGTTTGGAATAGCGAACTGGACCAGTCGTGGACGTGGCTCGAGTGGGCCCCCGCGTTGACCTCTTAAAGAAACAAAAAAGGGGGGGAGGAAGAAAGCTAATTTTTTTGAGGGAAAAACAGCAGTGAGGGGAGAAGTGAGATAGAGGGAGAAAATATCCACCTTCTCTCTACGATCTACGGTCGGGTGGTGTTGGAATCCAGGTCGAGCGAGATTTAAAGTTCATACACTTGTGAGGGCCTACGCATGGTCTGGAGTAACAAGCGATTTCATAGAAGATTTGGGTTTGGAGAAGAAAATCTAGTGATGACTCCTTCTCTCTAAGATTCTGACGATCGGCGACTCGGTTTTCGTCGGGCCAAGACTTAAAGTCGGGTACTCGTCGAAGGCGATGCGTGGACAGAAATCGGGGTACCGTCGGAGGTCAGTGAAAATTCGGGAGAGGCGCGTGGGTCTCGAGGTCTTCGGGACTCAAGGATTACGTCTTCGCTCAGAGGTGGGAACCTTCCTACTCGGGTTTATATTTAATCTAAATCTTGTTTTGGTCTTGATTGAGCCACAGGGTGTTTGGTTGTGTTCACGGACCTGGCTGAGTTTTACGGTTTTGGAGCTATGATGTCTAGTTTTTTGCGTAGCTTTAGCAGGCGGTGCAGGGTGAGTTCGGAGACGGGGTTTTATGCCATGTTTATGGGTAGATTGTGGACTCAATTGGGACGGGTTTGTTCTTAAGTGAAAGGGTTGTTTAGGGATGAGTTTGGGTAGGAAGAAGTAGCATGTGCGAAATTTATGAAGAGCCCGGAAACGATTTTGTGGGTTCCGCCTGGCACTTAGCCGTTGTTTGTGCGAGCCTCCCGACTTTGGACGGTGCGTAACTTTCTCATCGAGCTCCTTTTTTGGGTGTTCTTAGACTCTATGGAAGCCCTTTGAGTCTAGAATCCATCCATATATAGATTGATAAAATTTGAACTCGTATTTGGTCCGAAAATGACGAAAAATAGTAGGCCTCTGCTGGTTCCATGCGTCAGTCACTGTTCATACGAGGCCTCCAACTTTGGTCCGAGCTCCGTTTTGGGTGTTCTTGGACTCTATGGAAAGATCTTAGAGTCTAGAATCGGACCACATGATTTTCAATGGCAATTGGTGCTCACATCCTTGTTGAAAAAAATTGATTGTTACAACTAGTGTGCTAATTGTTGGTTGTGTGGATGTAGAAGAGTTGTGTCTTGAAGTGGCCATTACATGGCGAGGTTGTAGGCTATCTTAGGTGCATGATATGTCATGAATTAGCCTAGGAAATGGTGTGTCATTACTTACCCTGATAGTGACTTGATGGGGAAATATAACGTAATGTTTGTGTGATTGATTGAAATGACATTTCTTGGATTAAGTGTCAACACTTGGATGTCAATATGTGATATCTCTTTATACTCAGTTTGTGATGTGTTTTCATGTGGACATAGCTATTGCCATGCATCTGTGACTGTTCTTAGACATTTATCTGATGCAACTAGGGATTTGAGTATGACATTACTTGTCTAAGTAGTGGTGGAATGATGTTGATGCATGCTTGTTTGATGTGTTGACATGGTGTGATAAATGTTAACTCACCATTGCATGTATGTGCGTTTAATGAATGTATGGTTTTGTGTGGAGCATGGTATCCCATAATTACCAGGTGGAGTGTACGATATAAGGTGTCCATATAGAGGTCTTTATACATTGGGCATGACTTAGAGTGCAATGACACAATTGCATTGCATTGGTGCGCAAGTACATCACACTAAATGGGTGTGAGTGCATGGGAAAATCAACATTGTGTTTAGTGTTGATGTTGGTTTCGGTCTAGGGACAATCCTAAAAGGTCGCATGAATGATCGGTTACTAACAGCTGAACAAAGCGATTTCTGGAGGTTGTCATAATTATGATGGTATGTCCATATTTATATCGGAAGTTGTTACATAGTGTGTAGGGTATGTCAAAAGCGATAAAATTGTATCGGAAGGTTGTCAGAATTGTGTTAGATAGATCAACAATTCCACGTCGGAGGAAGCCCGTAAATTGTTTTTGGAGGTTATCGACAAATTCACCTCGGAGGATTGTCAGCCCGATATTTATATAGGAGGTTGCCCACAAATAAAACAAATATTTTTTGTTTTTGAAGCGGTTTTTCATCGCATGGCATGTGCATGTTGAAAGTGTTGAGCCCAGTACGAGGGGATCATGAGGAGTACGCACTCTCATTCTGTCATGCAGGTTCCATTATAGGATTAACATAATCTGCGTTGAAATATTCAGCATGACTGACCATTGTATCTCCGACTTAGGTGAGGAGTAGGCCGCTGTGGGATTTCACTCTAATGGGCATTACTCACCCAGTCGTGAGACCCCCCTTTCAGGTATAGGAGATGTGCAGG